>JAZDUA010000144.1:0-600000 GCA_038098605.1 Gryllus longicercus
AATGTGTGTGAAAGTAAAGGACACGAGTGTGAAGATAAGACACAAGAGGCGTCTTTCCCAGCCAAAAAAGCTCCCTATTGCTCTCCCAAAATGTATGCTACTGTGGTGCATCAAAGTGTTAAAGTGTGGAAGTGGAGAGGGTAGGATATGGAAGAGGTAGAAATATTTATCGTGCATTCCCTGGCCAGATTGTGAGGGTAATTCTCAGACATTCACCTGATAGTGGATGGGGAAATTACGGAACACTACCGATCAGAGCACTCGCCCGCTAGATTTCTCTTCCAGGCAGTGCTTGAATTCGACCAAGTTAGTGTTTTAAAACTGCCACAGTCGGGTCTCGAACTCCTTCCAATGTCGGAGAGGCTCAGCGTAAACAGTTATTGCACTCGGCCATCTCTACCGGTGTGAACATTGCCCACGCCAAAATCTCCATCAAAATTGAAAGAGTCAGTAAGCAATATTAGCGAACCACTTTCATGTTTGTAAGAGTTTAAACTTTCAGCTCATTTAATGTTCAACAGAAACATGTAAACCAATATTTTTGTTTTAAACAAAATCTGTTCTAAAAGCTAGCACTTTAAGAAAAGGTCATGTATCATTTTTATGGGAAAACAAGTACTTTTGCCTAATTTGTACTGAAATTAAAGTAATTTATAAAAAAAATATATTCTCAAACACTGCACCATTTTTTAATTTTTTTTCCTCGTTAAGAACAACGAACGTTTAAAAGAAGAGCGCGAGTCTCATTTTCATTGAACTTTCTGAATTTTCAAAAATGTGAAATTTAGAAATGCCAGGAAGTATGTGCTGATGTAGCACCTCGAGTTTGTCTTAAGCACCGCGGTTTCATTTTTCTCAAAGGCGGATACTCGGGGTGCGAGGGTCGCTTTGGGCGCGCTTGCTGAGTACTCAGCGCTCTAGGTGACGGAGGCTGCCTCTGGAGATTCGCCGGCTGTTCTTTATTCAGCGAATCCTGAATCTTTAATGGTTCGCGAGAAAGAATCGAGAAGTGGCGAAAATTGGTAGCTGAGAAAAGCGCATTCCTTTGACGGCATACTGTGAAATTCTTCGAACGTTCCGTTGTATTGCAACACAAAATCTTCTGCTTGCCTTTATTGTCTATTTAAAGTCGTTTCGTCTTTAGAAGCAGAGTACCTGGATTTATAGTTGACAAACAATACACTTTGTGATGTTACCATATTTCTGAGAATTATTGCATTATGTTCAATATGTAGCAGAATTAAGGATTCTGGAAATAATCTAGTAATGTGATAAATTCACTATTATTACTGTAATTATTATCATATTAATCAATATAGTTCCATGTATCAACTATTCTCAATTCTTACTGCATTCATGAATGTAGTTTCCATTTGCCAATTTCAATGATACCAGAAGTGCATGTCTATGCGTCGGCTCCATTTCCTGTTTGCTTCATATATGATTCCTCTAAAATATTCATCCCAATTAAAGTTTCAAAATAATTAGTAACAATATATTTATTGCAAGCACCTCGTGCATCGCAAAGATTTTGTCGACGAAAATAATACATATATTGAAAAACACAATTTATACCTTCTTATAAATGAAATTGGAATATTGTGGCTACAATAATGTATTATAAATTACAAAACGAATAGCAGTTGTTCAGAAGTGGAATAGTTTGGTGTGAACTGATAGCAATGTCTTCCTTTCCTATCGCAAATAAGTGGACAATAACACAATATTTTTTGCGAGACAAATTCGATTCGTCATACTATGAGAAATGAGATTAAAAACGAGATTTAGAGTGACAAGAGTAAATTTTCCAATTCGAGCATAAGACCTTCAGATCTATTCGTCAATGAAGGCATTGTGTAGTATTCTATATCACTCGAACTAACCGCTCCCTTACACGGATATAATTTCTTTCCACTTGCGTAAAAATACAGAGCACTCTTCGCTTCCTGGAGAGGCGCACCCCGCCCGCTCGGCGGCGCAAAGCAGGACTCCCCCCCCCGCCCCCCCGCGCCGTCCCCCCCCCCCCCCGCGCCGCGCCGCGACGCTGCGGCAGCGGAGGAAAGAAAAAGGAGAGGAGTCTTTGAGGCAGGGTGAAGAGGGGAGGGGAGGGGAGGGGATGTGGAGGAGAAAGGACGTCTCTGGTGTTGCCCCGGCAGAGGGCCCTTTGAACGCCGCCATCCACCAACGCCATGACGTTCCCCTCCACCCCACATCTCCTCCCACTCGACCGCCTCCCTCCCCGCCCCTGCCAGCGCTGCGCTGCGCTGCGCTGTGCTGCTCTGCGCTGCGCTGCCCCCAACGTACTTCAAAGAACAGCGGCACAGGGTGCCCTACAGGCTGCGCGGATTTGGGTGATTTCCAATGTGTGGTGCGACAATCAACAAAAATAGTTGCCTCCGATTAATTCAATGTTTGAATAATTGTAATATATTGAATAATTCGAAAGAAATAGAAGTTGTCCTGTTCAATAATTAATCTTTTACGTAAATCAATGTTACGACCATATAATTTAATATAAATATTGAAGAAACTGGGTGCGCTATTAAGTGCTTAGATTTAGTATACGTGATCCTCTGAGGATTATGCTAAACGTTTCATTATCACGTTTTCTATGCTTAGGCAGAAGAAAAGCGCTTATGAAAACAATAAGAATTGGGATAAATAACTATAATGATAAATAACTATAATGATAAATAACTATAGCGATAAATAACTATAGCGATAAATAACTATAGCGATAATTTCAATACCTGATGGTTCCATTGTTTGCACTATAATACATAATGTAAAAAGATTGAATTTAAGTAACGTGATTCAGGCTAAATTACTTATATTCTTAAAATAGTGCCGTTTGTAACTTCAGTGATTAAAACTCGTTGATTGACTCAAAAAGTTAAGAGAAAACAAGTGGAAATTCGCTAAGTTCACATGAAAAACTTCATTCGACATCTCGACGACTAACTCATATTTTTGAGAAGTTCCTGTAGATAGTAGTTCCTGTAGTTTTGGTTCATGAACAATTTATTTAGTGTCACGCTCTTCTTCAAAACGATAATTATTCAACGCTTCACGCGAAGACGAATTTCACTTCACGTTACACGCTTCAGGCGAATAATCGTGTATTGTTCAGTTGCGAGTGTATTCAGACCAAGCGCCCAGAATTAGAACGTTGGCAAATTATTGAATCAAGTACAATAGATGTTTCTGCAAGCTTTTACGAATCTACTAAACTCAATGCAATGCCCGCAACAGCCTATACACATGTAAATACGCACGATCGTTGGTAACGGCCATAAATTCAACTGCAGCTAAATTGCCACTAATCAAACGTCGCTGTCCGTTTGCGTCTCTTTTGAAATCATTTAAATAATAACCGTAAGTTATAACACATCGCAAATATATTATTTCATGTACCCCGAATAAATCGGCAAATGTTACCTTCCAAACGTCCAGGGATATTCTTGAGAACCACCGATTAATTTGCTGAAGTACCTTCCCTACGGTTTCACCAACTTACAAGATCCTGAAGTCGCAACTAATTGGGTTTTAAAACCAGACTTCACTTAATATTTCCGGCCACATCCGGGAGTTCAATCTCTAAAGAATTCGGCCCTCAACAAAGTACGCGTCCATAGTCAGACTCTACATCCTAAATATTGTTCTTTGCTACGAGTTCATACAACACGTAAAAACATTTATTTTTTCATATCCTAACACTAACACTGAAAAGATTCATTGCGAAAAATAAGACTAGTGCTGCAAGCCTGCATCGAAACACTACAAAAAGAGCTACGCACGGTATTCCTGGACTAAAATTCCTAAGCCACTAATCATTTCGGAATCACCACGACTTTTTTCTCTCTATGTATATAGAATTACCGTCGTGACAGACTAAAATCGGTTTTTAGAATCCCGAGTAAGTTGTGTTGATGTTTAGAAATTTTGTAGCTCATATGCTACGTGTCTAGCCATTGTAGAGAGGTAAAATGTGGAAATGTAATCGCAGGTCAAATACTCGTAGAAGCATTTTATGAGGAAGCATTTTATTAGAAGTGCCCCAAGGCTGCGGCTGTGGGCCGAGTTCATTCGTCTCAGAAATGTGAACACGAACGCTGCGAACCCAACGCTTGCGCTGGATAGCGATGAACGGATAATTCTGAGCAGAAACGGGGATTCTACGAGAAACACTTCAGCAGATTGAAGATAGGGTATGCGATTTTATGCTTAAATCCCTTCCTCCAGCAAAAACAATGGATAATAAAAATTCCCTTATGATATACGAAGATATTTTTAAGATCAACTCCACTTCCTAAGGCCCAAGGAACAATTACGTATTACTGATAATTTTGTATATAAATTTTGTTTTTGAATTGTTTGCATCACAGGATCCTAACTGCGGCGATGAAACAAGTGTTTAAATCCGCATGCTCTCCGCTGCCCGGATGACGCCGCATCGAACGACGTGTTATCGATATCACTTGAATGTTTAAATCGTTTTTCTATAAAAATGATAGTATCAAGAGATTCTTGATAGTATAATGTATAGTATAATAATTATAGTGTCTAGTTGTTGCGAAAAAAGGAAAGAAGGGATGGCTTGCAAGGTTTTCATTAGCAGTGCACAGGAGCGCCCAAACGCCGCGTGGGAGGAGGAGGAGGTGGAAGCATTTTATTAGGAGTGCCCCAAGGCTGCGGCAGTGGGCCGAGTTCCGTCGTTGCGCTGCTGCTTCCTGTCTTTTGCCGCCTTCTTTCGGCGCATTCCACGCCCACATCGCCACCACCCACAACAACACCGGTCCCACCACCACCACGGCCCGCGCCCTCGATCAACTCCTTGCCCCCACATTCACCGCCGCCTTCTCATCGCCCCCGGCCACCCCGTCACTCGCGCCCTCCCTCCACCACGCAGTACTGCATTCGACTTTGCCCCGTCGACGCCCCATTCCGCGCCGTTACCCACCACCTCATACATACCTCATCGCTATATCTGCTCTCGACACCAACCCCGCCAACGTTTTTCGCCATCACCACCAACCACGCCAGCACCACCAACCACGCCAGCACCACCAACCACGCCAGCATCTCTGCCCCTCGTCGCCCCTCGTCGCCCCTCGTCGCCCCTCCTCTCTTTCGTCCACCTCACAACTCTGAATTCATCTTCGCCCACGCTCCCGTACACCTTCCACTTCCGCATTTGCTTCCGCCCTCGTCCGTGCCGACCCCGCCCATGCTCTCGGTCACCTCTCATCCTAGCGCTTCTTGCCACCGCTGCTGAAATTCCCTGTATTCCCCGCTGGCCGTTTCCACACTCTTCCCACCTCACACATTCCCTCCTCATCATCTCATCCTCTCCCTTTCCATCATGTCATCCCTCTCAGCTTTCACCCCACCATCGTCGCTTCCTTCGTCCCTACCCTGCCCCTCCCCCCATCTCAACCTCATCCTCCTTCCATCGCCGTCACAGACGCCCCGCCTCCTTTCCGTTGTTCCTGCTCTGCGCAGTCACCCCGACATCCCGCCCACGCCGTCACCGCCCTCGATCGGCCATCTCCTTCTCTCCCCCCATCCGCCCCCCTCCTCGCCCCCCCCCATCCGCGTTCCTCCGTCTTCCATACTATCGAGCCGCCGCTCCTCACATGTGCCCCGCGCCGCTCACTTCCGGGAAAAACACCCTCGACGAGGCTCCTTCCCGCGACTTCTCCCTCTCTCCTCCCCCACCAGACGACGCTGGCGCTTCAAGCTCTCCAGTGTCCTACGGCAGCGCGGAATCCGGGTAAGCCCCCCAAGACCGGCCTTCCATTCGTAATAGACCGGAGATAAGCGAAAAAATTCAGAATACAATATCTCACATAATATTTCATCTATTACTTCTTTTTCTCCTCCTTTTTCTCCTCCTTTTTCTCCTCCTTTTTCTCCTCCTTTTTCTCCTTCTGCTTCTGCTTAGTTACCTCGATACTATTGGTAACGTTTTAAAATTATTGTTGAAAAGTTCTGGAGAATACAGATAAAGAAACATCTAAAATTATAAACAAAACTGGTGTTTATCAAACATAATACGTATTTCGTTGAATAATAAATTAATCGTAATTAGATTTCTTGTAAATCTTGAATTTTGTTAACTATAAGTTTTGAATATCAGGAATATAATATAGTGATAATGTAGTAAAATATGGAGTATACATATAACTTGAAAGAAAGATTTTTGCAACAGAATTTGCGTTACACTTATTCTTCTGCGAGCTCAATTTTTGCGTGCAATATTAATAGTATGCTTCACTGACCACTTTACTGTAGTGCTTAGGTTTCGACTACACGTTTGGATAAATTCTGCGCAATAATTGTTGGGTGAAATGGCACTGTAGTCTAGATCTGTTTTTCTGGAGATCCTTGCAGCACATGTAACTAATGTTTATCATAAGTGCAACCTGGGTTTGACAAATCCACTTTTCTATAACCTGCTATGGAATAAATAAGTTCAGGTTATTTTCATGCCTCTCAGATTTGACAATGATCAATAGAAATTTTCTTGCAGTATCACACATCTGTTTCTCGATTATAAATGGTAACAAATTGAATTTATCCTTAAAATACAAAATGCATCATTTATTTACTCTTTGGCATAGAATCAAACAAACCTAGATCGTTATTGCTCAACTTTCCTGAAATAATCGTATTTTCTTCGGAAAAATACAATTTGACACGAGTGAAAAGATAGCACAGTTCAATGAGCGTTCTTCATTTTCAAAACCCTCATAATGCCAAGAAATACAAGTACACTAACATTTCATGTCTATGCTTCCCAAATCCATTGTCCAGTAATCCGTAGTCCAAGGTGGTTGAGATTTTGCATCACAAGGAGCATTAAAACTGTGGGACTTGTTTCTGCCTTTCGGGGCAACCGATTTCTTTACTACATTTGCATGATCGCCTGTGCATAGTAGAGCTCGCAGTAAGTGACAATGTCTGTGGCAAGGAAGAAGGGGGAACGGAGAGCCAGGAAGTACAGATACGTTATCTGCGAAGAAAGACGACATTCTTAGTCTGCGACACACTGTGTTCTCACAGCGGAATGAGATGGTGTCCTAGGAGATGGGGCAGAATGAGATGATTTGGAATGGTGTTCTCGGGGTTGGGAGAATATAGAATGGTGGGATGGGATGGGAATGGGATGGTGTTCTCGGGGATGGGATGTGGGATGGTGTCCTTGGGGAGGAGAGAGGAAGGGAGGGAAGGGCAGGGGAAGGGAAGGGAAGGGAATGGGTGGGATGGGAGGGGATGGGGGGGATGGAACGCTCTTGGAGATAGGTTGAGATTGGGTGGCAACGTGAGAAGCCGTGTGGTTACGACGTGATATCGCTGGGCTGCGTCATCGGTGATGGACTAAGCCAGAGAGTGGCGTCTGAGAAAACATAATGCGGCAAAGTGGTGTTCTCGCGGAGCGAGGCGGGAGCGGAGCGAGGCGGGAGCGGAGCGAGGCGGGAGCGGAGCGAGGCGGGAGCGGAGCGAGGCGGGAGCGGAGCGAGGCGGGAGCGGAGCGAGGCGGGAGCGGAGCGAGGCGGGAGCGGAGCGAGGCGGGAGCGGAGCGAGGCGGGAGCGGAGCGAGGCGGGAGCGGAGCGAGGCGGGAGCGGAGCGAGGCGGGAGCGGAGCGAGGCGGGAGCGGAGCGAGGCGGGAGCGGAGCGAGGCGGGAGCGGAGCGAGGCGGGAGCGGAGCGAGGCGGGAGCGGAGCGAGGCGGGAGCGGAGCGAGGCGGGAGCGGAGCGAGGCGGGAGCGGAGCGAGGCGGGAGCGGAGCGAGGCGGGAGCGGAGCGAGGCGGGAGCGGAGCGAGGCGGGAGCGGAGCGAGGCGGGAGCGGAGCGAGGCGGGAGCGGAGCGAGGCGGGAGCGGAGCGAGGCGGGAGCGGAGCGAGGCGGGAGCGGAGCGAGGCGGGAGCGGAGCGAGGCGGGAGCGGAGCGAGGCGGGAGCGGAGCAGTGCGGTTTGGAAAAGAGAATGACGGTTACGTTGGCGAGGAGAGGATTGGGAATTGGGGGCGTGGCCTGGCGGCGCGGGGCGGGGGGCACAGCCGGGAAGCGGGTCAGCAGGGCGGGCGCGGCGGCGCGGAGCTGTGCGGCGCGGCGGGGTCGCCGACCTCTGGCGGGATGCGCCACGCGCCAGGGGTGGCCCCGCCTGCGCCAAGAGGGATTTGCCTCCAGACAAGAAACAATGAGGATGAAAGGAACAGTTTGTGGCAATGAAGTAATCGCAAAGCTCTGACACGGAGGAAATTAATTAGACCATTTCACTTTTTTTAAGATTATAAAAATCAAAGAATTATTTTGCTTACACTGTTTCTCATTTTAATGAAGATAAATGTTCACAGGTTTCAAATATTGCAATTTCTAGAAGTATTCATGAAATTTGATTTCATTTAAACACAGATTTTTTAATCCATCGTAAAATATGCCACTACAACTGAAAATAACGTTCAAAGCCGATAACTTTCTTTCCTTATGGATTCTTGTATAAAAACGAACAAGAAAACAAATTTGGGATAATTAATTTCGTGCCACCTAGACATCTTTCAAATTATGAATGTTATTGTAACACAGCTTACTTACGGGTTTATTTGAGGAACTTGAATTAATGTGTTGTAAGAATATGAATCGGTTTCCCGTCTGAATATGTGTTGATTGGATTGATTCACATTACATATACGAAGTAAGGCTTGAAACAGAATGTCTCACAATGAACTGATAGGATAATACGATAAGTATACTAATGGCCAATGTGGAGTAGTGAAGAATAACTACAAATGATAATATCAACAACAACACAATAGAAAAAATTCTAACTACATACAATACCAAGAGGTCAATCCTCAATAGACATTTTTAAGGAATAAGGTATGAAATGTAAAACACAATGTTCAGGGAACGTCAGATGAAACAGTTGGACGATTTACGAAGTAGTAGAGACTGTGACCTTCGACATAAAAATATTAACAATGCACTAAAATAAAATAATGCGGCTCAATCTACAGCAGTAGTGAAGGAGACGCAATTGTTCCACGCCGGGAATAACTGAAGTCGTCTGAACGCGAGGGTCTCAGCGGTCTCGGAAATTAATTGTCCGACTGACGATCTGACCGAAATGACTGAAGGACTCTAGGAAAGAATAGGAAAATATACCGCTGCGAAGTAAGATGACGGGAATTGGGCTTTGGAAGCAGCCTCGTAAAGTGAAAATGGTTGGGTCCCTGCAGGGAGACGCGATTCAAGGGCCCAGACGGTCGGTTGGCTGGCGGGCTGGCAGGCGGGCGTGCGGGCAGGAGGGGAGGGGAGGGGAGGGGAGGTGGAGGGGAAAGGAGGGATGGGTACCGGCGATCGATCACGGTCGTGCGGGTGCTGCTGCGGAGGCGGCGGCGGTGGCGGCGATGGGCGTCGGAGGGCGGGGCAGGGGCTACCTTCGCAGGTGCCGCAGGGCCAGAGATATTACGTCGCCCTCACTGCGGCTAGGCCCGGACCGGCCCGCGGCGCGGCGGTGGCGCGGGGCGTTAGGAATTGTGCACTCGGGCGTGGGGGAGGGGCGCGGCTGGGCGCGGGGGGCGCGGGGAGGGAGGCGGGCGGCTGCCGCAGCGCGGGGCTTCTAGGGCGCGCGGGTGGCGGAGCCGGCCCCTCTCTACGGGTTCCCGGGCCACGGCACCACTATTACTATTACTTCCACTATTACTATTACTACCACTATTACTATTACTACCACTATTACTATTACTATTACTACCACTACTATCGTCGTCCAGTCTAGGTAGCAAATCCTAGTAAAAGAATGCCGCGGCATTGTTATCAATTCCTCCCAAAATTGTTTCTATTGTCCATTTAAATGGATGTAGGGTGAATTGATCAGTAACGATTAATAGAATTATGTTTCTCTTAAAACCAGTAACACAATTTCATAAGTTTAGTGGTGCTCGTAACATTTTATGTTTGTTTTTCTCGTACCTGACTAAATATTTTATGTACGCTCAAGATGATATTTCCCTAAATTAGATTTATTTCATCTTATCTGAATGATTTATTTCATCTTCTTCCCTGGATGGTAAGATCCGGCAACGACCTATATCGACTTGCGGGGATTTTCCCCAACCAGGTATCTCCCACCAGTGAGGCGAAACGCGGCCCCAGAATCTCTCGAAACTAGGCCCCACGCCCTTCACCAGTTAAGTACCTGCCGTGCTTACCACTGCCAACAGGGAAATAATTGGGAGAAACTGCTCTGATCCCTCGTATCTGTGGTTTCCGTTCTAAATTTCAGACGAATTTTCTATCCGTTTCTTATATAAAAATATACCATACCTAGTATCGTACATAAAAGATCATGCACCAGGCCTAATCCTTCCCACTTCATACAGTCTCCATTTGTATCCTCACGACCTCGCAATGAGACACAGGAAGAGAAAGAGGGAGAGAACGATTTAGCGGGAAAGTGAAAGAGATAACGAATGGGGGTAGGGGTCCAGAGGTTGACCGGGAAGGACCGAGAAATAGCAATTTAGCGGGAGATATGGATTGAGTGGGACGGGTCAGGAGGCAGAGATTGAGCGGGAAGGAGTGAAAGAACGATTGAACGAGAGAGATGATAGCGATTTACAAGGAGGGTGAGAGAAATGGCGACTGAGTGGAAAGGAGCGAGAGATAACGGTTGAGTGAAAGGAACCGAGTGATAATGATTGAGTGAGAGGGAGCAAGAGATAGCAATTGGGAGGTAACGAGAGAGCGATTGATAGTGAGTGAGAGAGGACCGAGAGGGAGCGATTGATAGTGAGTGAGAGAGGACCGAGAGGGAGCGAATGAGAGGGAGAGGGGCGATTGAGAGGGAGAGCGTGGGATAGAGAGAGCAAATGAGTAAACTCGTCCAAACGAGTTTTCCACGCCCCCCCCCCCGTGCATGGACCCCACCGTGACCCGGCGCTGCGCTTCTCAGGAGAAGTACGACAACAACTGGTGGATCGGCCGCCTGGTGAAGGAAGGCAGCGACGTAGGCTTCATCCCGTCGCCGGTGAAGCTGGAGAACCTGCGGCTGCAGCAGCAGCAAGCACGGAACTCCAAGCTCTACGCCAGCAAGACCTCCTCGTCGTCCAACCTAGGTGCGATTGTCAACGATGTGCTGTCCACATCTAAGAGTGCCAACTCGCGAGGCTCCACCCCTCCAACCCCTGGTACGTGCGGTCTGCGCGACGACACGCCACACGAGACACGATGTGTGCTTGGTCTCTTTGGTCTCTTTCTTCTTTTGGTTTCGACGACTCTTTCCGTTGCGACTCAACCCGACGCGAGAGTTCGGAGGCGAGGAGAGCTTCGTCGACGGAGTTTTGGCGACTTGGGTCAGGTTAGGTCGACCGACGGGAGAACTAACAGACGGGCCGATCGCTTTGTAAAAGGAAACAAAAGCTGCTCATTGGACTTAATCACGTAACTATAGATAAGTAAGCGGAGATTATTATTATTATTTTTTTTCAAATTATTTTGAAGAAATACATTGGGGAAAGAGAGTAGATCATTCATCCACTTCCTGCTGCTTAATCAAAAATAGCATTCAATCGTTTTGGGTGTTTGCTTATCGCAACGTTCCTTTACTACATCTAATAGTACATATCAGAAGGTGGATATTTTCAATTACCTGCGGTTATTTTTATTCTTAAAATATTCTTTCAAATGTTGAAACTAGTTTTTTTATACTTCATCAACTTCACTGGAATGTTTTAACATTGTTTTTATCTATGAAAATGTCGAGAGGAAATTTCAGAAATATTCTATTAAACTGTTATGGAAAATATGTCGTTAATTTATTTTTACATAATCATAGAGGATATATGACTAAAAATGACTCGTAAATAGAAAAGAAAAGGAAAAATATTTTCGGGGTACCAAGTCGCCAGAAACTCAACTACACATGACACACTGACTAACAGTCCGTAACGCCATCTCTCCTCATAATCTCGCGTGTTGCCCTTGACTAAAAGGAATGATGTTACACCACACTCAATATGCATTGCCCAGGTTCATAAAAAGGGGCGATTTATTTACCCTTTGGTGTGTGAATACTAGGATGGTCTTAATTTTTTCAAGGCTTAACCTTTTTCAAACCCTCCCATATGTTAAGTATAAAAAAAGCAATACACAATTTAAAAGCAGTTAAACAATGTTAATCCGTGTTAACTAAAACCTTTTAGATATTTAGAATACTTCCTATATTCCTTTTTTTAATAAAAGCAAGGACATTTGTAATCGTATTAAAACAAATCACTTCTTAAATTTTATTCATTTTTTAAATTTATATATTTAAGTATTACAATGTATTGAATGCATACATGATTTTTTCATACGATAGTGTTATGTGTAGACAATTCCTATTTTTAGAAATATTCAATTATTCAGATTTATAAATAATTTACTTTAATCCACTTAGAGACCACTAATTGATTTAAATCCAAACTAATAATAAATCACTGATTACAGTTATAATATTTTCCTTACAGTGAAATTGAAATAACTGAGAGTGCCAGGGACGACGCTTATATATGGCATAACGGCTTTTCATTATATGAAGTGGAGACTATGTGTTTTTCTAAGTTTTTTTTTTTAATTTCTGAATGCCTCACATTGAGCAACAGTTAAGATTTTTTCCTGCCTAAATAGTTCATATAATAGGTGCTGTGAATTTAAAAAAGTTTCCCATTGATAAGACAACTATTTGAAAATAACTGTCTAAAATCCTACTTTTGACGATCTTTTTTTGTTAAAAGAACAAATATCGTGAATAAAATACTCTCAATTGTTGACAGAGAAGTCTTAATGCACATAAACATAATGTTCCAAGCAGTTGTAACATAAAACAGGAATCCAAAACGTATAATAATAAAAATAGTAATAATAATAATAATAATAATAATAATAATAATAATATCAATTACTCGGTGGTTTGTTTTAATATTATTTAGTTGCTCTCAAATTTTGTATCTCTGAGTACTTGTACGTTTTAATCATATTGAGGAGAAGTGCAAAAAGTTTCACCCATGCGAAAATTACGACCTTCCTAGTGAGTTTAGTCTATGCACACACTAACGTCAATTCGTTTAGCCATAACTTTGCAAATTAAACGAATATTTTTCTAGCAATGATTTTTAAAGGTTTTAAAATTGCTGTAAAATTTTAATTCGATAGTCCACTCAACTAATTATTTTTGGTATATCCTATGTTTTTACAACTTTATAACAAACTTTCATTTATTATGAAAATATTGTACGAAGATACTCGGATTTTACTTTCTTTAAGCAGAAGACCAGTTTTTTGCATTAGGATTTTCTTAATTTATTTGACAAGCCCTCCTACAAAATGAAAAATATGTTCCTGTTCAATGGAAAATTGGCAATTGTTTTTGGCAATTTAAATTTTTTCAACTATACTTTTTTCAAGAGGAGAAACCATTTTCCAAAAATACTGTTAATAAACAATTTTGGTGGTGTGCGAAAGACTTCAGTGACTATATACATTACAGAGTGACTTTTGTGCTTATGATTTAGTTGCATACTGTCTGTGAACATTTGTGTTGTGAGGATTTTGATTGTGTATCGTAGAAAAATTTGGAAAACCGCAAGTATTTTCTGTTTAGTTGGTGTTTCTTGATGTGTTTTTCATGACTAATTGTGTTTTGTGAAGTTTTTGAGTTGATATTTGGCATAACTGTTTCGTTAAATCGGTGTCGTTTTGTGTTAGAACGCGAATGTTCGTGTAGAGTGTTGTCTCAACATAGCTGGCCAATCCCGTGCCTCCTTTCTCCTTGAACCGGAAGTCCAGAAGACCGATATTTTGAAGAACCTTTCCGAGGCACCTAATGCTTTCGCTTTGACTATGTTCGAAGATGAGTCTTTCTCTTGGCGGCATCTCGGCCGGAGAGTGATGTAATTTAAGAGGTAAATATGAAAAGAAGTAAGTATCAGTCAGTTGGTACCCTTGCGTAGGAGGCACACACGAGGTAAGATAACACGAGTAGTGCCTTCCGCCCCGTGAAGCTGCATGTGCTTGTATGTATTTCGTCTTTTTGAAGGTGAGTTTTTGTAAAATAGATTAATTTCGGTTTTATTTTAACTATTTTGATGAATTCAGGGAAACAAATAATTAAAATATTTGATACTTTATCAGGCAATAATATTTTCCAACACTTTCGTGTTTTGATATAAAATGCATCTGCAATCAACAACTTAAATAATGTAAATCTATTTAGTTCGCAGAAAATTTTGTATTGTAAAAGTTAAGTGCAGGTGTTTTTAAGCACTAAGAAAATCATTTGGGGGCCAAAATCATTCGTAAAGCAACATTGAAGAGACAAGAAATTTCACTTGCCGTTCAAATTATCTGAAAATGTATGTAGTATTGTTCTTATTCTAAAGTATTAGCAATGGGAAGTGATGAAATTAGTAACAAATTAACAAGTTAGATAATAAAATAGGAATATAAACCATTTCATTGTTTTATCTGTTGTATCTGTTGTGTCTGTTTTTACTACTTAATAATTCAAAATGAGAGAACGTTTTTTAGGTTACTGTTCTCTTAAGCTTGCATTTTTTGTAAAGTTTTTTAAAATAATATAAAATATATTTTGAACTAAGTTTCTCTTTAGTACGTGAACAATTGCATTTTACTTTTCCAATTGTTGATATTTTTTCATTGTTCATTGCTAACCATTGCTTTTAGTGCAATTATTCTAACTATTAATTCCTATGAAAATTCGAGATTTTTATTTTTTAATATAAAAAAAGCATTTAATTCTACTAATTTCCAACAGCACACTTGTATTCAGAATATAATTTACATACAAAGTATATACAAATATTTACGATGGTTACAAAATGCTTAAGATTAGAAAGCTTTTTCTAGCTTTGTAATTAATTATATTTTGCTATTATTAATCTATTTTACTTAATATTTGGAATTTTTTATATGTAATTAATACGGCATTATGGATAAATTAAACTATTTTGCGACATCAAATGAGATTCGTAAAAGAAAAAGAAGATAGATAAACGAAGTATTTTATCAAACAAGCTGAATAAGTTAATGCATATCGTGCACGCGTGAGTGGGGAACCATAAGTACCGCTGCAGAAACCTGTCGAAAACAGAGACGTGTAAAAGAAGTTGAATGATAAATAGTGGGATCATATTCGCGTTCTAGGTATGTGCTGACTTCACCCGCGCAGTTTTGCACCTCCCATGTACATCTGCACATCGAAGGCGCTCTCATACGCTCATTTTACCCGTTCGGGAGTACCGCGACGTGTGCTCAGTGATGGTTTTTCTTCGAGTCATCTTTACCCGCGAGGTTGTAGTTCCAAACTTTCTCATTTATCCGGGCGGGTAAAATAATGCAAGTAATGCCTTGAGTCCCCGAGGTGTGTAAAGCCCCTCGCCTTGCGCGAGAGACGAGATTTCAGATGCCCACAACACTGGGGAAATAGTACTGACTTACCCGTACTATTTTACTCGTTCGGGTAAAAATCAACGTCCGTAACTACAACTCAATGAGTAAAACCGTTAAGAACTAAAAGCATCAACTCCTGATTTTCATGTTCACGGTTGTATCTTTAAGGTCTGCGCGTTTATCTCTCTGCAAAGTAACTTCCGTTATCGGACAAATAGAGACGCGCTCGCGCTGTTAGAAGCGTCTCTCGCCCGTTAGTAACAGTAGTGCCGGTGGAGCTGGGGTGGCAGTCCCACAATCGCCAACCCGAGTGCAAGAGGCTGTGGAGTCGCGAATACAAAACTGAACGTCAGTGGGCGCCTTTGTGACACGGTTAGAAATGAGTCTCATATAAAAGTACTATTATTTTCTTTGCTCTCAAAATAAAATCAGGAGCCGACGGTCCTTTTTAATGAGTTTTACTCCCGAATTCTTATTGCATAGGCTCGTACTTGTCCGGACGGGTAAAACTGCCACGTATGTGCGCGTAACTCTGGGAACGCGTATACTGGCAGGGAACACGTAAAATCGTCCCGCTACGTCGGGGCTCCCTATCGTTTGCAGGCGGCTAGTAGTGGGATGTGGACAAGTGGGTGGCCGAAAGGGCTGAAGCGCGAAGTTTAGGTCGTGGGGGGGGGGGGCAAAAATCAGGAGGGCTAGGGCGCAGGGGCTAGGGCGCAGGGGCTAGGGCGCAGGGGCTAGGGCGCAGGGGCTAGGGCGCAGGGGCTAGGGCGTAGGGGCTGCGGCAGAGGGGCTAGGGCTGGGGCGGGAGGACTATGGCTAGGGCTAGCGCGAGCGGGCGCAGAATGCTACATGCCGAGGCGTGCGCAGGCGACGACTCCGACTCGGCGCGCCTGGGCAAGTCGACGCTGACGACGCCGCCGGCCAAGGAGAAGCGGAAGCCCTTCTTTAAGAAGCAGGAGACCACCACGCCCTACGACGTGGTGCCGTCCATGCGGCCTGTCGTGTTGGTGGGACCGTCGCTCAAGGGCTACGAGGTCACCGACATGATGCAGAAGGCGCTCTTCGACTTCCTCAAGCACAAGTTCGAGGGCCGGTGAGTGCAATAACATTATTTATTCTTTTCTTGGCAATTTAACTGGGCCAATATTCGGGGTAAATAATAATCTATGAGGTCGTGGCTGCGTAATGGTAATGACGCACGTTTTCTAACCTCAGTAACCGGGCTCAAACACCAAAAAACGAAAGTGTTAGGATTTTTACCTGGCTATGTCCTATTCAGGACGATCCTGAGGCCCACTCAGCCGTTTCGAAACGAGTATCAATTTTAATGGCTATATTAACAGTAAATTTTGGGTAAAATATATACATGAAGCATGGCGCTTGCCACGCCATCTTCTCCCACTTCCAGAAAAACACATAAGATCTTTTATGACTTGTTAATAAACAAGATACTCTGGAAGTGAAGAAACAAATGCCAAAAGGCTCGAATAGAAAGGAGTCCTAACCTCCCGTAACCAAACGCAGGGGGTTCCTACAGTACGCAATTGTACAAAGGATACTGAAAAGAAGAATCTACATGAGTCATTTCCGATGGAGAATCACACCAACGTGTTTCTTGTACCGTTTTGGCCTCAGAAGTACTGATTACCTTAGTATTTTTGTAATATTCATATTTCGCCACAGCCTTTAAAACCGAAACTTAGAATGTATTTCCAATCCTCAAAGCACTGGTTTTTGCGGAGGCCATTTGCGTCATTGGAATGTGCATCGCAATTCTGACGGCGGGCTGACGACGTCGAGCGCGATCCAGGTTTAACCTAATATTCCCCCAACTCCGCTAATTCACAGTTTTGCCTTTTTCGTCGTGAGTATCCGAGAAAAGTAGGCGTTTTCTTAGGCTTGTTTCACACGAGTGTTGTGTAGACGCACGGCACCTAATGCTGATGATGACAGCTACATCGACGCGCGTCGATGCCTGCGCACACGAGACGCTTAACGCTGTGTCTTACGCGAAACGGCACATGAGCGCTCTTGGCAACGACCGTTGCGTCTACAGCTCAAGCTCAAGACGCTGAAGTTTCAACGTTATTCAAGCACGTTTTCTATCATTCATCACGCGACAAAAAATAGACAACATCGCATCCAACATTGCCCATCGCATATTGACATCGCGCAACTCCAAGAGCCCTGTGTGTCTTTTCGCATAAGATACATTGTTAATCTATGCCGCACGTTAAGTGACTAGCGTGCGCAGGCGTCGACGCGTGTCGACGCAGATGGTGTCAACGTTGGGTGACGCGCGTCAACACAACGCTCGGACGCTATGACACAGGCCTTAATCAAAAATTATATATGTATCCTCAGTGCTTCAGCTTATTTGAAACATAACCTTTACTGTACGTTATAGAAGAGAAATTGCCAAAATCTACAGCAGAATTGAAGCGTTTCTCGCCAAAAAAAACGTAATAAACATTGGTTCACATTATTTAGGAGAAACCAGTGTTATTTTACTACCAATATTGTTCCAAACTACCAAGCTTTGACCATCATCCTTCCAATTTGGTATTAAATTTTGAGAAGATATAGTACTATGAAGTTTGTTGTATTACATACGAGTTTGCCTTTGAACTCAATTTGTGCATTCCAAAGGATATTAATATGTTTCTAAGTGTATATATAAAATGTTATATATATATATATATATATATATATATATATATATATATAACATATATATATACACTTAAAAACATATTAATATCCTTTGGAATGCACAAATTGAGTTCAAAGGCAAACTCGTATGTAATACAACAAACTTCATATATATATATATACATACATATATATAAAATATGTGATATATTACATAAGGTCAAAACGGTCTTCTTTTCTTCTCAGCCGTACAATACAAACATGCGGTTCTTTTGGATATTTTTTATTAATCAGATGAAAGGCTCAAATTTGATTAATAATGGAATCATATAAATGTTTGACTTGTCAATAAGAGCAGTAAACAGATGATTTCAACCGGGTACATACTCATATTCAAAACTACTAGTTTTTTTTAATGACAATGCTTTTTACGCAGTTTTCTATTGACGTACTGCAGACCTGCAACAATTCTCCTACTCTTTCCTTCACAAAAAGAGAAAGTTTTGAAAAAAAAGCAAGGTAATCATTAAACTCCCTGGTTCTGTCATAGAACTGTCTTCAAAGCCACAACTGATTCTTTTCTTCCGAGGGCTTTTTCAGCTTGAGAAGATACCGATTTTTGAATATCTTGCGTTACAGTACACACGCTGTCCCTCATGGAAACGCACACAAATATAAACCTTTTACATTAGTTACACTATTCACGAGCCAGCTCATCAATCTATAGTCGCCAGACACACAAGGCAATTCCTGACAACACACATACTTGACAGACTAGGGACAAACAACGATGCCTACGGCGGGACTCGAACCAGCGACCCTAACGACCGAGGCGCTGTGTCGGCACACGCTCTAGTCCGTCTGAATATCCTAAATAATTGTGACATACATCGTCATAGAACACTAATTAAAATTGAATGTATATTAATATTGTCATTTTCGCCTAAACTTAGTAAAATATAACTCCAGGCAAAGAGTTTGTTGAATATCAAAATTCGGAAATTTTCTTACCTTCCCTTTTCCTTACCTTACCTTTTTGTTCCCCTCTTGCTTTCGTTACCAAGTATTGTCGCCCATGAGAAGAAAAAAGGGTGCAAGAAGGAAGGACAACCTCAGTTACCATCATGAAATTTCTATTCTAATTATAATACATTAAACGCACAATTTATAACTGCAGGTTTTAAGTTTTATTCAAAGCACAATTTATAAATTCAATAAACTGAGTTGTGAATATCACTAAATGAACAAATGATGAATAAGAACTATCAAACGTACAATAGTTAATTCTAAAGGTTATTCAATATTGTTATTATGTATTACAAAAGTGTTTTGTACCTAACTCTGACTAGAAATTTTTAAACAACATTCTCCACACAAGTGTTTGAAGATAAAAGTGGACTTTATTGAAAAGTAGTACAATCCTAACAAGCAACATCTCACTATCTTCTTGCGTTTTCCTACAAAACCCTTCTCCCTTGACATTCATTCCTTTCCTCTCAGTTTCATCAGCTACTCTTGGTTGATAATGTACTGCTTTCTACTCAGTCTTTCTCCTTTTTTCTTTCTCTACTTCTCCCTTTATCCATGTCTCCCTTTATCCATGTCTTCCTTTATCCATGTCTCCCTTTATCCATGTCTCCCTTTATCCATGTCTCCCTTTATCCATGTCTCCCTTTATCCATGTCTCCCTTTATCCATGTCTCCCTTTATCCATGTCTCCCTTTATCCATGTCTCCCTTTATCCATGTCTCCCTTTATCCATGTCTCCCTTTATCCATGTCTCCCTTTATCCATGTCTCCCTTTATCCATGTCTCCCTTTATCCATGTCTCCCTTTATCCATGTCTCCCTTTATCCATGTCTCCCTTTATCCATGTCTCCCTTTATCCATGTCTCCCTTTATCCATGTCTCTCTGTCTCTCGCCACGTTTCTTTATGTCGCTCCATTTTAGATTTCGAATAGATATTATTATTTCCTTCAAATTACTTTGTTGTGCTTTTCCACACAATACTGCCCAATATCGCTCTAACAATGCATAACAAACTAATCGCACTAACAATGCAATATAGCTGAAACGATATTGATACATTTTATCGTAGGTTCTTATGATTAGATCCTTTTAAAATTTCTTCCAGCCTCACCTTGTGCGTTTACCTTTCCATATTTTATTTTTCCTTACCGAAAATTTATTTTAAGAAGACGGGAAAAAACTCTTAACATTTCTACCATAGAAAGCACATTTAGTGCTCAATTTTTGAATTTCTTAGCGTCACGCGATTGTACTGCGCTCTGAAGGCAGTTCCGGAAACGTCGCCTTCTGACGTCAACAGGCGTCACGAGAAGTCTTGATAAAATCTTGCTACAAGTACTGGGTGTTTCAAATAGTAGTTGTTCGCGGGAGAAGAAAAGCCATTCATGGATTAGTAAGAGAATACTGCAGGGGTCGATTACAAAAATACTCCACAATAATCTCCTTATTTCGAATCTTTTAAAAGAAAGAATTTCAGCCGAAGAATATTTCAAAACAACTAAATTCCAACTACTGAGTAACGTGCAGGGTTGGGCTAAATACTTTAAATTTAGTATTTAAATACTTCGTCAAAATACTTTGTAAATAAGTATTTACAAACTCAAACCAAATTAGGTGTTGATTTACTAAATACATACGTATTTCAAATAAAAATGCAGTAAACGTACTAATTTTGTATTTTTTATTGCAACATTTTATTGCAATTGTTAATCACAATAAGTTATTAATTGACAGTGGTACAAATTTCTGAACAATAACTTTAATATATATGTATAAATACATTCAAGTATAAAATGATATAAAAGTATCGATGTCTCATAAAAGGAATTTACATTAAAACGACCAATTTTTCAAACAAATCATCAGGGAATAAAACCCTTGTTGGCGAATATACAAAACCTCTAAAGGAAAACACTCATTCAACTGGCACGAAGGAACATAAACTAGCTTAATCAAAAAAACTGTCCTCGTTATTTTCCTCTTTATCTTTTTTTAAGTATATTAAGTATTTGCGTTTTTTAAATACACATTTTTTATGTATTTAAATACATATCCAAAATGCATGTCTAAAAGACTGAAAAATACTGTTTTTCAAATGTAAAATGTATTTAAAATACGTATTTCAAACAGAAGTATTTAAATACTTCCCAACCCCGCCAACGTGTATATTAGGTAAAAGAAGAGGAGTAAATAAAATTCGAGATACCAAGAAATCATTAAGTATTATCAACGGTTTTTGCTTAAAGTATTGTGTGATGAAATATAAGTATATACAATGGCTATTTGATCAAACAATGAACATGTCTCAATTTATGATACAATAAATAATTCATTCAATTCACTGATCTTAGCTTACTCAACTCTAGCAAAGTCAGATTACATGAAAAGGCAGGATATGATATGTAACCCCCCCCCCCCTTAAAAGTTTAACACTCACGCTTCAAATGTTGAAACACTCATCAAAATTGTATTGTCTGGTGGATTTACAATATTGGTGAACCAATAAATCTATACGATCGTATCATAGACGCAAACAAAAACAGGATATAATATTGATATTGGAAGTTTGCAATGCAATACGATGAGAATGTCGCGTTGTATCCAAGGAGGCAGAGAAACATCTCAAATTCAAAAGTTTAGAAATTGATATCAGCCTATGCGGGGCGCAAAATCGAGGACTTATCAATAGTTATTGGGGCACAAGGGTTTGCTTCGAAAAAATCATTAAGAATTATTCCAAACTCCCAGGCCATTCAAAGGTCTTGGAACTGTAGGATATCACGTTAATTGGGAACAGGTCATATTTTGCGCAAAGAATTGCAGAGGCATTCATAGACAGGACACAGACAGGCTAGACCGTCACGCCGAACAGACAGGTAAGACAGACAAGATTGATAGGCAGGACGTGCAGAGAGAACAATCTAGAAAAACAGGACCGACAAACCAAACACAGCGGACAAGGCTGGATGCGATGGGACAGACTGAACGAGAGCCGACCCGACCCCACAGAAGCGGACAAGACAAACATTAGATCTACTCCTTTAGAAAATCAATTTGCTACTTGAGTATAATTTATATGTAACTGACTTCCAGCATCTTCAGCCTAAATTTAGGGGATGGTTTATTGAGACATTTTAGGAAGTGAAGTTAATAGAATGACGATTCTACCTTTTGTTTTTAAAATAAATGCTTTAAGCTTATTAACTTAATTTATTAATTGATCTCATAATTTAAATATTAAGTGATTGATGAGGAAGAATATAAAATATCTGATGGTTAAAATTTGTCCTGTTAAAATGTATGGTACTTCAACTGGTCTAACACCAATTCAAGTTAATAAGATAACAATGGATGTGTAAATTCAGAATAATATTTGGATAATTGGATAGAATTGTATTCTTCGGAATTCATTATTGGATGTGAAAGGTAAAATGAATAAAATAGCAATGGATGCAATTCGGGCTATTACTCCTCCTAATTTATTAGGAATCGACCGTAAAATGGCATAGGCGAATACAAAGTATCATTCAGATTGAATATGGACTTGGGTTACTAAAAGATTGGAAGGGGTAAAATTGTCGGGGTCTCCTAATAAATAAGGATTTGTAAGTGATAGAATAGTTAATGATATTAATATGATTAAAAATCCTACGATAACCTTTAAAGTAAAGTGGGGATGAAATTTACATTCAGAACACATTCTATCGATCTTCATCGTTTCTCAATATTCTGAAAAATGTCAAATTGTCTTGTATTCCGGAGTAGACTGGCCCAGAGCTGCGCCAAGGTAATTTGCACTCTTGTGCAATTTTTTGTGATCGACCCCGCGTTCTAATATTTTGAATTTTGTTAGAGAGATTTTATTTAACTTGTACATACTTCTTACTGTGAATTCAAACAGTGACTGCGCAGTTGCCGCATGAGTAATAAAAGTAACCAAAATTACATAATCCGAAACTGATGAAATATCCGAAAATTGTATTACTTGTACTTAATTAGGGGATTTTTTAGTCTCTTAATTTTAAACCAAATGAGAATTGTGAATTATAGAGTAAACTATTTTCATTTAGTATTTAAAAAAAAATGAAAATATAATGCAGGTATTAAAAAACGCCTAAATGTTTGTCGCCCTTGTGCGGTGCAGCGCCTGCACTAGGGTTGGAGCGGCCCTGGCTGTTCCCCTCTCGCCATACAAAATCTGTTGGCCGCGTCCGAACTTTTTCCCCCTTTGCGATCAGAACGTCGAACCTCTCCTCCCCTGAGATCCGCCGGCTTTTGGCCTCAACCTCGTCTTCTCTCGTCCCGACCTCGCCGGCGGACGAGGAAGCCGCGTTATCTGATGCGGCGTCGCCTCGTCGCGCGCACCGGTCGCGGCGGCTGCGACGCCAGCGCGCCGGGCGGCGGATGGCGTTTCATAGGCCCTCGCGGGATTTACGACGAGGACGGGCTCCCGCGCTCCGGCCCGCGATAAAGGGTTACGACGCTGCGGTCTGCCGTTGCAGCTGTGGACGCTGAGGTCGCTGCGGCCGCCTGGGTGGAAGACACCTCGCCGCGCAGCGCCACGCCACGTGTAGAGAGGGGGGGGCAGGTTCAAGGGCGACACAGCTCTTGGAATTACTCCTCCTCCTCCTCCCTCCTCCCTCCTCCCTCCTCCCTCCTCCTCCCTCCTCCTCCCTCCTCCTCCCTCCTCCTCCCTCCTCCTCCCTCCTCCTCCTCAGTTTGTCTTATCTTTATTCTCTCCTTTTGTGTGCGTCTGCGTCCGTGTGTGAGTGGAGGGTGTGGGTGTGAAAACTAGTTACTAAAAACACAAAAGACGAAAATAAACATATTCATTCTACTCTTGTACCCCTCTCTTCATCTCTGTTTGGCTCGACTCAATAATCCTGTCCATAAACGTGGTTCACTTCTCCTTCTCCTATTCTCTTTAGATGTTTGACCAGTTTACACGAAGCAAAGTAACAAGATCACTAGAGCTCGCGGGCGCTGCGTCCAGAGAAATTGGCGCGAGGTTTGAAAGAAAGGTTGTAGAAATATCTCCGGAATGGCGGTTCGTCACTGAATACCTGTTAAATGTCAGTTTTTACGAGAAGTCAATTTAGACATTGCCCCAAATGTGGCTTCTTTACTTCCCATTTTCTCTTTAAAGCAAAGAAATTATCCATTAAAATGAAATGATATATTAGTCCGATTTTAAGTTCTCAATTGAGAGTAAAATTTGAAACAGTTGAATCCCAATTATCTTGATTTGTAACCCTGTTTTCTTAAGAGTGATATAAAAGCATACATTTCTACGTTCAGGTTAGAAGGTTTAACAGACAAATATTCTTGTCTTTTAAGAGCGCTGTTTGTCCTTAAGCGAGAATTGTTGACGAATAGAGACTTGATAATTTATTTCACAATATTGTTTAATACAATAAATAACTGAATGATTTAATAACACAACACAAAACGAAATGAAGGAAGGAATTCGCCACTCAAATATATTTCTGACAATTAGTAAAGATGTTTATATAAGGGAGAATTTAGTAAGAAAATAAACAGTAATAAATAGTGAAGAATATTAACATAACACAATTTTTGGATATTTGATAGAAAAAAATTGGAAAACATTTTCATATTCACTATTCACCGCATCGCACCGTTCTACCTTGCTTTCCCTTAAAATTCAGGAAGGGGTGTACGTGCGCGAGTGCGGAATCAGAGGAAATTGCCAGACCCGGGCTCCCCAGGCGGGCTAGTAGCTCGTGGGGCATGGTTTGACGCGCCTGGTTTACGCGTTATTTTTACAATGTGTTTTGACTGAAGTTTTAACTCTGTTTTAGTCGGTCTATTCATCTATTGTTTACCATTCTTTCTATAAACATTTCTGTTTTTGGATACTCTTGCTTGTTTGTTAATAAGATACTTTTAGAAGTGTAATAATAAGATTAATAATAGTAATTTTTATATTATTATTATTATTATTATTATTATTATTGTATTATTATTATTATATTATATTATATTATTATTGTATTATTGTATTATTGTATTATTATTATTTTTTTTATTACGTCAATTAACGACCAAGAATGTGATGAGTGAGCAACCAGTAGGCATGTGGGTGCTCTGCAAAACTTCACGTAAAATGTAGGCTGTTTTGAATAAAGCAATGTGCTACACATCCCAGAATGACCTAGGAGGTCAGCCAAATTATTACAGAAATTTTATTTTTCGGAACCAATTCCAAAGCTTCGAATACTATCAGGATGACCTTTGTTTTCCACCCCATATTCGTCTGACCTCGCTTTTCCAAATTCTTCTATTTAAGATGTTTCCCTGCCTCCTGGCGTTTCCTTGTCAGCAATATTTACAAGTAGACACATTTGTCTCTTCAAATCCCGGATAACAATACCCTATTTCTTTGCCGATACCATGTGATCAGTTTAAATTTGTTTGTCGTACAACATTGTACACAGTCCAACAGATGTCACCGGTTTTGGCGAGTGTACCACCTGAAGAAGTGTTTGGAACTTCGAGGGCATTACAGATTTGCTAGAAAAGGTAACATGCCCTACCGTGTCTTTTCAAGCATTCGGTCTTTGCTAGAACTCGACAAGCTGAGGCGATATGATCAGTGGTTTCTACTTGTTCTCAGCAAAAGCGGCATTTATCATTTTGGGAAATTTTGGGATCTGCACTATATGATGTGTTCTCATCGCATGATCTTGAGCAGCTATTAAAACTGGTTCGATTTCTTGATTTTCTTTCCTCTTTTAAGCCACATAAATGATTAATTTTTAACTTCACCTTTTCAATTCTTTCTAATATTGTCCATGTAGTGGTATAACTCTCCATGACTCCTATAACAATTTTCGCGTCTCACATTTCATATTATTATTATTATTATTATTATTATTATTATTATTATTATTGTTATTGTTATTGTTATTGTTATTGTTATTGTTATTGTTATTGTTATTGTTATTGTTATTGTTATTGTTATTGTTATTGTTATTGTTATTGTTATTGTTATTGTTATTGTTATTGTTATTGTTATTATTATTATTGTTATTATTATTGCTATTGTTATTATTGTTATTATTATTATTATTGTTATTATTATTATTGATATTTAATTGAAGGCTAGCGCAAAAAATGAAATGAAGGAAATAACAAGAATCAAGTGAACAGGTCACATAATCTTCCAGAAGTTCTTGCTATTCAAATCAAAATTTACTTGTAATAATAGTAATTTTGTTCGGTATCCTGACGAAAGGAAAATCTCGAGAACTGTACAATGCGAGTTTCTTCAGGCCATAATTATTGTTCGGGATTGTATTTCGTAACATGACGTGCACGCACCCGAGTCGAAAGGTCAAGAAAGCTGTGAGGAGACCCGAAAGTTTTCTGGGTTTGACTGGCGGGTGAACTGATGTAAATTGCGTGTCGCAAACTGTGTAAACCTTCGTAGAATAGAAATGACTTTATCGATCTGCAAAAAAATGGCATACCTTTAAATAAATTTCACCCTATCTTTGGGCCAGATAATCATTAGTTTTAGATTAATTTTGGCTTATATTAGTCCAGATGCATGACAAAAATATATTAACATACACCGCTATGAAAGCCTTTGACCTTTCTCGGCGCAAATTACATTTTCATACAAACATTAATAACTTGTAGACTTCAGTGAGTTATTCCTTTCCCTTAAATTACGGTCAACTCTAAGAATAAAATAAGCAATAAAAAGGAAAATGAATTTTAGACGACTGCGACAAATGACAGCGATCCCTTGAAATACTTTTAAACGTAATTTTCACTAATAATTATTCTTATAATCTCCCTCACCGCGGCTGCGCACGACACTCTTGCCCCCCCCCCCCCCTGTTGGATTTGTTGGAATACAATCAAATTTGTTTAGTCTTTGATAGAAAATAGTGTCTACACTAAAACTAATGGTCCTACATAGGCAGTACATTCTCGCCCGTACTTTCATGCAAAATTGTGCAAAAAGTATTCAAATTTTCGAAAAGTTGTACATTATCTTATTTAAAATCTATCTTTAATGAACTGAGTTGATTAAGGTTAAAATTTCTATCTTCATAATTGTAGTCGATGGAAGACGCCAAAAAAGATTTACAGTTTTGCATTTTTCTAAAAATTAGAGTTTTCAACGGAAATGAAACCTGCACCATTCTCTTAAACGACCATCAGACTATCCAACAACAAAGTTAAAATCAATGGGCCATTTTTTTTGAAAATTTTGAAAATGTACCCGGAGCTCTATGTAAAGTACCCACCAAAATTAAAATATCAGTTTCAAATTCAAGGGCTACGACATCAATTAGACTTATAGGGGGATATCAATTTTGGAGAAAATCAGCTGCACAGTTTAGTCCCTAGTGTTGGGACGGACGGACTCACCTTGGACACAAATGTAAGCAAAATAAGAGTTTCTATTCGCTGTGAGACATTCTAGTTTACTATTGGTTGGATGTGAGAATCGATTTCGAGGTATCGACTGAGGTTCGATTTAAGCTAGTGTCCACACACCACCCAATCAGTGGACGAACCAGCCTTTGGAAAGAGTTCTATTCAGTACACTTCTGTAGTATCCTTTAGTCTTTTGTTCATCCAGCGCCATCTAGTGTAGATGACGTTAGTTCGTCTATCGACGTCGATCCTATTTCGATTCTCGATTTTGAGTTCACGTACTGTGATTAGTCCGTTTCTTATATCTTAAGCATAAGCACAGAAGCTTGCAGGCTTTTAAGTTTACGTCTTACGTGTTATGTTTATGAGAAAGCATCGTGAACGAGTCCGCTTATGAACGAAATGCTAACTTTTATATTAACGCCATGTCCATGTTTTTTTGTTTGCATTGTGAACGGGCCTTATTAAGTGCGTGTTGCGCTCCGCAGGATCATCATCACGCGCGTCATGGCGGACATCTCGCTGGCGAAGCGCTCGCTGCTGAACAACCCGTCGAAGCGCGCCATCATGGAGCGCTCCAACTCGCGCTCCACGTGCCTGGCCGAGGTGCAGGCGGAGATCGAGCGCATCTTCGAGCTGGCGCGCACGCTGCAGCTCGTCGTGCTCGACTGCGACACCATCAACCACCCGTCGCAGCTCGCCAAGACCTCGCTCGCGCCCACCGTCGTCTACCTCAAGATCTCCTCGCCCAAGGTAGGGAGAACTCGCATCGGTCCTCCCGGCGCACGGCCCCTCCCGGCACATACGGCCCCTCCCGGCACATACGGCCCCTCCCGGCACATACGGCCCCTCCCGGCACACGGCCCCACTCCCCCCTGCACTACACGGCCCCACTTCCCCCTGCACCACACGCCCCCCCTGCACCACACGCCCCCCCTGCACCACACGCCCCCTTGAACCACTCGCCCCCCTTGCACCACACGCCCCCCCTTGCACCACACGCCCCCCTTGCACCACACGCCCCCCTTGCACCACACGCCCCCCCTTGCACCACACGCCCCCCTTCACACACCTTCCCGACACACGCCCCCCCCCTGCACACGCCTTCCCGACACACGGGCCCCCCTGCACACGGCCCCCCTGCATAGGGGCCCCCTGCACACGGCCCCTCCCTGCCCACGCCCCTCCCTGCCCACGCCCCTCCCTGCCCACGCCCCTCCCTGCCCACGCCCCCATGGCAACCGCACACCCACGATACCCCCGCGCGACATCCGCGCGTGCCCTCCCCGACTGAGCGATTCCGGACGCGTTAATGCACCAGGGACATTAAGCCCGTGAGTGTAGTGCATGTTTTCGCTCGGGAAGTGGCGGTGAACTTCTCCCCGCCTACCGGAAGCTAGTGGCGGTTTCCCTAGTTAGGTATCTCCCACCAACAGAGCACCGCCCCAGCCGGGTCAAGCTCAAAACATTCGACCGGTCTCCCGGCATGTGTGGTAGTGTAGTGCGTGTTACTGCGTGTGTAAGGGGACAGGATAGGACAAGGAAGAGATAGGAAAAATCGCGTGCGGTCTCTTTCTCTTTTGGTAGGGTATTGCTCCGGCATTCGCCTGGTGTTGTTCGCAGAAAACACAAGAACTACCAATCAGAGTAGGCGACCGCTAGACTTCTCGTTCAGACAGCGATTGAACTCCACGTAGCTGTGTAGCTAGTATCGAAAATTTTGCCATCGTCGGGACCTCCCTGTCAGAGGGTTACAGTGACATCAGTTGATGTCTTGAGCTATCTCTCTCGGTCTCCGTCATCTACCTTAAGACCTCGCAAAACGTTGATAACCTCGCCCCCACCCCCGCAATCTCGCCCACACACTCATCCTCGCCCATGAGCTTTACCTTCGTCATATACCCCTACGTCTCTCCAAAAGTACTGGTATCACGCTCGCACACTAGAGTTGCGATATCGGTGGGATAAACAAAGCATCGATGTTTTTATATTAACTTCTAGCCTACGTTTATTGAACATCGATAATCTATTTCGATTTTTCCAAAATTCGCATACATTAATCGAATAACTTGTTGGTGGGGGGAGGCGATACTGACCCTCCTGGGGGTTGATGAACACCAGTTGCCGTCACTTGCCGAAAATGTAAGGTCGCTCGCCACCAGCCGCGTTCAATCTCTGTAGTAACATTGTAGTCCAACAAGCTGTCACCACTTAATGTACACTCTTCATTAAAAATTAAAATAGTTTATAATTTCAGTAATTCCTAGTCAATTACATATTTTAAGAATTCGTTCGTTATTAACGTACGCGTTTCCACTTGAGCCTGAATCAAAGTCGTCGTCACCTCCAGTTTAATAGAGGACAAAAGATTCAGATATAACTTAATGTGACTTTCATCGTATAAGGAAATTTGTGTTGTAATAGCACGTAAAATAATAAGTTTACAAGGTGTATTACATTGCCTTATGCACGTGCGATCTAGTCTGCGCCAGTGCACACAAATTTCAATGACGTCTCTGGAGAGCGCACAACGAAACTCACAAATCACGTGACAGACGAAGTGAATAGTTCCTGTATTCAGAAAAACTCTCCAATACTGTTTTTCAGAATACTCCTGTTGTAATCACACCCTTGGCGTTCACTTATCAACAAATATCGACAGTGTTCGTTGTTTAGTGATAAAGTCGTTAATGGGTACTTTGTAAACCCAACTAAAATGGCAAGGTCAAACATGTACATTCACGTTTCATAGTGAGTCAGTATTTCTGAGAATTCTCACAGTGCATACCGCAACTATTTCCTGCCCACGTACTAGATTTTTTCGAGTAAATTATAATATACATAATAAAGGATTATGAAATAATTTGGTTATCCCGGGTTTAGGGTGCATCTCAGTCTCGACGGCCTTCACTGTCACTGTTTATAGTGAACGCGAGGGCCGAAGGCCCGAGCCTCGCCGTGACTTGGATCCGGGCGAGCGAAGCGAGAAAACTTGCCTTTGAAAGTAAATTGGCGTTACAATGCGGCAGGGACAAAGCATATGAAGAGCGATCCATGAAAATCGCCTATCCGTAAGTTTTATTCATTTCTATTAGAGCACGTACAGAAATTAGGGCTTAAGCCCCGCCGCCGCGCTTCTCTAAGGGTGTACCGTATACTAAATTTTAACCTTTATTTGTTGATCTAGTCAACTCAACAACAACAACAACAACATTAAAACACACACACATTGATATTGAAGAATAATTTGCCGGAGATTTATTTTCTAACGAATACATTAATCAGATAATAGGTTAATCAAGGTCTGGACAATTGTTTCGAAGTTTTTAACATATTTTACTTATCCAAATGCATAGATCTAATTCTTATGGTTGCGATTAACATTAAAACGTGTTCTTAGTTACAAACTTCATTAATATACTTCTCTCTAACTATGGAGGAAATCCAAAAAATAATGTAAAATAATATCTAAATTAAAGAAATTTTAGATTCGTTTGAACTGAAATGTATTTCCTCAACTGAATATAAATAAAACTTGATATAGTACCTTACATTTCCCATGAAGTGTGCACGCACGAGCCCCATTTAGTTGTCTCGATGGAAAGTCTGGATTGTTCTAAACCTCTTTCTAGGAATTTCAAGTGTCAAATCCACTAACTTATTAATTCGCATGTGACGGTAGATTCACTTCAATGTAGCACTAATTTCGAGAACGTCGTTTCCCGCACAGGTCTAGAAGCGCACTGAAAGTGTAAGAGAGAGAGCACCAAAGGAGTCTGCCTCACGCTGATTGGCTGTTCCTCATCTCTTCCCCTCACCATAAAACTACCCCTCGCCCTCAGAAAGTGGAGCCGGTTAGTCGTACTCGAAGCCAGAGGAAAATATAAGTATTCAATTTAGGGGCGCATCGCGATTTGGTTTTGATTTAATGCAATATTGGTTTGATACGTTCGAATATTCAGCTCTTGGGAATTCATGATTTAAAAGAGAAAATGGATCTATCCTGGAATCCAATGTCGTTCGACAACTTCCTACATCATGAGTTTCTTCAAAGGCATGCTAATGCCTGATATTAGTGAAATGGCACTGACACATTAGATACCTTTCCTTTGTGTGATATTCTAAAAGACCGAATGTATCGGAGACATTTTTTTTAAAAATCAGTTTAATCAGTGACCTAACCTTGATCGATATTTTTCAGTTTTCCTTGATCTATTGGACAAAATAATGAGCCTGCACCTGGTTTCGCTTCTGGTCACTGACACTTCTGAATGTAACGCATCCATTGAACAAAAGAATGAACTCATTGTTTTGCTTCTGGATACTGAAAGTAACTTTTTTTCGTACCAGTTTTGACGTCATACAATTTTTCGGTACCAAAGATGGATTCTGGCTCACCAAGCGGTAAAGGATTTTCCCCCTAAATTTAACAACTGTATTTATCCACTTTTATTTACCAAGGCTCTCCAAGAAGAGCTTTTCTGTTGAAAATTCGCCGTTTGTTTCGCGCAGCATTACGTGACCTTCTCTCAATGGCGGTTGCGGTAAAAGTAAATAATTAAAAAATTAAATTAATTATGTAATTAGCCGATCAGATGGCCGAGATCGCTAAGGCAGTAGTGCCGGAGCGGTTTCGGACCAGAAGATCGCGGGTTCGAGCCCCGCCTCGGGCATGGGTGTATTTGTGTATGTCTGTATGTGTTGTCCTTTCACCCCCATTATCATCATATCATCATTTCATCTTCCATACCCCCAGGGCTAACAACCGTGGGGGATAAAAATCGGATCCAGCTAAAATGCTGGTCCCCCCAAAAAAGTTGTTGCAAGCACCTGCCACCGCGATAATAAATAAAAACTGAGCCACGGTAAATGCAGGATGCTTGCATGCGTGGTCCTAGTCGGCCGATTAACGAAAAAAAAAATGTAATTATTTAATATAGTATATTTGCGTATATAAACAAGTGTACAAGCAATTAATGCATCACAAATAACCGTGAGAGCTAAAAAAATCAAACCTATTTATCTACAACTGAATCTCAGTTAACACGTTGCTACGCCTTTCCCTTTGGGAAAGGCAATGGGTTAGAATAAAAAAGAAAATTCACCTCACGGACCGTGCGGTACTGCTGCAGAGTCTGTCAAAATTTAATAGGTAGAAACCACGAAAACGATCGATCAGAACAATCGACCTTTACAGTTATAATCTAAAGGCATCGTCCGTCCCAACCCATCTCCTAAAGCTGGTGTCGAAAACCCGCACCAGCAAAGGTGGCACTGGTCATCAACTGATGGCACTGGTGCATCTGACCGGGAGGTTCTAGGGTTCGAATTCCGACGGGGACACAGTTTGCAAATCTAGCTAGACTAGGTCGAATTTAGTCGCTGTTTGGACGTGAATTCTAGCGGCAGCTGTTCTGAACGGTTGTTTTCCGTGGTATCTCTGATAAACGCCAGGCAAATATGGACCCAACAAAAGTGTCACGAACCGCACTATATTTCCTTCCTCATCCATGTCCCCTTCTTTCCCTTTATACTCACACTTTCTTGTACCACACATGTCGGGAGACCAGTCGGGGGGGGGGGGGGCTTAAAGCCTGTCGCTGCGGAGGCTGTGCTCCATGTAGATCTCACGTTCCAGGTGAGAAGGATCACCGCCACCTTCCGAGTTCAGTGAAATTCCTTTCCTTGCCCAAGTAGTTGACACTTTTAAGACAGACTGTACTTGACAGTATTTAAATACTCACAATACTAGCAAAATACCCGACGGTGCTCGGGCTTTCTTCACATCCAGTTCCGTGTGAAAGACGAAAAACATCAATTTTTTATCAATCACTGTTTTTTAAGATTATTATTTTTAATGAAATAGGTTCAAATTGTAATAAAATGCTATTTTTTTCTTTCATAGCATTTTACACTGCATTACTATTAGATTAAAAATGTTTATCTTGCACACTGCTACTGGCATCTAGCGAATATTTTCGGTACCAGTTCTGCTCTACCTCTATTGGCCTATGGCGGAATATTTTAGGAACTAAATTATTATATCCAATTTCCGTCACATTGCTACTAGCCCCTGGCGGAATATATTAGGAACCAATCTGCTCTTAGCGACAGGTGAAAACAACGGCATCTACCAACATGTTTCTTGAATTATTTACTTCTCGTATTTGTGTTGTATTGCCCAATTTTACCAAACTTTGCAAGGACACAGCTATAATCCTGGCGAAGAGCCTGTAAAAATTTCGTAGCTGTTCATGCACTTCTTTTTGAAGTATCGATGTCGGTTACATGTCATTGAATTCGTTTTCATTAGTACAGATTGGCTTGTTATGTGTTACGAATTTACTGAATGTTCCCGCAACAGTGTATGCACACATGAGTCGCGATCGTTTGAGCGCCAATAAATTCAGCTGCAGGAGTATTGCGTTTCACCAAATGCCGCTCTCCCTTGGCCCCTCTCTTGACATAATTCAAAAAAGAACACTTTAAGTCCAAACAGTCCAAACAGGAGTAAATGTATTGTTAATGAAATTATGAATTCGGGATTAATCGGCAAGGGTTACCTTCCTCTCTTCCTCGGATATATTGTTCCTTACTGTACAACCTGTGTCCCTTACTGTGATTCATTTGCTGAAATGCCTTCCCCCAGAATTCACCCAACTTCGAATATCCTGAAGTCTCTACTAATTGGGTTTCAAAATCAGACTGTCACGTTAATATTTCCGGCAAACATTCAAACGCCCATTCTCTAGCGAACTCAACCTGTCTCCCTCCTAACCACACTCGCGTCCATAGCAACCGACGCTACATCCCTCAATTGCCTCTTTCCCACGAGTTCGTACAACTCGAACAAATCCATAGTTTCACTTCGTAACGGTATACTTTGTGGTCCTAACCCTGGCGTTCCTCCGCAGGTGCTGCAGCGGCTAATCAAATCGCGCGGCAAGTCGCAAGCGCGCCACCTCAACGTGCAGATGGTGGCCGCGGAGAAACTGGCGCAGTGCCCGCCGGAGATGTTCGACGTGATCCTGGACGAGAACCAGCTGGAAGAGGCGTGCGAGCACATCGCCGAGTACCTGGAGGCCTACTGGCGCGCCACCCACCCGCCGGCGCCCGAGCCGTCGGCGGCGGCGACGGCGGCGACGACGGCCAACGCGACGGCGAGCGGCGCGGGACCGCGCGGCCAGGCCCCGCCCTCCCCGCAGGCGTCGCCCTCGGCCGAGCACCCCGGCGGCGCCATGCGCGGCGGCCCCGCCAACAGCTCGCCCCCAGGTGAGAGCCCCCCGCACCCGCACCCGACCCCGACCCCACCCACACCCCGCCGACGACCTCTCCCTCACCATGCTTCCAAGAGGGGGGAGAAGACTACGCGATTCCATTTCGTGTGTGAAGAGAGGTTGCACCATCCCAGAGTTACAGACGCGATTTATAGAGTAATTATTATAACAAGGGTCCACTTCGACAGGTTGGGAAACAAATGAACGCCATGCACGGCGATGGCATTGAAAGAGATAGTGATGAAGCCATTCGCAAATGAGTTACCCCAAACCAAAGCACTGACAAAATGAGTGTATGGACGTAACTTGCAGACACATCGCCAGCAATGGCCAAACAGCAGCTGTCAAATCGGACCCTTCTTATAGTAATCTCCATATACATGATTCCTTTTAACGGACAATTTCGAGAGTTTTATTCCTGAGTCACACAAGTGTTGCGTTGACGCGCTTCACCTAACGCTGATTCGTCCATTCCGCTGATGCGCACACGAGTTACTTAACGCACGTCATAGATAAACACATCTTCATCTTATACGGCAGGCCAACGTTCTTAAGGACGCTCCTTGCCAAGCGGGCTCGCCTAGCGGCCGTCTATCTCGGGGCGACTCCCTCGGGGCCGTGTCTCTCGGAGGCGTGTCTCTCGGAGGCGTGTCTCTCGGAGGCGTGTCTCTCGGAGGCGTGTCTCTCGGAGGCGTGTCTCTCGGAGGCGTGTCTCTCGGAGGCGTGTCTCTCGGAGGCGTGTCTCTCGGAGGCGTGTCTCTCGGAGGCGTGTCTCTCGGAGGCGTGTCTCTCGGAGGCGTGTCTCTCGGAGGCGTGTCTCTCGGAGGCGTGTCTCTCGGAGGCGTGTCTCTCGGAGGCGTGTCTCTCGGAGGCGTGTCTCTCGGAGGCGTGTCTCTCGGAGGCGTGTCTCTCGGAGGCGTGTCTCTCGGAGGCGTGTCTCTCGGAGGCGTGTCTCTCGGAGGCGTGTCTCTCGGAGGCGTGTCTCTCGGAGGCGTGTCTCTCGGAGGCGTGTCTCTCGGAGGCGTGTCTCTCGGAGGCGTGTCTTTTGGGGGCGTGTGTCTCGGGAGCGTGTCTCTCGGGGGCGTGTCTCTCGAGACATGCATGAAGAGATTTGTTTGCTTAAGTATAGACGCACATCCTCGCAGCTGACATCATCTGCAGCGTTAGGTGCCGCGCGTAAACGACACTCTCGTTTGACAAAGACCTTAGCGAACCCGCGAATGCGCAATGATGCTTCTGAGGTTCCAGAGGCCTCAATATGCATATAAACGTTCACTAAGAACAGATTTTCCTGCTTCCTTTGACGAACGATTGTGTCAGTTTTAGCGAACTCGCGCCTGCCATTGATGTTTCTGGGGTGCCAGAGCACCATGCGCACGCCCGCGTTTGCTAAAACTTCCAACATCGTTTGTCAAAAAAGGAAGCGTGTTAATCGGAACTTGAACTCGGATGAATATTTTCTCAAAATGGAAGCGAGTAAATCGGGTCTTAGTGGACGCATATCTGGCGCAGTGTGGCGTCCGGAGCCTCAAAAGCTCCACTGTGAATGCGCACATTGGCTGAAATTCCAACTCGTTCGTCAAAGGGAAGGGTGTAAATTGGGTGACCAGGCTTACCCGCACCAAAAGACAGCACCATATCTGATGAAAACAAGAATATAAATAAAAGGTTTGTGCAAAAGCAGAAAACACTATTTGTTTAAGATATAGTGTATTCGTTCTTTATTTGACACACAACTGTGCTCGGATGCATCTATTAAGATTTGTTTCGGAATGTAATATCTTTAAATGTTATTAGGCAACATCGTAATCAATAGCGTATGAAGTATAAAAAGAGATATTACACATTTCGGTCTACATGAAAGTAATTCCAAACTGTGTGGCAGAGAGTACGCTAAATTCCCAAAATGTAGAGAGTCTTGATACAGATATGTTTAGGGACTGCTCTTAAATGCTATTTCCTCTTAATTCGCTTTTGATCGATTAGAACTGCCCCTGTAGTACATAATTATGATATTAATAATATAGCAGTTTCCACAACTTCAGTAACGTAGAGATTACCTTTTATCACTTCAGCCAGGGATTTTCCTCTTTTTAAAGCTGGTACATTGCTGGAGTTGATTCAAGAAATTTGCGAAACTAAACCATCTGGCAACTCTGCAAATAGTTGAACATAAAATCAATTGTATTTGTTAATTGTTTCATTTAATGTATAATTTCATCCTTCTTGTAGTATAGTTTATGTTCTATAAAAATGGCATATGTAAGAGAAAAAAGTTAAATGGAAAAGGGGTCCCAAAGGCCCGATAATGTGATTCCCCTCTTTTAGGCTGCGCACGCCTTCGGAAATTACCGCGCCCTGTAGCCGGCGACAAATATGCTTCTATGATACGATTATTATCCTCTATTTTATCTATTATATTCTTGTGTTTTTTTTTAATTTCCTATCGCTTTCAAGTTTTTAAGCGCAGTAAGACGTAACACGTGGTAGATGCCTCTTGCAAGATGTTTAGATTCCATCTAATTTAACGAGGAAGCTTTGTACACGAGCAATAGCAAAAATTGTGTAACTCCTAATCTAGCGTATCAAATTTTAACATAATTGGTGATGTTATTGTTTGCAGTCACAACTCGTGACTTCAATTTGGTGCGTGTTAGTCTGGACAATCCGTATGGCCAAGTTTGGCTTACATAGGACCAAAGGGGTATTTCGGAAAAAAGTGAGCATTGTAATAGAGGCAACTAGTCATTAGGATGTAATCCTAATTAATATTTGTTTACCTACGTTTCGGAAAATTTACTTCAATCTTCAGAACTGTACATGGTACCTACATAGAAAAACGTGTTGGTTGAAAACATGAGTCAATTTCATACATTCATTACACTATACACAGAAATAACATATAATAAATGTGAATGTGTAAAATTGTCAATTTTTTTATAGTAGTATGTACCACTGCTCTAGCACATACCCCCAAGTTATGTTTTTCTATCTTGATTCAAAGTGTGAAAATAGTCAAAACACTGAAATGAGGACACCAAAAGCAAAGTAAATAACAGTGTACATAAAAAATGCATATGTACTTCATGACTGTGGATTTAAAAAATTAAAAATAAAAAAGGAAATATCACTCTTTAGGTGCTAAAAAGAACTTAAGCTGAAATTTAAGTGAAATTACACAAATATATGCATTACTCCTTCAGCTGATTGTACTATTGAAACAAATTCTATTAAGATTCAATTGTCTTCAAAAAAATCAGAATTCCCCCTTTTATTTTTAATATTTGAGTATTCCATATGATATGAATGATAATATTTTTAGACAAAAACTTTATCATTGAAAAAAAAATATCTTAAAATAACTTTTCTAAAAACATCCCTTTTCTATCATGTATGAATGATAGAATTATGGGTACTCTTTAATTTTTATATGGTAAAGCAGCAAAATTTTGTTTTATGCCAATGCTTAGTGAAAGATTGTAGACTGAATTTATAGAAAATCACATTTTAGAAATACAAGTAAGTAGTAGCATTAATGGTTTAAAAAAGGAGTTTGTAATATTATGAAAGAGACAAAGAACACAATGATACAAATGATAGGTAACAATATAAAATAAAGTAAATATCTGTTCTCAAGTCATAAAAGTTAAAAGAATTCTGAAATGAATTTCTGTTACCATTTCAAGTTTACATACAATCAGTTTATAAATCCTTTCAAACTCTTTCCATCCTCTTCATTTCCTTAACATGTCAAGAAACTGACTAAACAACTAATCTTGCTCCTGCAGGAGTCCATCATGATGCTTACGGGTATCCTCATGATCCAAGAGGTAGGAGGGGTAATTTTCTTACTAATACTGATCTATATTATTGCATCATTTCTTTCTTTAAAATTCAGTAGATGATTCATCTGTTGATAATGTTTAAATAATGCTTCTGCATTGCACACATAAAAAGTATTTTAACTGATTTAGTTTTAGAATTGTTAGTATTGAATTATATTATTCAGCTGGCTTCCTATAGATAAATTATTCTTATGCTTTACAGCAATTATTATTAGAGAGGAAAAAAAAACAGTACAATATAATTTCTAAAATTCATCTTGCACCAAATGCTTTCTGTTTAAACATAGATCATAAAGCCCTTCCTTAATTTGCATTTCTGTAAGAAATAGATGGTATAGATGAATATTTATTAAAGCAAATATTGCATGATGACACATTTAGTTTTATTGAAGTTTGAATGAGCATATATTAAGCATATTTTTTCTTTAAAAATATTAACAACTATCAAAATATTAAAAAGTTCATTTCAAACAATAGTTGAATTGGTTATTCTTCATTTACGCATGAAATATTTATTTTGCTAGCTCTTCTGTACAATTTCATATCTTTTTTATTTGTCCATCTTATATCTTCATTTTATGCATTTTATTTCTGTTTTTTCAATTGTTTTCTTCTGCTTCTTGTTCTCTGCGCGCAAAGAACCGCTTACACCGAGCACCGGGGTAGTACGTGAGACCTCCACTGTACTGTACTAATCTCACCACCTACAACTCTTAAGTTGTTTATTATGATTCAGGAAGATTTAGAGGGGTCCTATAGATATATGTAAGTATTAGAAGGGTGTGAGTTGTGCATGAGATTTAGAAAATCATATTTGTATAGTCCCCATTTGTCTTGAAGCTTTTCTAAAAATGTTGGCTATAGAGTTCTTTAATGACAAAATCCCTGAATTCCTTCTCTAAAGTCTTTTCTAAAACTAACTAGGAAATTTCCCCTGCATTTCCATATTGAATCAATATGATAAATGCCTTATGCATGATTTTTCAATGTAACCATACATTTTATTTTTCTATTTTGAGGGAAAGTTAAACAGCATCATGACTGCTGAATTGGAAACTTCTTATAAATGCAGCTGAAGGTACCCATCTGCAAGTGTGTACAACAAACTGCTCTAGTTCAGGCAAAACATATTGCTTTTTCTGTAATGCAAGTGGGGTAAGAGGAATTTTTAGATAATGCACCACTACCGTGAACATGCTCCTAGACTTCATGCGTAATATTTCCAAAATATATTAGATTGCAATGGACAATATAATCATCACTTTTACCAAGCCATTGGACCTTGTATACGAGGTTCAAATTTCATCTTATCAGCCACATTTTTCATCAAGAAAATATTTTTATACATGCGTGTTATCACCTTTTCATTTGTGTGCACTAAAGCCAACTAGTTTTAAGTTAAAAGTGCACTGGATGAGTGAGTTGTAAAAATTGCTTAATTCAAAGCATATTTTTTTCAGGTGATGAATTCGAAGAAATTGAGTATGATTCTCTTGCATGGTGAGATAGGCAATATAAACAGTGTTCAGTGAGTAGTGGAAGATATTGAAGAATGTTCAACTAGCCAAGATGTGCTTTTCTACTACAACTAATAGAAACTATCCCCTTGAATGGAAGATTTGTGAGCATCAATATTTCATAGTTTTGCTGACAAATACAATCTCTTCAACATTATTTTATTCCTGATTCCTGAACAAAAATGTAATTGGATGCCTATATATGTAAATGCCTTGATGAAATAGTGGTGTTACAGAAGATATCTTCAAAATGAATTTCAGAAAGAGAAAATGTTTACTTTGTGGGTATGTGCATATATAACTATTATACATGTGTGTGTGTGTGTGAAGGAAGATGGACAGTGTCACCATTGAAAAGACTGTTTTCAAAGTACAATACCACAAAAATTAAAATACTTGTCAAAGAAAGGAATACTCTCATAGGTCTATATTTCTTGCTAAAATCACATTGTTATTTTGCATATAACAAGTAATTTCTTTTCATTAAGGTTCTGCTTTTATAGTGTTCACTGAATGCTTTGTACTTGTGAATTAAGTTATTGTAAGAGGGAGTTTGTCAGGAAACACATTTGTGAAATGCAATCCTAAATCCAAAAGCTAAGCTTTATTTACCTTATTTGCAGCTTATAATTCACTGCCCTTTCTTCACATTGTGACAAATAATTTTTGTGTATATCTTACCTATTTATAAATTAAATTTATTCTTGTCAATGCAATCACACTGATTGATCTTGGTTTAAGTGTGTATAATGAAAGACCTATCAATCATGTCATGTCACAATTTGTTTTCACTCTCCCTAGCCGCAGATGACTGACGGCAGGCAAGTATAACACGTCCCCAAATTTCCTTTTGTCAGCACACCAATTTCCTTGTTTCAATACGATGCAAAATCTTGATGTTGGCTTGTTGTGCTATAATCTTGAACTCACAAGTAAGCTTGATTCATTTAACCTTTAATTACTTGGTAATGAATGTGAATCCCTTTGTTTTTTACCATCCAAAAATATATATTTTATAGTAGATGTATACAAATGTCTTAAAAAATGTTCTCCGTGTTGCACTATTAATTGTACACAGAATCACACAACATAAGCCTTACATATATGAATACACGTGAACTTCATTCCAAAATCATGCTGTTTTCTTACTTTCATCTAATAAGTGATCAAAAATTATAACAAAAACATGATAAAGAGGAGAAGTTCATGTGTTAAGATTCAAGTCTTCAAGCATCAATAAAATTCTTTCTGTGCATTATGACCTGCATTGATTTATTGTATATAGTGCATTTTATTAGATATTTTATTACACTAAAATGGCATATTTTCTTGCTTTTTGGAGACATTCATAAATGTGACCACACCATATGTGTATTTTTTTCATTCTTACTTCTTCTTTAGCTTTCTGATAAATTTATTATGTATGTGTGAATGTATGAATCAACAATGAATTCACAACAGTTCACATCACCTTACAAAACAAAATCAATACTGAATTTATTTGTGAAATGCTTTGGATTATATTGTGATTGGGTGAACATGGCTTGGTAAAAGTGTGACACTCCACAGGAGTATAATGTGGTTGTTGCCAGACAACTGTAAAATAACTAATTTGTGTGATAGTTGACTAGTGTGATTATTTAATGAAGACACATTGAGAACAAACAAATAAAACTATTAGATACTTTTCTTATTCAAGATTTAATTAAGAGCTGAGAAAAGATATAATATCACTACTGCTCAGTACAGATGCATTCAACGAGTCACTCATTTTACTATGGACTCAAAAGTAAAATTAACTTCCTACAATAATATAAGTACTATTTTTAAATTTTGAATATTTATTGTTAAAAAAAATTGAACATAACAGACCATCTCTTAACAAAATATTAGTAACTCAACATTGATATTGAAAAAATTATTTATGGTTAATACATTCTTTATGCAGGATGTCATAGAATACCTGTAAATACAAAATTTTATGTGACTTTCGGGTGTGTTTAGAGTTGCAACATTACTTCCACAGATGGCAGAGGCAGTGTGTGACTGAGACGAGTGACTTCTCTTCAACATCCCTCATATAATAAGATCACAAAAAAAGGTGCGAGGGAAGGTAACAAACTCGAACGCTGAGCAAAATCTATTAATGAATAGAGTATCAGGCTTTTGTTGCAAAATTTTAGACCCATTTCAAAAGTAAACTTCAAAAATTATCTATTGTTGCTTTCCTTGTTTCTTTATTATGTTTTGTTTTCTTTCAAAACATTCACAAACACTGAAAAACAATGCCTTTCTGAAATGGCTTGTGTGTGCAATTGACACAATATTTTTCTTCATACAGTGTTTCAGCATGTTACTTTAAAAACTTGTCTTCACAATTCATCAATGTCATGTCTTTCTCTTCCATGTGTGCTTAGTTATGTTATATATTGTCATTTTTATTTTTAAAACAAATTTCTTTCTACTAGAGTTTAACAACTTCACAAGTCTATACACCAACACATTATAGTATCCAGCAATGTTAGTGTTGCTTCCATTGATGTGAACTTGTATTTATAACTGCTTTCCATCTTTGAACATTCAACAGTATTTTTTATATGATTTATTTAGTAGATTTCAGTCTGTGTGTACCCAGTGGTAAACACTCTTTAAACCACATGTGTCCCTTTTAATTTGAAAGTATTCGAGTTTGCTTACAATGTCACTTCACTCACGTCCAAAGATATGGTGGCTTTACTACATTTCTTTGTCTATCTGTCATTGTTGCTGTTGTTTCCCTAAAAGATACAGATATAATTAGCTACAATACTTAATACGTATCAAGTTCGTCTTTGATAGTGTCTCAAAGGTTACTGCTCTTTGGTAACATTTATGACACTCTTAAAATAGACCTTTTAAGTATTTTGGCTCCATTAAACTTGTCAGTTTCATGAGATATCTTCTTTTTCCACCAGCTCCAGTGTATCATCAACATCCCAGAGGAAGATCACGTTTGGAGCGTGACAGAGCAGAGTATGATGACTACAATGCACCACTGGCAACCCGTGACAGCATGATGTACCATCACCATCACCACCATCATGGACCCCCTCCTTCTCATCATGCCCACTTCGGTCCTGTTCCACATCAGCAAGGGCCCATAGGACCAGAAGAGAAGTATCACCACCAACCTCCTCACCGAAGTGCAATGCGAGACCCAGAAGACTACCATTCTCCACACAGAGGCTCCTCACGAAGAGTACTGAATGCTATTTAGTATTAAATTCACGTGGGAGTTTTCAAAGGGCAAGATAAAAACTTTACTAGTATTATTTACAGGAAGTGACAGATGTAGGTGATGAATCAGTCTTATGCTAAATACCCCCAAAACCATTTCTTTATGTATTTCCAAAGGCATTACAATGATTAAGATTTCTTCTTTAATGTCAAGTGATATAATTACTCATTCTCTATCATTTTCTGCCAGTACATTGCTGTCAAGAAACTTTTGTATATAACCTTCATCTGGCAACGGAAGAACTTGCACTTACTTGTGAGCCTTTAATTTGGCGCTGTCTCAAAGACTTGTCTATAATATCTCAAAATGTTTATATTAATACATAGTGCTAATGAAATAAATGGATGAAAATTCATTTTAAATTTCAATTGGTACAACTATTTTCATATGATTATTACATCAAAGTGCTGCTTCAGTATAACAATTTTCCTGAAATTGGACTGCTTTAAATATTATAGTGTATTGTATTGCTCATCTCTACTTTCCTTATAGGCACAAGGAACTTTTGCTTCACGAATTTTATTCTGCCTAAATTGTTAAGAAAAGTATAGCCTTGGATTGTTACAAAAAAACTTCACTACTTCAATATACAAGTGATTTCTTCTTTTTTATTACAAATGTTTGTGTACTGAAATTGTACAATCCTTAATTTGTACTTCATTCCAGGTTTGTGAGATTCATAAAAATAGCATACAATTGTTTTGTTTCATTTTTTGTTGAGTTCCATTTGATGAAATGAGAACAGTTTGTATCTAATATCATATAATCCATACTCTTAAATCATGGGCTTAAGTGATAGTGTTTATTTTCACTGCTGCTTTATAACCATATTTTTAATGAATGCAAATCTATTAATGGATGTGACATTAAGGGATGGTACTCTCCGAAGAATAAGGATATTTTGAATTTAGCTATGCCTCGAATATTTTTAATGCAATATTTTCTTTCAAGAAGTATGTGGAAGAAATGAATCAAAGATTTTTGTCAACTGCAATTAAATTTTTTAAACAACAAAATGTCTGATCATCAAATGTTCTTCTCAAAAATTTATTCTAAAGTATTGGAGCTTACCTGCAAGAAAAAAATTGTACATACATTATATTGTATGCAAAGTCTAAGTGACATGATGAGAGCTACCATTTAAAATTAGTAATTCATTTTACTGATAATAATAAAATTGCTTATTTAATGTCACACCTCTATAGAAACATTGACATTCTAAGTGTTCATGCTCATTTGGTTTGATAAATTGCATGGTTTGTTCAGAAAGGAGATTGCATATGCTTTGTCTATGAATTCTAACAGAAATGTATATTTTGTACTAAGCTGCAATTAATTCAGGCTTTCAATGATGAGAAATTTTTCATTGTATTTATTTTTCGTTTCATCAAATTTAATGTCACATTCTGTAGTGAAGACTGTGATTAACAGTTTAACATGCAAATTAATGATTTTTTTGAAGTTATTGCTTTGGGTTTTGTCATTATTAACACTGATGGAATGTGAATACCAAAAAAAATCTTAAAGATGTTGTGTAATAATATTTGTTTCTCTGGAATTTTGTAATAAAAAAATTGCTACATTGGTAAAATCGTGATATACATAAAAGAATATCTGCAATTATAAGAAATCATTTTATACTCTGAAAAATTGGTAATGCTTATACTAAAACTAATAATGCCTGTAATATATATTCTACATTGTCCATTAACAGTTTACTGATATTGAAAATTTGGGAAAATAATGCAGGACAAATACCAAATTTAAATATTTCATCTTCTGTCCTGTTGGGCATTAACTCTATAAAGACACTATTTATATATTATTCAATGATTTTAAGTTGTAGCATAAGGTGGAAAGGGAAGCAAAAAGGTAGGAGAGAGAAACTATCTACACATTCTTTTAGGTTCAATTCACTTTGCAAGTCACCAGAATAATTCAATAAGCTAAATGCACCAGTTAGAAATGTTTCATGAATGTACAATAAAGTTACTTTAATGAAGTTTAAGGAAACAATCAATAATGTTTAAGATGGATTAATTTAATTTTGATGCCTTTCCAGTTACCTAAGACTCATCTCAATGTGAAATAAGAAGAGAATGTTTCAATAGTTTTAAATTAAAATTTGAAAGTTTATTAATTTTTTCAAGTAAAAGACTTAAATTTTCGTGAATTGAAAGAGTATAAAAGACTGTTTGCATTGATGGAATGGTGTTCTTTCATACTTTCATTAGATTTTTAAATGAACTGCTGGGGATTAAATATGATAATGTTTACATCAAGATTGCTTGCCTTATCTATTCATCTGCAAAAGCTGCAATATATATGTATATATATGTATATATTTGAACTATGGAATAAGTAATTGTAATAAGTGTATATGTATGTATATAAGAATACTTATGTATGCACTTGAAATATCATTTTGAGTAAGGAGATTCTCTGAAATAATTGCTTAAATCATTGTGCCAAGCACAAACATGAAGATAGAAAATTTCTTTCTTTTATTTTTTTAAGCTTCAGAAATATAAATGCTTGTTTCAAAAAACTATATATTGTTTAGTTTATATATTTTATCTTTATAAAGCATTTGAAGTAGTTTATCTATCAGGTTTTTATTAATTATGGTTGCAAAGTGCTCTAAATATATGTCTACAATTGTAGATGGTCACATCTTACACGTTTACAGAAGCACAAGCAGATGATATTGAAGATGGAAAATGCTATGATGATAAGGAACATTCTTTCCAAGAGCAGAGAACTATCAAATTTTCTTTCAAATAATTAAAACTTGTAAGTAAATTCTTCTTTTGGGAAATGTAAAGTTACAGGTATGTACAGTTATGTAGGAGTGCTACAAAAACTACGTCGAAAAGAGTTGTACATTTTCTAGGAAGCCTGTTTAATGAAACACAAATTGAGTCATTGGTGAATTACAAAATGCAGGATAAGTCCAATTTCAGATAATTTATCTTTTCATATAAGAATAATTAAGAACAAAATCCTACAAATCAAATAGATTTCAATTAAAAAGCAAACTGCACCAATAACCTTTCAATAGTGAAGTAGCACATAATCACAACAACCCACATACAAACACAAATTATCCATGACTGACAGATGCATCTAATCTAATCATTCACTAATGAAAATTAAAATGTTATTTAAAGTCTGGGATCAGTTGCTATAGATATTAATGAGAACTTCTTAAAAATAAATAATTTGAAGGCGACCGTCAAATTTGTGAACATTTAAGATTATCCAATTACCTTGTTACCATCTATAATAGTCTTATTAAAACTCATATTAATTTAGAGTAGTTATACTGTACAAGACACCCCACTAGAGAAATTTTATCATAAAACGCCTGTAAATTAATTCTTGACAACACCAAATGTAATTATAGAAATAATCTCCTGAGGATTGGCTCTCACATATTAATAGATTTTCATGTGTGATTCATTCAAAGTAGGTTAACATTTTTAAAGATATGAACTGTGTATGCTGCACCTGCATTGTTCCAGTACCTTTCTTAATTCATATCTTTTGGGAAAACTGGGTACTTGACAGCACTCTGAGTATCCACATGGAAACTTATTAAAATGTGAGTTTATTAATTTTTAGTGTACCGCATACTTTAACAGAAATTATCTTTGTTTAATCTCCAAAGACAAGTTTTGTTTGTAATATGTGTAACAGATATTTTGGATATGGACTGAGCATTGTGTACAATATTGTGCATTAAGAAGAATTCAGTTAAGTCACATTGTGTATACATGAGTGACATCGTGTTGTTACTGTTGATGAATGTATGATAATTTTATTATATATTTATATATGCAAAGGTGTAGAGACAACCCAAAATGTGATGTGGATGATATGTACGTTTCTACTGCCAGGATAAGTGTGATGTAATGCAAATTTCATTTGAGGAAAGGAAATATTTTTTTTAAGCTTACTGCATCCCAAATTTATATCCATGGACAGATTTACAAGGTTCTTGAATTAAGTAATGTTTGCCTGCCAGTTATTCCTTAAGTTGATGAATGAATTTTTTATTGTTATGAAGGGGAGTACAACAGGGGGATGTTCTTTAAAAAGTCTCATTCTACACTCGGTTTCCTATTATTGAAACCATTTGTAAATAAAGAAGTACTTTTTACGGTCATTACAACATATTAGATATTGGGTCCTTATTTATTTGGCATTCCTTCATTCCTTCTGCAAGAGTGAGATTAATAGTGTTCGATTTTTGAAGCATTAAATCTGAAAAATCTTTGTTTTAAATTCCTTTACAATTCTGCAAATGAAAATTAGACTATGAACTATTATATGCTACTCATCAATTATTCATTATAAATCCTCTCCTTGAAAATCAACAATGTATTTGATATCTCACAATTTGAGTTGTCAAACATGTTTTTAGTAATTAGTTCCAGAATAAGAAGTTTGAAAATAGTATTTTTCTCATTCATCTATATCCAGAAAGATGACTATCCTTCAGGTTTTGCAACTAGATAGAAATTTCCATTTAATATCCACTGAAATTTCTTCTTTTCAAAATTCACTTAAATCATTCATTCCAATCAATAGCATTCTTAATTCTGAGAATGACAAGGACAGATAATCTCTTTTTCATAAATATGTGAACTGATCAAAGAAATGCCCTCAATTTTAATGTTATACCAAAGCACATGATTTTCAAAATTCATAGTCTTATTTTGCAGCATTGTTTATTGAATGTAAATTATAGAACTTAACAATTATGATCTGACAAGTATCGATTAGATTTACTTTTTCATTAAAAATAAAACATTGTATCTCTATAGCAAATTTCAATCAAACTTTAAAAATACCATTTATTCACACTGCTAACAAAATGCCATAATCAATAATTGTCACAAATAACGCAATGTTCCACTTATTATTACTTATATATTGTGTATTACTTATATTATTGTTTGAGAATGTTTTTTTCTTCCTGATTTTTTTGGATTCAGTCATGCAAGCACATTCATACTCGAATTAATTTATTTATGAAGAGATGTCAAATCATTATATGCACAAATATTGTGTGCACTTCAAATTTCAATTTAACAGTAGGACAGTAAAGATTGTATACTAGAAAGGAGAAAAGATTTAAAATATCAATTCAGAAAATATTGAAAAGCAACTGAAGCATGTAAATGTCCGATACTGAATGTCTTCAATCAACTTTTAGCACATCTATATCTCAGAATCATATCTAAGGAAACAAATTATTTATTTTCTCTAAAAATAAGAAGTATGAATTCTAATCCTCAAATTTAACATTTATGTACAATCTCACTCTTGTAAAATATCTAATCTCAACAAAGTGATTTTGTCAAAAGTGGGAAGTAGATCTGTTCACATAAGTTAAATGGAAGAAACATCTTAATAGAAAGCTTGAATTTTTTTTTTTTACAATATACACATATTTCCAATATTTAGGATGCAGTCTGAGGTCAGATACTAGTCACGCTAGCATTCAACAAAAAAAGTATCATTGAATGGTTTATAAATTTCTGGAATCTGCTAATGATTAGTTCATAAACATTCCTACTCTATTACAAAAAAATGTTATAATAATTTTTCCTTCTTTCTTGCTGTTACATTCATTAGTTCATTTGTTCAAACAATTGACATGCTTTTTGAAACTATTCATTGCATACTTTTATACAGAAAATAAAATCTCAGATTTTTCTATCTGAAGATTTGTTTCATCGTATCATTTCCATATCATTACCTCAATAGACATATCAGGTCTGCAATAAGAAGATCAAATTTCAGAGAAAACAACTTAATTATTTGGCTTCAAAAAATAATCATATATGGGCATACAATTTTTTAAAAAAAATTTACAATTGTATTAATAAACTTTCATCATTTTGTAACATTTTAAAACAATTACCAAGGAAACAATTCCAGGAGTTTTGATTTAATATACTGAAACTTTCCCATAGGCATCTCATTAGACACAAAAATAAGATAGAGAGTTCTGATTATTTAAAGTGACTGGAAAATTATTTTTATCCATCTAATGGCTTCCCATAAGATAATTAATTCGTTTGTATCCCTTGATTCTATATTTATCTTTGTAAAACATTTACTATTCAGAACACTACCTAAGACAATCCGCTAATAGTGAAGATTAGATAGTGGGAGCTTTAGTTGGTTGAATGGTTGCTTAGTGACAGGTAACTTTCATCCTTTGGTTGCAGTATGCTTTTTTCCTGGGATGGAAGATATTACACTCTATATACAAAATATGTTTTATTTGGCATGAATTTCCAGTCAATTAATATACAATATAGTATTTAATAAAATGTAATTAGGAACTGCTTCCTTCAGTAGTTGAAGTTGGTTCTGTCACATAAGGTTCCCAAAACACCTGTCCATCATAAATACACTCTGCCTGATGATTCGTCACCTTGCAACCAACATCAGCACATTTGATAAGGCATGGATTCATGCATACATTGGGATAAAGGCAAGCTTTGTCATCAGGACATCCAGAATCATCTGTTGAAAAGAAATTTTAAATTAGTTTATGCAAATATATTTAAAGTGTATTAATGAAAGTAATCAAATGCATATTTTATCAACAACCAAACAATCAAGATTGCTTTATCTAATACCCTGCACTTTGTACTGATCAGGCATTTTAGCAATGTCTTATTATTACTTAGTCATGTAAATTTGTTTACAGAAGGCAGGAACCTCCCAATTACAATTAATGGATCCTATAAAACACCATTTAATACCTTTTACAGGTGTTAAACATAATTATTACTTTTTAATTAATAATTATAATTTCAAAGATTGATTTAAAATTATGAAAATGTTAATAAAAATTAATTTATTTTTAAAGATTATTAATTATTAAAGATATGAATTATGAGAATGTATGAATATATTTATAATGGAAATTCAGCTTTATGATGAGATATAGATAAGGTAATAACTTGAAAATATATTGGCAAATATTTTCAAAAAGTGAGAGGGTAGGCATGGTCTCTACCAGCCTGGTCCAGGGAATTTCATATTAACAAAATGTTCAACGGTACTAATTCACTTCTTATTTACAAAAGAATGATATTTGTTTGAACTGATCTAGAAATTTGTTTGATCGATTGATCGATAACTGATTCCGGGCACGTCAACTGCTAAGGTCATTAGATTCGTAAATTTAGTGCATGTTTTACCGCGTGAGGTGGCGGTGATCTTCACCCGCTGGCGAGATCCGGCACCGTCCTATGTCGACTTGCGGGATTTTCCTCATCCGGGTATCTACCACCAGCTATTCACCGCCCAATACGGACAAGCTCCAAGCTCCCGACATGGGTGGTAGTGTAGTGCGAGTGTGTGAGCAAGTAAGGTATGGGGTTTGGACAACGAAGAGGAAGGAAGGATCGCGCGCGGCCTGTGGCTCGTTTGTTAGGGTACTCAGGGCCGGATTTAAGTAGTGCGGGATCCCAAGCACAAAATTGTGTTGCCCCGCCCCCCCCCCCGGAAAAAATAGCTCCATCTTTATTAAATAAAAAAGTTGTATTATAGTACAAGTACTTTCTGTACAGATACAAATGAAAACTGATAATTTTTATAGAAATTTTTACTTGTGTTACATTTTTTTACATTAAATACATTTTACATAATTTTTTTTCTGCACTTCACTGCAGAAAATAGGTCGATGATGTCTTCAAAACGAAGATTTCTCAGATTATCATGCTCCATACTCAGAATATTGAAGTTGTACATTTTGTTACACAGTAGACTACTTGATTAACAATTATTTCACAGACAAAAAAATGGTATGCGTATTTTTCCGAAACGCGGGGCCCCTGGTGAATGGGGGCCCCCAAGCAACTGCTTGTTTTGCTTGTAGGTAAATGCGGCCCTGGGGGTACTGCACGCCCATTCGCCTGGTGTTGATCGGAGAAACCATGGAAAACTACGGATCTGAGCAGCCGGCCTCTCCTCAAGAAAGCGGCTGAATTCGACCTACTCGGAGCTGTCTAGCTACTTACAGTGTCGACATTTCTACAACCGTCGGTACTTAAATACTAAGACCTCCCGCTCAAAGACCCTCCAGTGGCATCAGTGATTGTCTGAGCCACCTTTGCGGGTGTTCGAATTTCTCTCTCCATTTGAACTGTTCGTCCCCAAACCTCTATCTACATCACGAGGAAAGAAATTGTAGTGTTTAGTCACTTATCATCAGCTAAGGATATAAAATGTTCCTATTTTTTATCTTCATGTCCAATGAGCAATTTTTAAAATTCTTCAAACGAAACTTTTCTACTCAAACGCCTCAATCTTGCCAATGCAATTTACTTCCTGTGATTGGACAATAAGTATTTTTTTTATATTATATCAATTGAGCATAAAAATGTGTCACTGAGGTGTGAGTCCTAATAAAAGAGTGAGCATTTCCGAACCGATTTCCTTAAACTCATTTACTCCTATTATTTTACGAGAACACAATTTTTGTCGATTTTTGACATGTATATTTGGGCAGTTGTAGGAGGAATTGGCTTAATAGCATTTTTTTGGATATTTTTTATGGGTTCGTACATCAGATGTTCCCGTCAGGTGTTTAACTGTATGCATTTTCAGGGGCTTCTGTGCAATTTGAATCTGAATTATTCACATTTATGGGGGAGATTTGAAAGTGGTATCGTATTTGCTCCTAATCCGTCTGTTACACTCCAGGCACACAATGCATAATTTCCAAATCTTGTGTAGTTTTTTTTTTATTTCCACACATAGCACTCCAAATTTTGGTACACATGTAATATGATTTCATAGTCTATAAAGTGACTTGTTGCCAAAACATGTGCAGGCCAAAACATGTACGTACAAAGACCATAATTTAAAAAAAAATGAAATTAATGTAATTATGATACACTCTTGAATCCTGAAATTTTCAATACATTTTGCAAATTAAATGCATCTAAAGGCCATTTTAAATAATACCTTTAGGAAGTAAAAAATAATTACCTAATACAAATAATAAAACACATTCAAAATGTGCAATTACTTTGACAAATATTTTTTAATCATGCATAAATAATATAAATCATAAACAAACTAAAATAATATTTTAAATGAGATGTGTGGTGTAATGAAAATAGGAGATGTAGGTAATAAATCAATCAAATGTCTAAATATGCGTATATGCGCAAGTTACGAAATTGTATTACAACATTACCACTTTATTAATTTATCTTAAACGTTTTTATATGAGACTTTTGCATGTCTTCAAAAGACCTTAAAATTATTCTACACTGGCATTCGCCTGGAGCTGACGGACGAACCTACGGAAACTACTGATAACATGAGCTGCCTTCCAAAATTCATCTAGGTATTGGCGTCGACCGATCAGCGCAAATTCCGTCATGTTCCGTCAAATTCCGTCATTGCAAATAAACACCCTCTCGGATGAACCTTCCTTCCTTTAATAATTAGTGGCAACAGACCCAGTTAAGAAATCTTGTAGCGAGATCTCAACATTAAAATAATCCCCCAGCTACGACGCTAGTAGAGAAAATCACCCATTGTCGTGAATAGAAACTAAAATTTTCGGAACTTGCAAAATTCAGATGTGGATCCAGAGCTACGTGCTAACGCTAAGTTAAGGTTTTTCATAAAACTTACCAACACATTGGGGCTCGGAAGTACATCCTGATTCTGCACCATACGGGGATCCATAGAACCCCGGTTTACAGACACACCTCTCATACTCTTTAGATTTGTCACATATCGCATTTTTCCCACAGGTGGAGTGTCCACACGGTATACCAGCAGCAGCTGTAGTAGACTCCGCTATCACATTTGAAAACAAAAGAAACGACAAAAAACAGATTAAAATAAATGTTGAATCAAAATAAGTCCTAGAAGAAAACAGTAATTCAGTTCACTTCAAAAAAATGGGTCCATAATTTGGATTTAATATTGAAAATGTGATTGCCCAATACTTTTCCAGGGAATTAAATTGTATGATTAGGTCGCTAAAGAGTATTAAGCATCCGAAAGTAAGAATTTGGAATATCTGTGTACAATTATTAAAACTACTCCCCTAATCTTAAACATTTAATTAAATTTCCCACAAAAACGTTGATCTTTTGATCCTGAAATAAAATAGATGTAAGCAGAAACTGCAAGTTCTAGGAAATTACTTAGAAAATATATCTTAAAATGTAGAATTTTAGACTCGTTTGGTTCTTGTGAGAAACCCTCTCAGTTATTACCAAATAATATTTGCAAAGAATTAATCACGCTATCGTTGGTCATGCGTTATTTTACTTCGATTATTTACGAAACTGTAGAGGACGAAACATGAATAATGAAAATGAACTTGGATATCTAAAAGAGAGTCAAATTATTTTCGTACTTACCCTCAGGTTTATTGGGATATGCCAGACACACTGCAGCGAGAGAGAGCAATAACGTAAATGTTCTCATCTGGAAGAAATTGAAGGAAAATAGAATGATGAAAAATTCATAATTGAAGCAGAAGTAATTTTAAAAACTTTAGTAGCGCGTTATTTAAACTTCACCATTTATTGTACTTTTTGCTGAGGTTTTGTAAAGCATCTAGTACACTTTCCAAACCAATATAGTATTTAGAATGCAGTTCCTGTGCATAGAATGCCACAAAATTGGAGTAAAATCTGATACTTTCTCATAAATTAATGTGCCTTTCTTTGCGTCAGTTCAGATTGAAACAAGTTTAATTAAAGATCGAAACTCGGAATATAATTTCTTTATTTAAATTTTCTATCTGCATTTATCTGTTTCCATTTAACAATCTTATTTTTATCTTCATTCAATTCGCGCTACTTATGCACTTATTCCCCGAGGAAAAGATAAAAACCGGCGTAAGGGGAGAAGTTCAAGTTTCTGTCACTCTGCACATCCGTGAAATTACAATTCCCACTCTTTTGCTCCATTCGTTGCGCATTGATCGTTCCTCAAATAAGTTTAGTTGTCTAAAGGTCGACTTTCAAGACCTTGACCGGTTGTAAACTAAAGTTTGACATTAAATGGGGTAATTCAACGCGCCCATGATTTAGCTTTGAGGTGTAATTTTGCGATATTTCCTGGACCACACTGTCGGGATTTAACAAATTTATGGGATTTCTCAAAAGATATCACAAAAAGTAAAGTGTTTGTGGAGAAAGAAAAATGTAGTAAGTAAACGAACGATTTATTAATTATTATTATTATTATTATTATTATTATTATTATTATTATTATTATTATTATTATTATTATTATTATTATTATTATTATTATTATTATTATTTATTATTACTATTTATTATTATTATTATTTTTATTATTATTATTGCAACCAATGGGAAACAGTTCAGAAACATTCCGTGCTTTAGCATACGTCGCGGGCAAGTCAACTAGCTTACTAGAACTCGCGGGAACTGCATCCAGAGAAATTAACGCGAGAATTAAAAGTAAAAGTTTTACAAATTCCTCTGGAGTGGCGGTACGTTACTGGATACCTGGTCCATGACAGTCTTTGGGATAGATTACTCGACAGCTACCATCACAAATTTATCTAAATTAATTCCAATTTTCTCTTCAAGGAAAAGAAATTATCAATTATCACCAAAAAATATATCAGTTCCATTTCCAATACTCAATTAAGAGTAAATGTTTAAAAATTGAATCAAAAGAATTTTGATTTTATAATCTTACGAAATTAATATTTTTTTTATATTTTATATTTTTTATATTTTTTTATATTGAAGATCAACTTACTTAATAAATACAATCATCAACTTTCTACTTTCAGGTTAGAAGGTTAAACAGACAAATATTATTGTCTGCCAAAAGCGAGAATTGTTAATTTATAGAGGTTTGGTAATTTATTTCACATTATTGCTAAAACCAATAAAAACAGAATTATTTAATAACACTACACAAAACGAAAACAAGGATGGATTCGCCATTCCTGTCACTTAGCAAAGATGTTTATATAAGGAAGAATTTAGTAAGAAAATAAACATGAAATAGTAATAAGTAGTGAAGAATATAAATATAATACAATTCTCGACTATTTGATAGAAAAATATGGCAAATATATTTTGATATGAAAACACTATTCACCACCTCGCGCCGTTCCAGCTTGCGCATGTACAGCCCTTTCTGGATTTTAAGGGGAAGGAGTGCGGAGTCAGGGGCAGTTGCCGTGGGAGTGCCGAGCTCCCCAGGTGAGCGAGCGAGTAGCTCATGCGAGCACAGTTTGACGTACCTGTGCTGAAGTGTTCCTTTTTAACTTTCTCAACATTCCAAATACACCCTTTAAAAGAGTAAATTTAATATTTATGTTGTTTAATCACAAATGTGAAAAGAAGTGAAAAGAGTGTCACGAGAACTAATAATTACTTTTTTCATGACGTTTTTCTGATATAAACAGATTTGGGGACACAAAACAACCCGTTCTTTTGAAATTCGTCGTCAAAAATATTTCACTGGCTTCGGAATTTAAACACTGTCAATGGACAATTACATCGTTCTTTGTCAATCTTAGGTCTCCTTGACACGAATCTCTAGAATAAAAGTGTCAAATAGTTTACAGCCCACGTTCTTTGGACTTGTGGAAATTAGAACCTGAGGCGACGATTGATGTCTCGTGTGCTGTAAGTTTTCACCAGCGAACGTAGCACCAGATTTACCTACAAGCAAATCAGTTGCTTTGGGATCGGGAGCCCAGGGGCACGTGAAAATCATAAAATATTCGAAAAATGTCAAAATATTATTGTATCTAAAATAATTCATTATAGTAATATACAATAATAAAGTACAATATTACTATATTTTTTAAATGTTCAATTTTCTATATTTTTTAATGTTTAGTTGTAATTCCACAAGTGGTTATATATATATATATATATATATATATATATATATATATATATATATATATATATATTACAATTTCTGTTTTTAGTTAACCTGGAGGGTTGTTTCTGAAAGGGGCACCGCAATATGTAAATTTGTCTCTGGATGGATGAAACTGTTTAATTCTTCATGTAAATTCGTAAAAATTCCTAGAACCAGCTAATATAATTAAATTCTAGTTTCAATATTATTATATTTCAGGAAGGAATTTTAAAACACTATATATTCACTTAAATTTGAATGCTTCCCCAAACCTTGAATTGTGACAGAAAGTCTTCTGCATTTCTCTTGAAATATCATGTAATTAGTCCGATTTTTCCATTAATGCACTAAATAAGTACTTGGCAATGTAGTTCATTTAATATATACAGGCATTTTTTAAGCAAACAAAAATTAGCATCAAAACATTTGTAATTAGGTGTTTAAAACTACCCGAACGCCAAGATTTACGCACAAATGGAGGAGAAAGTATCAAAATCTTATTCTGGAGAATCTTCAACCCCCAGATAACTGTACTTCTTCGGTCGCGACCTAAGGTCCCACTATTTTCGCAACGCCTCGCAGCAGCGATTTAACTCACCGTGACTCTGCAGGACCTCACAAATCACCCGCAAAAGCAATCCGCCGCCGCTGAGATCAACGCACAGAGGGGTCTACAGATGTCCCGTGCGAGTTCGACCGTTGTGCTCTCTCCCTGGTCTTTCCTGCGAGCAGGCCGGCACTCTCGCTTGCTTTTAACAGCGGCCGCCGCAAGGCCAGGTGAGCTTTCCGGGTTGGAGCTGCGCACGTCACAGGGCCGCACGAACCTCATTCGCCTTCCCCCTTCCTCACTCCCCCTTCCCCCCGGCCGGGTGCATCCAGCGCATAATCCGAAGATCTGGGAGGAACTCTGAATACTGAATGCATCCTGTGTATTAAGCGAACAATAAAGTGTAAAGAACTGAACAATTGCTCAGAGCGTGGCGCGCTGGATTCGCGAACGGGAGGTTCGGGTTTGATCCCCGGGTGGCCTATCCTGACCGGAGTTTTCATGGTTTCCCTCGGAAATAAGACGAATGCTGGGATGGTTCCAAAACCCCGCGAACAACTCCCACTATCCCACATAACACCTCCTACAATAATCCTAGTCCTTTCACCCCTCATCATGACCTATAATAATAATAATAATAATAATAATAATAATAATAATAATAATAATAATAACAACAACACTACCACCACCACCACCACCACCACCACCACCAACAACAACAACAACAACAACAACAACAACAACAACAACAACAACAACAACAACATCCTATCCCCTTAATTGTTATTCATGGCTAACGATCTTCCCTTAACCGAGGGAAGTAGCAGATAGGCTGATCCCCATAATTCCCCACATTGATAATTCCAGGATAGAATACAACTGTTCCTCGGCAGAGAAATGTATTGTGTGGTCAGTAGTGGCTCATTCGCGAATAATAATAAAACGTAAAGAGAAAATAAATTAGTATCTAGAGAATTGAAGGGTTCGAGTGTACAACATGGTAACAAACTAAAACATTTTCAAGATATAAGCAAGATAACATTTTTATTGTAAGGGCTCAGTGCGTAGCGCGCCTTCCCCATTAACTGTTAGAGGTGACAGAGGTTTAGATGGAGCATAGAGAGGCTTGTGCGCATCGCGCTCGCCCATTGTCCTCGCGTACTTTTGTGTTTGCGCGTGCACAGTTATTGCTGGAGCTCTCTGATAGCATGTCTTTGCAACATTTACTGCTAATGAATTGTCTTGCTGAATTATTCTTCTGGAGCGCTCCAAAGGTCACAGACTAACACGAACCTCCATGGGCATCCCCCTTCCCACGCCTTGCCGGCCAAGTGCATTCAGCTCATAATCTGAAGATCTATGAGGCCTTTCGTCTTCTTCTTCACTTCATGGATTAGGCTACTGCCTGCTCCGTCCTCACAGATTCACTCCATCGTTTTCGTGGCCTTCCCACGTGTCTTCTTCCTCTCGGCGCGTATAACAAATCTGCTTTGGGAAGTCTGCTATCACTCATCCTTTCCACATGTTCTACCCATCTTTGTCTATATTCTTGCATTCTAGTATTAATTGATGTCACTTGTAACTCTTTTCTTATTTCTTCATTTCTTATTCGGTCTTCTCTTGTGCATCCTTTTGTTCTTCGCAGAAATTTCATTTCGCTACTTTGTATTGTTGTCAGTGTTTTTTGGGTTAATACACAGCTTTCGCAGCCATAGAGTAATGTAGGAACTGCCATGGTATTGTAAAATTTAATTCTTGTTTCAGGTCTTGTCTTATTTTTTTAAAGTGTTGTGTATCTTCCTCATATTTTTTGATATTTCGTTAATTTATTGTCAATATTTTTATCTTTTCCATAACTTATTTTACACCCTAAATAATTAAAGGAGAGAACTTTCTCTATAATTACGTTTTCAATGACAATTTTTGACCTTACTGTGTCCTTCCCCCTGAAAGCCATCACTTTTGTTTTTTTCTTTTGATATATTAATGTCATAGCTTTTGCAAATTTTATTAAGGTGGTGTACTACTCTCTGTAGTACGTCTTCTGTTTCCTGGATAATAACTGCGTCATCAGCATAGAATAAAATCGTTAATATCTCTTCTTTGGTCATTCTTATACCAGTATCAACTTTCTGTTTTAAAGACTTACTTATGTCCTGTACATAGATATTGAATAATGTAGGTGATATAGGACTATCAGGCCTATCATATCAATTATCTTGCCACAAAATTCTATTTAACCCTACCACAAAATCCCACATTTAATGCACTCAACCTCAGCCGAAATCCTACACAACCAACCTGAATCCAAATCAAATTTCCTTTCCATGTATTCCTGAAAAAAATCGCAGAAATTGGGTATAAACAGAGGTACCTAATTTGGCTTCCTCGCCCATGTCATAGATTAAGTTTGGTTTGTAAGTTAGTAATGAGCAACCAAAATATGAGAATAGTATAACGTTTTACTTATCCAGGTACTTATCAACAACAAAAAAAGAAAAACATCTAGGAGGAACTCTGAATACTGAATGCGGCCTGTGTATTAACGAAACAATAGAAACGTAAAAGAGAAAATCAACAAATAACGTATTCAAGACATCCTTTAAAGCAGGGGTTCCTAAAACACATTCAAAATGTGCAATTACTTTGACAAATATTTACCATTTTTGAATCATGCATAAATAATATAAATCATAAACAAACTAAAATAATATTTTAAATGAGATGTGCGGTGTAATGAAAACAGGAGATGTAGGTAATAAATCAATCAAATGCCTAAATATGTGTGTATGCGCGAGTTACGAAATGGTATTACAACATTTCACTTTATTATTAATTTATCTTAATCGTTTTTATGTAAGACGTTTGAATATTTTTTAAATGACCTTATAATTATTCTACTCTGGCATTCGCCTGGAGCTCACGAAGGAACCTACGGAAATTACTGATCAGATCATCTGCGTTCCAAAATTCCTCTAGGTGTTGGCGTCAACCGATCAGCGCAAATTCCGTCATGTTAGTAATTGCAAATAAACACCCTCCCGGATGAACCTTCCTTCCTTTAATAAGTGGCAACATTTAATTTTATTTATATATTCTTCTTCTTCTGCACTTCATGGATTAGGCTTGAGCCTGTTCCGTCTTCACAAGTTTTCCTTCCATCGTTTTTTGGGTCTTCCCACGTCTCTCCTTCCAAGCGGCTGGTAGAGTAAAGCTAATTTAGGTAGTCTTGAGTCATCCATCCTTTGCGTGTGTTGATACCATTTATCTCGATAATTATTTATTTTGCTTCCAATTTCTTCAACATTTAATTTTTCTCTTATCTTCTCATTACGAATATGATCTTCGCTCATGACGAATATTTATTTATTTATTTATTTATTTATTTATTTATTTATTTATTTATTTATTTATTTATTTATTTATTTATTTATTTATTTATTTATTTATTTATTTATTTATTTATTTATTTATTTATTTATTTATTTATTTATTTATTTATTTATTTATTTGATTGTTTTGTACATAGTTCAGTTTTTAATAACTTTACATATGTATTGATGACTTATATAACTTAACTTATCCTAACTTAATACTACTACAGAGGTTGAGGAAATCATAATGGCAACTCATAAGAACTATTCCAGATCTGAGAACAATTTACAAAATATGTGGAATGGGTATTTATTTTTTATTCGAGTGGGATGGATGAGGTTTTTACAAAGTTTGAATGAACATAAGGTTTGGATGTGGCGTATATTTGAGAAGAAATTGTGGGATAGGTAGGTGATGTGGTGCATGATGGAATCGAGGTTGAATTCATTATGTAATTGATGATTAGATAAGAACCAGGGCGCATTAGTGATTGTACGGTGGAATTGGTTCTGTACTATTTGAATTTTGATGTTCGTTTTTGCAGCATTGATCCATACTGGGCAGGCGTAGAGAAGAGTAGGTCTGATTATTGTTTTGAATAAAGTTATTGCTGTTTTGTATGAGAGGTAATTATTTCTATTTATTAGAGTTTTTAATTGATGCAATTTGTTTTTAGTTTGTATTATTTTGGTGTCCATGTGCAGTCCAAGATATTTTATGGGTTTATTTGGTGGGTACCCTGGGATGGGCTCATTATTTAATGTTAGTGGGGTTAGTGAAGTGTATGGTCTTTAATATAATATTTTAGCTGCAGTTTTGTTTGGCTTTAATTTTATTTTTAATTTGGATGACCAACTGTCTATTTGGTTTAGATACAATTGTATGTGTTTTTTAATGTTGATTAGAGAGTGGCTGGAGGAGAAGATAAGTGTGTCATCTGCAGACTGTGCTGTTTGTACTGTTTCATCTATGGGGATGTCTGCTACATATAGATTAATCAGTGTGGGTGATAGGGGGGAACCTTGTGGTAATTATGCTATGATTAACCTGGGGTTTGATTGATAGTTATTGATTGTTACTGCAAAGGTTCTGTTGGATAAATAGTTTTTAATTACTGAGCTGATGTAATGTGGAGTGCCTATTTTCTTTAATTTATATATTAGTGTCTGGTGCCAGACTCTATCAAATGCCTGTGTTATGTCGAGTGATATGAGTATTGTATTATGTTTTTTCTGAAATGTTGTGTTGAGATGTTCTGTGATTCTGAGGAGTTGATGTTGAGTGGATATATGATCTGTGAATCCAAACTGCTCTCTTGGGATAGCTTTTGTTATTTGTAGATGCTTTTTAAGACGTTGGAGTATTATTTTTTCGAAAATTTTAGACAGAGATGGTAGAAGGCTTATCGGGCGATAGCTGTCGGTGTTGGCTGAATTTTTATTTGGTTTTGGAACCGGAAGAATAATGGCATGCTTCCAAGTAGATGGAAAATGATTTGTTCTGAAGCATGAATTGTATATATTTGTTAAGTATGCAATTGCGAGGGCTGGTAAATGTTTTAGTATTGAATTATTGATATTATCATGACCTGGTGTTTTTTTTATCGGGAGAGAGTTAATGATTTGTTTTATTTCTTTAGGGTTTGGGTAATGAATTTTGTGATATGGGCCGTAGTTTGGGAGGTTTATTGACTGTATTATTGTATTGTGATCTGGGTGCGGTTTAGATTGGTTGAGTGTAAAAGTCGACTCAAAGTAATTGGCAATTTCTTCTGCCTTGTCGGTAGGGGTGAATAACTTGCCTTTCGGTGAGATGATGGGTGGTATTATTGTTTTCTTTTTTAGTATTTGTTTGGTGAATTTCCAAATAGAGTTGTTTTGTGTTGTTAAAGATTGTATCATGTTTTGGAATTTGAGATTTATATGATTTTTATTGATTTCTTAACTATATTAGTTAATATATTTAGTTCTGCTATTATTTGTGGGTTTTTGGTTAGGTTCCATAGTCTTCTGGTCCTGTTTTTGACACATATTATTATTTTTTTTATTTCTGCAGGTAGGGCAGAATGATTAATTTTGTTATGTGTTAGTGTATTTGTGGGCTGCGTTTCTGTTATTGATGTATGTATTATGGTGTTAAGTAATATTACGGCGTTGTCTATTTCTATAGAATTATTTAAAATTTTAATTTTTGGTATTAAATTGCTGTTTATATTTTGGAATTTAATCCAGTTTAATTTAAGTGTTTATTTTTGGGGATTGGGGACCGTGGGGGTGGGATTTGTCGAGTAAGTATATTTAGATGGAAGATGGTCAGACTCGAGTTCGTGATACGGAGTTGAGTAAAAATTTATATTGCCGTCAAGGCCGATGTCAAGGTTGTCTGGTTGCTTAGTTACGTCTCTAGGGTAGTACGAGGGTTGTCTTTTATATTTCAGGATTAGAGAACAAAAACAAATATTAATCATCGAAAATCACTTTATTATTTTTCAAAATATTCCCCATGAAGATCTGTACACTTTTGCATGCGTTTGAACCAATTGTCGAAGCACTTTTGCCACTCTTTGAGGTATCTCCAAAACATGCATTCTGAATGCAGCAACCGCTTCTTCAGGTGTCGAAAAACGTTGACCTCTCAGTTTGTTTTTTACGTACGGGAATAAAAAGAGTCATTCGGTGCCAAGTCAGAACTATACGGCGGATGACCCATCAAATCGATGTTTTGGGTGCTCAAAAATGAAGTTGTTTGAGCCGATGTGTGAGAGCTCGCATTGTCGTGGAGAAGAGTGATCCGTCCTCGGCGGTTGGTTTTCCTAATTTCTTGGAAGACAGCTGGCAAACAAATCGTTGTGTACCACTCAGAATTGACTGTTCTGCATTGTTATAGTGGTACGGTTGTGACTTGTCCCGTTTTCCCGAAAAAACAGGCGACCATCTGTTTGGAAGTACTTCGTGCGCGAACAACTTTTGTTGGATTTTGCTCATCTTGAAACACCCATACAGTCGACTGCTGTTTACTTTCGGGCTCTTACGCGTAAATCCATGATTCATCACTTGTCACGATGTAACAGACGTGTTTCGAAGCACGGCGATCGTATTTTTTGAGCATTTCTTAAGACCAATCGACACAATCCTTTTTTTGAGCGATTGACAAATTATGTGGGATCCAACGCGAACAAATTTTTTGACAGTAAAATGTTCATGCAATATTGAATATATGCTAGTCCCACTAATGCCTAAGATTGTCTCAATCTCACGATAGGTCACATGGCGATCTTGCAATATCATTTCACGCACAGCATCAATGGTTTTCGGAACAACTACTGATTTTGGACGACCTTCGCGAAATTCATCTTGGAGTGAACTACGACCACAATTGAATTCACCATACCATCGACAAACACTGGTCCTTGATGGAGCTTCATCGCCAAAAATTGAAGTTCAACCATGCACTGTTGCTGAGTTATTCCACGTCGAAAGTTGTAAAAAATAATCGCACGAAAATGTTCACGATTTAATTCCATTTTGGGCCAAGATGAATCTTCTAAGTTACTGTAAACAACATAAATAGCGCTCGTATGTCAAAACGTTCTGAGTACGTATAACCTCAAAACATCCAACTTTACGATAGAGCTGTCAGTTGCTAGATTGCAACACCAGGGTTGCCAAATCCCGATACATAAAAGGCAACCTTCGTATGTTGGTTCAGAAGGCGATAGTATATTGATAGTGGAATTGTTTATAATTTGTGATAGTATTTTTCCTGCTTGATTGCAAGTGTGACATCCCCAGTTTGTGTGTTTAGCGTTTAGATCTCCTAGTATTAATGCTTTTTTGTTTGGGGTGAAAAGATTAAGAATATTTTGGGGTTGTATTTTTATTGATAGAAGGTTTATAGGCAGTTATTATATTCCATGATTCAGTGTTCATTGTTAGGGTTATTGTCACTATTTCAATTCCTGCGAAGTTTGGTTCATTAATTTCATGATGGATTATATTACTCCTGACTGCTCCTGCTCCTTTGTGTTTGGTCCTGTCATTTCTATAAATTTTGTATTCTGGAATGTAAAATTTATTACTATTTTTTAGGTGCGTCTCTGTTATGCACGCGATGTCTATGTTATATGTGTGTAAATATTGAGTAAGTTCTATTTTTTTGGATGTGATCCCATTTGCATTCCAATTTTTTAATGATATATTTCTATGGGCTTGTATTGACATTATTGTTATTAAAATGCTGTTACTGTATTCTGAATTGTATTGATTATTGATGATATGAGGGAGTTTATGAAGTTAATAATACTGGACGATATATAATTAATTATTGTATTTAAAAGGGGGTTATTATTACCTTGTTGGTTTTGTTGGGTACGGTTTCTCTGTGATCTCATATTGTTATCGAATCCTGATTGGTTTACAGGGTGATTGTTCGTAGTGAAGTTACGTATTGGCTGGGTAGGGGGTAGTGATGGAAATTGTTCTTGTTGATTGTTAAAGGATGATGGTGGTGTTCTTTGGTATGGATTTCTTGTGTTGCAGGGAGGGGTGGTTTTCTTTTCAACAATTTTCTTATAGTATAAACAGTTCTCATTTCTTTCATCTGCACGGTGATTGCCTTTGCAGAGAATACAGGTGGGGTTTGCTTTACTTTCAGGACAAGGTACAGTATAGTGATTACCAGAACACATTGCACAGTTAATTTTGTGATTGCAATTGTTTTTAGAGTGTCCAAACTCCAAACATCTACAGCACTGTAGTGGACCTTTTGGTCTTTTTTTTCAGTGGTGACTTTGAGGTTGCAGATTTGATTAATGTTGAGTATTGTTTCCAGTGGTTCATTGCCATTGAACTCGGCTGATATTACAGGAATGGGATGGCTATCCTTCTGAAGACGGGTGATTTTAACAATGGATGGGTGTCTTTGTTTTAAATCTTGTATAATTTCACTGTCAGTTATGGAGAGGTGTACATTTTTTAATACTACGAAAAAGTTTTTGTTTGTAGGGTCTTTGAAGGAGTGGAATCTTCTATTTGTGTTGATTAAGTATTTAATGATTTTACGGAAATCTTCAGCTGAGCAGGGATTTATTTTCACTTTGTTGTTTTTTTGTTCAGATACGAAGTTTTTTGATACGTAAACTTTAATTTCATTAACAAATAGTTGATGCTAGTTATCTCGGGGGTATATTGGGGGTATTTTATTGGTTGTAGTAGGCTGTGAAGATTGATCATACTTAAGATAGTTGAAGCAGTTATCTGGGGGAAGAGAATTGGTTTTCTTGGAGGCTAATTCCGCAAATCTGTTACCTACTGGGACATTGTATGAAGATTGCAAGTCTGTATTTCCATTTTTGAAGTTGAAGTTTTGTACTACGGAGCCTATTGAAATATCGTAAGCGTCTGTGGGTGGTGCACTGGCTAAATCTGATGTAGAACCTTTAACATAGTCACTGTCACTTGCACGTGCACTGTGTTTTTTGTTATCGGTGTTGGAAGCGTCCTCGCCTACTGACCTTTTTCTTTGGTTGACGCTGGCTTCTACCTCACGCCGGCTGCCTAAGGTTACGAGCGCTGTACCTTGCGATGAGTCTTGATAACATGAAGTTTCTGTTGTTGAAGATTCCATGGCTGTATCCTCGTTCGTGGCACTTTCACTATGTGTGGTGGATAAATTGATGAAGTTGCTTTGCGGAATACCGCTGGGGTTGGGTAGCACGTAAAGAGCATTGCTGACTACGATGCCTGTTGATTGATTCACATCGAATGCCATTGGTGAAAGTTATTCGATGCACTGGATTAATACTATATTTCACTTATTACAAGAAGCACTTGAAATATAAACTGGTTTGTCGGTATCGGGAGGGTCCGTACCGACGCTAGCGATCCGAATTTTATGAGCGTTCTGCAATGTGAACAGCTCGGTGGACGGAACTCGAATGACCTAAGTGGCAACGCGACCAGACCCCGTTAAGAAACCTTGTAGCGAGATCTCAACATTAAAATAATCTCCCAGCTACGACGCTAGTAGAGCCCATTGTCGTGACTAGTAACTAAAATTTTCGGAACTTGCTACCTTCAGATGCGGATCCAGAGCTACGTGCTAACGCTAAGTTAAGGTTTTTCATAAAATACACTACTTTCAGATACTTACCAACACATTCGGGCTCGGAAGTGCATCCTGATTCTGCACCATAAGGGGATCCATACAACCCCGGTTTACAGAGACACTCCTCTTACTCTTTAGATTTGTCACAAATCGCATTTTTCCCTCAGGTGCAGTATCCACACGGCATACCAGCAGCAGCTGTAGTAGACTCCGCTATGACATTTGAAAACAAAAAACAACAACAAAAAACAGATTAAAATAAATGTTGAATCAAAATAAGTCCTAGAAGAAACATTAATTCAGTTCACTTCAAAAAATGGGTCCATAATTTGGATTTAACATTGAAAATGGTAATTGCCCAATATTTTCCCGGGGAATTAAATTGTATGATTAGGTCGCGAAAGAGTATTCCGATTAATCTTAAACTTTTAATTAAATTTCCCACAAAAACGTGGATCTTTTGATCCTGAAATAAAATAGATGTAAGCTGAAAGTGCAAGTTCTAGGAAATTACTTTGAAAATATATCTTAAAATATGGAATTTTAGACTTGTTTGGTTCTTGTAAGAAACCCTCTCAGTTATTATCAAATACTATTTGCAAAGAATTAATCACGCTATCGTTGGTCATGCGTTATTTTACTTCGATTATTTACGAAACTGTAGAGGACGAAACATGAATAATGAAAATGAACTTGGATATCTAAAAGAGAGTCAAATTATTTTCATACTTACCCTCAGGTTTATTGGGATATGCCAGACACACTGCAGCGAGAGAGAGCAATAACGTTAATGTTCTCATCTGGAAGAAATTGAAGAAAAATACAATGATGAAAAATTCATAATTGAAGCAGAAGTAATTTTAAAAACTTTAGTAGCGCGTTATTTAAACTTCACCATTTATTGTACTTTTTGCTGAGGTTTTGTAAAGCATCTAGTACACTTTCCAAACCAATATAGTATTTAGAATGCAGTTCCTGTGCATAGAATGCCACAAAATTGGAGTAAAATCTGATACTTACTCACAAATTAATGTGCCTTTCTTTGCGTCAGTTCAGATTGACACAAGTTTAATTAAAGATCGAAACTCGGAATATAATTTTTTTTTATTTTTAAATTTTCTATCTGCATTTATCTGTTTCCATTTAACAATCTTCTTTTTATCTACATTCATTCCGCTCTACTTATGCACTTATTCCCCGAGGAAAAGATAAAAACCGGCGTAAAGGGAGAAGTTCAAGTTCCTGTCTCTCTGCACATCCGTGAAATTACACTTCCCACTCTTTGCTCCATTCGTTGCGCATTGATCGTTCCTCAAATACGTTTAGTTGTCTAAAGGTCGGCTTTCACGACCTTGACCGGTTGGAAACTAAAATTTGACATTAAATGAGGCAATTCAACGCGCCCATGGTTTAGCTTCGAGGTGTAATATCACGATGTTTCCTGGACCACACTTTCGGGATTTAACAAATTTATAGGATTTCTCAAAAGATATCACGAAAAGTAAAGTGTTTGTGGAGGAAGAAAAATGTAGTAAGGAAACGAACGATTTTATTATTATTATTATTATTATTATTATTATTATTATTATTATTATTATTATTATTGCAACCAATGGGAAACAATTCTCAAACGATCCTTGCTAAAGCATACGTGCTAAAGCAGGCATGTCGAAGTCGCGGGCAACGAGAACTAATAATTACTATTTCCATGACGTTTTTCTGATATAAACAGATTTGGGAACCCAAAACAACCCGATGTTTTGAAATTCGTCGTCAAAAAATATTTCACTGGCTTCGGAATTTAAACTGTCAATGGACAATTACATCGATCTTTGTCAATCTTAGGTTCCTTGACCCGAATCTCTAGAATGAAAGTGTCAAATAGTTTACAGCCCTCGTTTTTTGGACTTGTGAAAATTAGAACCTGAGGCGACGATTGATGTCTCGTGTGCTGTACGTTTTCACCAGCGAACGTCGGACCAGATTTACTTACAAGCAAATCAGTTGCTTTGGGATCCGGAGCCCAGGGGCACGTGAAAATCATAAAATATTCGAAAAATGTAAAAATATTATTTTATCTAAAATAATTCATTATATTCATATACAGTTATAAAGTACTATATTACTATACATTTTTGTTAAAAAAGTTCAATTTTCTAACCTTTTTGTTAATGTTTAGTTGTAATTCCACAAAAGGATTTTATATTATAATTTGTCCCAAATCAGCCGCAAAAGCAGCCCGCCGCCGCTGAGATGAACGCACAGAGAGGTCTATTGATGTCCCGTGCGTCTTCGTCTGTTGTGCTCTCTCCTTGGTCTTTCCTGCTAGGCCGACACTCTCGCTTGCTTTAACCAGCGGCCGCTGCAAAGCCACATACGCTTTCCGGGTTGGAGCTGCACACGTCACAGGGCCGACGAACCTCATTCGCCTTCCCCCTTCCTCACGCGCCCCCCGCCCGACTGCATCCAGGTGCATCCAAAGCACAACAGTTCCGAATCACATTGCAGGCATACCAGAGAGCTAATGTTGACATTGCAATACAATACCGATCTTCGACTACATAGTGCACAGTGTTACCGAACGATTCGTGGCACTTCGGGAATTTTCCCGAGCATTCCGATCTCCCTATCGGGCACAATCGCTTCGTTCCGACTTGTGCCCGTTTACTCTATTGAGGAAGGCGGTCTTCACGGGAACGATAAAAATGATTTTTATAAGCGATTTTTTTTTAATTTTGCAAGGCTTTTTGACCTAACGATAAGTAGAAATTGATGTAGAAATTCACATAGTTATTTGAATGATTAATTTGGAATTTCGAGCGTCTCAACTGCTAGAATAATTAATGTCGTAAGTGTAGTGCACGTGTTGCAGGAGGTCAAGGTGTTCCTCCCCCGCTGACTCTGGCCGCTGAACGGTGATGCATTTTCAATACATCCTGGCCAAAACCTCAAAAATGAAATCTCTTTTACTGATCTTTTGCCCATACTACGACACACGTATACTTGGGATCATCTGTTTCCGCCCCGTTCGTGCGTTTGGGTCATTTCCCCGGGCGCCAGTAGCCATCCGATCTCACCTTTCGCAGGATTTAATAGAACTGCAGTCCCCGACTGTCAGAGAGAGGCAGTCTTTGTTCGGGAGTGGTGTCCATACGAAGTTCAGCAGAGAACGCTGGCAGTGTGCTTTCTCTTCTAGGAGGTTTGTAGAGTATTTTCATACATGTTGTAATGAAATAATTCATAGGGAGGATGAAATATTAAGCGAATAAAATTATTGCAATAATTTTAATTACTCGTAAGTTTACGTAGACTAAAAGTTATCAATTTTGCAGAACTACGCAATATTTATAACTTCATTTAATATCTGGAACTGTTCTCATTCGTATCCATTTGTAAAACGGTGTCCCAACTTTCACCATTCTTAACTACAAAGATTTAACTTTTCTTCGAGCGCGCGTGCCCGCCGTATATGACTCGACGCAATCCGTCCTGAGTACGGGAACTGTTTTTACCACGTATTTTCTAGGAAGAACATTTTAAATTTTTTTAATAAGAAATTTAATCAAAATTATAAATAATAAAAAATAGAAAACAAAAAAGAAGCCGGAGAATCGTGCTATAAAGATACTAGGCGGTACAAAGGAGGATTCTCGCGAAAATGTTCAAGACTCCCCACAATCCAGGACATGTTTAACCGCCTGTTGATCTTTCCTGATCCATTCATTTCCAGATTGAAAGATTTTCCCAAAAGAAAGATAAAATTCTTAGACAAAGATGCTTTGTCCCTTTTGTCTGAGCCCGATATAACTGAAGTAACTCCTAGTAAATATGTGTTCTTCCTTTCCGTTCTTCGAACTCTGAAGATGGATTTTCTCTAGCAGAAGGCGTGTGATGGCATTAATACAATGCTTTTATATGCCAAATGTTATCAATTCATATGTACGTAATACATATGAATTCCACCCCGTTTTCTAAAATCAATGTTGAAAGTTGATAAAATTAAACCGTTATCGTAGATATATATTTCAAAGAATTAAGCAATTCATTATTCTGATACATTGTCAAGATACCCCAAAATAATTTTTGATGTCGTATAAAATGTTCTGTAGCACCCAGATGTTTTGACCAGGAAATCGCCAAAATACGCCACTGTGCGCTGGCAATAAATCGTGCTCATTCTGAAGCTAACTTTGCAATGGCACTAGAACGGTTTTGTCGTGTCCAAAATAATGTTTTATTCCTTCTGAGATTCCATAATATAGCAAGATCACATTTTATTCGAAATACAGGACAGATATTTTCAACTTCATTCCAATATTAGGTGCCTACCGGTCCCGATCTCAAATGTATTTCCACCTTTTAATGGCCTTGCCAGGTCTTTCCAATTTTTGGGACATTATCGTAGTGTATTTCGAAATTCTATCGTTACTGATTCTCTCGCCGAGGCAAATCAATTTCTCTTTTCTAAAATTACTTCACTTGCATTTAAAAACTGTAAATTTAGTTTTATCTTTCAGCGTAACAAAACTTCAAAACATTTAAATATAGAAGCGGGCTACATTGTTTTCAGAACTCGTCCTCATGACCTGTCCCGCACGAACATTTTAATCGCGACAATTGCCCACAAACAATAATACGGGTATTCTTGTGTAATACTATATGAGGGTATTATTGAGTAATACGATTGTTTACTTTTACGACCAACCAATTATCAGCTTGTCACGGGCTGTCACGGGCGTCTCTGGCGACTAGGCAGGGAACAAAGGGACGCCCATCACAAATGTTTTCAAGTACATCACGTATACTTTATTTCTTATTTAATAATATTAGGGAAGACTCTTCCAGCAAAACATTATTACGACTATTCCACTAATGAAAATTCAGCCAACAGCGTGCAAAAATTGAAATAGTGTCTACCAGTGTGAGAATCCATTCATAATCATCCGAACATCCAAATGATGTACTAATCATAGAGAGAATTGGACGAGAAAAAGAAAGAAATGATGTCGCGCGGTCCGCTTGTTAGAGTACTGCCTCGGCATTCGCCCTATATTGTTTGGAAAAATCATGAAAAACTACCGATCAGAGCAGGCGCTAGAATTCTCTTCCAGAGAGCGACTGAATTCGACTCAGCTATAGCGAAGACGTAGCTAGTGTCGTAAAGTGCCAGTGTCATGACCTCCCGATCAAAGGCACTTAAGTAACATCAGGTGATGGCCTGAGCCACCTCTTCTCAAAGCCCTCGTGGAATTATCTATGATAATATTTAATCGTAATGTACCATTTGAACTGTCAGACGATAACACGGGGCATTGCAAAACAACATTTGCAGGGCACCATGTTATCGTTTCATGTTCTCATTTAATGTTTTCCTATACATCTTTATTAATAAAAGTACAAAAGTACAAATGGAAAAGAATGAGTTATGAAGAAGCTGATAGTGAACTGATGTATAACTAGCTCCACATGCCTGCTTGTTCACAACTAAAGATACGACCAGTACGTGCATTGTTCCCCACCTCTACTCTAACCATCGTTCCGACGCCGTCATCGTCTTTGTGACTGCTGTCGTCTTACAAATTTATTGTCAGTATATTATTGAAAAGATTGTACGACATCTGGTCTACACATCTACTCTATGAATGGGCGCATCCAAGAAAATAAACAAAAATGAATCTATGTAGAAATATTGGATAACAACAGAGCTGTAAAAACTCAACTGCAAACATTTTAGGAAACGAGGACGTCCAAGAAAAAGCTGGCGCAGGGGCGGAGGGGATATACCATGAAGGGCCGGTTTCACCAAAAAAAGAGAAAGAGTTTACTCTGGGGTACATCATGTTTACTCGAGAGTAACTTCTTGGAGCGTTTCACCAACACTTTACTCGAGTGTAAATCGTTTACACGAGAATAAATTTGAGAGTAACTTTACACTGTGAAAATCCGTCGGGTAAAGTACGGAGTAAATTCAGTTTTCAACGTACATGTACCTCCGAAGTGTTGTTACGGCTCGACGATTACGAATGATAGTATTGGAAGACGATTCCAGTAATGATTCGGAATATTATCCACTACTGCGAATACAAAGGGTGCGAGAGAGAATGGATTGGTTTTAATTATGACGATCGAGATTTTGTCATGAGGTTATGTTTGACCAAATCAGCTGTTTAACTTCATCAGATACATTGTAAACTGTAGAGAACTTTTTAAGTTCTTTTTCTCCCATGTGGATACGAAATAAAGGTAGTACGTACCGAATACGATAACAAGAGGAAAAATAATAACTACAGGGACTACAAGTACTAAGAAATATTCATTTATTTATTCAGTAAAAACTGTATGTGGCGTATGGGGGATATCATTTGCGCACGTTTTCTTGAGTTTCAGAATCCCATTCCAACATTTTAACTACAAATAGTTGAAAGGTGAATAAAAGTGTAAAAAATAAAAGAACAAATAATAATAAAATTTAGAAAAACACGAGATCAGCAACATTTGAAAAACTAAACATTTTCGTTCCCTAGTTATAAAAAAATTATTTGCACCGCCATCGGTAAACGAACTGCAAACTGCATTGCTAACAAAATAGTAACTCATCTCCAGAGAAGAAGAATGGATATTTATTAAGAAATAAAGATACAGAAACTAGGAAATTAACTATACTAACTCAAACCACCATACCACTACACGAGATTATAACACCAAAAACTCCGAAACTGAAATGAATGATAGAATATAAGGAATTAATCAAAGGTTCGCGTTGGTCCGCATTGGTTTCCAGCGTCATTCTAGGTCACAGCCTCTTGAATTGCTATCTAATATTATGTGTTCAGCTGATTTGCGGAGTAAATCGGAGAGTATGTATTCCAGAGTAAAATAACCCTCTAGAAGCATGGTGAAACGCTCATGTTCTACTCGCTTAGAGTAAATGGTTACTCTCGGGTAACTACTCTCAACTTTACTCGGCTGTTGGTGAAACCGGCCCGAAGTACACGTGTAGGACTAATGCCGATAGTAGAGAACGCACTCAGGAACAAAATAATCAACCACTGAATGATTTTGCTGAGAAACTATTAGAAATTTCACCGCAGCTTGTTGACTATTTCTGCTCTTCTGTACTGGGAGAGATGGCTGAGGATATCAACTGATTTCGCCGCAGTGCCTCTGATAGGAGATCCTCGGTTCGAGTCCTGACGGTGGCAGGATTTTTGACACTAGCTAGACAGCTTCCATGGATTCTCCGATCAATACCAGGCGAATGCCGGAGCAGAATACCCTAATAAACGGTCCACGGAAAGCGCACGATCTTTCCTTCCTCTTCCTTGTCCTATCCTCACCTCCTACACACACGCACGCACCGCTCTACGAGTACCACACTGCCGGGAGACTTGTCGGAAGCTTAGAGCTTGCCCTGGCTGAGGCGGTGGCTCGATGATGGGAGATACCTGGCTAGGTCCGCGCCGGATCTCGCCATCCAACACGGGAAGACCACAGCTACCTCCCGAGGAGAAACTTGCACTACACTTACGGGACTAATGGCCTCGTTAATTGACGCGTCCGGAATCACTAACATCTAGCCAACGACTCAAAGCGCTTTTGTAAACTCGAGAGGTCATTTACGTCATTTGCAAGCAGTAAATTCGTTAACTTAAAATCCACATATTCAAAATAAATATCTCAGAATACAAAGGCCTCATGGATCGTTTGAAATTTACTGTTGCACAAAAAATTAAATATACCATATTCTATTAGTTTATTAAGATCTCCAGAAATTTCTACTCGTGCACTAACCAAATCGAACACTTATCCCAATGTAACCTTACTGAAATCACCGTACAAGATTCCCGTACAAGAATTAAAAACAGGTTTCCGATTCAAGCTTTTACAAACATTCAGTCTGAGTTCGTGAATAAGTAAGTGCTTTATGAGCTTCCTTACCATTGAGTAGTTAGATTTGTAATTAAGTCAGCTTTTACGTTTAATTTAAGTAGTCAAAAACTTACATGAGCAAAAGTACTGCAGTACTGTTTGTAAAGTAAAGTACTAATCTATGTATCTTTGTTGTGCCAATAAATAGAAAATTAAAATGTAAGTTGGAATTCCTACTGCCGCCTGTCGGGCTATGGTTCTGACGACCGAATGACCGCCATAGCGGCCCCGACTAACCTCACGGCTAGCAGGGTTTTCTTCAACCAGGTATCTCCCACCTGCGGGGCACCGCCCCAACCGGAACAAGCTCTAAGCTCCCGACCGGTCTCCCGGCAGTGTGGTAGAGCAGTGCGTACATGTGTGTAGGAGGTGAGGATAGGACAAGGAAGAGGAAGAAAAGATTGCGCGTGATTCGTGGCCCGTTTGTTAGGATACTGTTCCGGCATTTGCTTGCTGTTGATCGGAGAAACCACGGAAAACTATCGATCAGAATAGCTGGCCTCTAAAATTCTCCTCCAGACAGCGACTGAATGCGATGCAGCTGACAAATTAGGATCGAAAATCTTGCCACACTTTTTGACATGAACATAGGACCTCCCGATCAGAAACACTGCAGTAACATCAACTGATGCTCTTAGCCACCTCCCCCGGTGCCTCGAGACGTAAAATGCGCACGAAGTTTCAGTGATATAAAGACTACGACGAAATGGGAAATATACAAAAAGCAGTTCTATTCCGGAATTGTAGAATCTGTGTTTCTGATGTCAAAGCGATAAAGGTATTATCTATATTACTAATTTCGTGGGGCACAGGAGAGATGATAAACTAAAAAACACATACATTAGGAATGAATTAAAAATATTTTCTCTTTGTGATAAGATAGAACTGTGTGTTGATAGGTATGTACAGCAAGTTGATAGGATGGAAGATAGCCTATATCCAAAAGCTATTAAGTCTTACATTCTGAGAGGAAGAAAACTTGTGGATAGTCCAACAAACCGATAGAAAGATATTGTCAAGAGGCCGGAACAGGCACAATGAAATAACACCCTACACAATGAAATTAAAAAAAAAACGTTTACTAATTTCTTATGGGCGGAGAAATTGAGAGAAAACTAAGCACCTTATGGCCATGTGGTCATGAAAGGAGTCAATGATTTCGTTACATTCCCAGGAACTCGGAAAAAATCCAAAAACAAATTATTCCGATTCAACTTTCGCTCAAAATTTAAATATTTTATTATTTTACGTTTTCATCCTGCGGGTTCTAGCTGAATTCTCATAGTCCGTTTATCACTACTTAAGACACAACCGACGTTACACAACAGCAAGGCCCTGAAGGAAAGGTCACTCCCATTAAATATTTGCTATTCACATAATCGTTATGGAATGAACTTCTTTTTATTTTCTTGGTAGTTCGTAATGAACTGTTGCACTGTGTAAATACTACAGTATATTAGGGAAAAATTAGTGAAAAATGTTTTTGTTAAAATATTTCATTTAGTGCAGTGACATTTTATTCGTTATTCCGGAGCAGTGCGAATGCTACTTTTGGGGAAACCCTGTTTGGTTTTGTGTGGTTGTGTTCATCAGCATTCTTTTCTAGTCTCTTGCCGGCCACTATGTTGTTTAGTGCTATTAATATAAGGAATACGAGGATGTTTGTTCTTTCTTTACCGCCCACAATGAATCACCTGCATATTCACTCCCAGCCCAGCCGGCCAAGGAGCTTCCGACGAGTAGCGGGCGCGTGGGTGCACGTGGACGAGCGAGGAGCGAATCGAGGACGCGGCGCAAGGTCAGAGGCGCTATCGCCGGTCACTGGGTCTGCGCCTTGCGAGAGAGGCTAAAGAACGCACGCACGCAGCTATTCTATTTTTTTAAATTTATGTTCTTATATAGACTATTCGCGTTGTAATAGAGGGTTTTGATATTACGAATAATTGGAGGCGGATTTTAAAGAATTGTCATTTTTTTCACTTTAGAACAAAGCCTTTCAGCATAGACATTAATTTTATGTTCTTACGAAAGGAAATGACCCATTTACAGTACTTTTTTTGCACTTTTCTTCGATTTCGACTGATAAGTCATATTTTAACGTTTCCGTCATTTTTTGCTGGTTTCATTTATTTTTGATATCATTTTAATGCTACTTGCTTTAAATAGTATTTGCAAGATGCAACAAATGTTCTCCCCAGAATTCCTAAGTGGCCTATTCGATTTCTTCGCTCAGAAATTGTAATGTCAGCTGTTGTAGGCATGTAATAGAAAGTTCCTGTGACACCTGTCAGCATCTTTGTCGGTTCAGTCGATTTTTCGTCAACTAAAGACAGATTTTCTGGTAAAGAATAGTCCAAACTAAAAGTTTGCGAGCTGAGTTCACTAGAACGAACGGTAGAAGCCTCGATTACATAAATTATTCTATTTCATTTTTCTTTGCTTTTAGGGCATCAAAATCCGCACCATATTAATAATAATCCCTCTATCTCTCCCCCTCTCTCTCATATATATATGCGTGTGAGTGTGTGTGTGTGTGTAGCCTTAATAAGAACGATGCCCCTCTCTTCGGAGTATTCAGTTTCAATTTACGTATTATATGGAGGAATGGCGAGGGGTTAGGAATTAATACCATTAGGTTAGAAGAGAAAATGTGTTATTGAATGGTGGTCTGAACTTATTCTCGGGGAACCTGGATTGAATTTTCCTTTGGGTGTAGGATTTTCCAAGTCGAAAATGACTTGCGGGTGGAGAAGATGGAAAAATAAGATCTGGAAAAATATATTGAAAAGTGTGGAAAAGAATTGCGCTGTTGCGGATAGATCAGTCTTTATGCAATTCATTATTAGAAACAAACCAAGATGCTTTTGCTCGCAAAAATCTAGTCTGTAGTAGCAGCACTCAAACGGCTTCTAAATTTTGAAAATAATATGCTACTGTTTTAATGCGATGCTACTGTTTTAAAATGAGATTAGCCTTTAATTTTGGTTTATTTTACGTTGACTTCTATTGGGTATAGTTTTATTTTCTGAGTGGGTGGTGATAGATTTAAACGAGTAAATACCAAAGTGGTCGATGTAGATCCTTTGGGTGCAATTTGAACTTTCTGATCAATCGTTAGTTTCAATTGAAAATTGTTGGTGTATACAGTTTATTTCGGTTCAATAATGTATTTATTCACGAAATTGCCTCACTGTCCCACTCGTGAATAGGTAATTTGATAAATCCACGAGTGTCGAAGTAGTATTTGTGACATTAATTATGATTGTACGGAACTCTCGGTAATTTTGAATGAAGTAAGTCCTAACACACCTTTGAATCTTTGCAACAGAAAGTAATACAAAGATATCTTTACGAAATTATTCTGTAGAGTGTATTAAACACTGATCTTTGTATTGTCCTATCCAAGTGAAAATAAATAAATAAAACGAAATTATTTCATTTAATCTGGATTCGATTGAATGAATTTTTATTTTCGTTCCCTTCCCATACTTTGACTCCAAGATTCGTTCACTCATTTAACAGATAAATATTGTGTGTCTGTCTTACATCTCCGTACTCTCTAGTTTCATTGCTATTAATTTATTAAATTATTTTCTTATATCATTATTCCTTGCTCACCAATGTACTCGTACATAGTCCGTCAAAATGTATATTGCAAGGGAGTTGCCCTGATTATAGCCAGGCCGTACGTTTTCGGTGAGATTTGTTTACAGTGATGGCTTAACTTTCCAAATAGATGCAGTAAGTGTAATTAATTTAATAGTAAAACTTCCCGTATAAATAAATAAAAAAGTAGCAAAGAGCTCGCATCCACAAAAAAACGTGTAAAATTAAGTTTTGACAAGGGACAAAACTTAATCATTTACAGAAGACATTATTTTTACCTTGAAGTAAAAATACATGGGATCTGTTTCTATGAGCTGAAATTCCTACCGTATTTCTTCAGAAACAATCTGATAAAATGAAATATGCGCTTCTTGCTTCTAATTCGCAATTCGGAATCCGTGCAACCGGTTTGGACTATGTGGAAGCAACGTATTAAAAGAGCCCCAGAGTTAGAGGTAAAGATCTATAGAACAGGTTCCGAGGGGCCTTCTTCTAGGTTATATCCATCTGCTTCGGACATCAGATGGCCCTGCTAGTGAAACTAGTCAACATTACTTAGCTGTGCTGTGGTGATTGTGTATGGTTGTATTCATCTACTTGCACATTCCTATTGACACACGTATAAGATTGCCATCTACAGGCATGTAAATTATTTCGAAACTCCGTAAATCAAAAACATAATAAACTCGCGGATCCAGAAATAAGAGAGATCATTTCAATTCATTTATGAGATCCAATGTTATTACAAATGTTTATTCATAAATTACGTTTGTTCATAAAGTATGTCATTGGTAATCTGTTAGAAGAAAACAATTTATTGTCTCTGTGGAGAACTTTCTTCATTTTCAGGACTTGTTGGCTGCACATGAGGCTCTGAAGAACTTCCTTCAGAAGGAGGAGTGGTTGCTTGCACGTAAGGTTCCCAAAACAGATGGCCATCATAAATACATTTTGCCACATGTTTTTTCACTTCGCAGCCAACATCCATGCATTTGTAAAAGCATGGGTTGACACATAAGTTATTCCTGTTACAGGATTTATCGTCGTCACATCCAGAATCATCTGTTGAGAAATAAAGATCACGACACATAAATATAATGTAACACATTGGTGTCTATTACACTAAACAAAATTATAAAAATTTGATAAGTAAAAACAAGGATAATAAAAATTAAGGCAATGTAAAGGAAAATAAAGAAATCAGAAAATTAAAAAACAATATTTCAATAAGCATCACTAATTTATCTGGTTATTAACACGTAAATTTGAAGTTTTAACCCAATTTATTATTACAAACGGAATTTTCGATTATTTCAACTCTACTTCTATGTAGAAATTTCCCTTTGTATATTTAGGCACCAATAATGTTGATTGAAACATTTTAAATTAGTAATTACATATTTACTTGATTAATGAGAAATATGTTTTCTGGTACCGAAGAATTGAAGGCGATTTTTGAAACCAAATCTTATTTGTGTGAACGGTTGATTTTCATATGCATTTTCAAAATACCAAATGGTCTATTCTTTTCTTCAAACACGGACATGAATTAATGTTGCATGAAGACATAACCATAATTCGTAAATCATTAAAGTGATAAAACATTGGTAGAAGTTTTCACGTACCAATACATTCAGGTTCAGAAGTACAAACAGAATTCGATCCATATGCGGCTCCGTAGAATCCTGGTTTGCAAAGGCACTCGTCGTACCCTTTAGTCCTGCTGCAGATTGCGTTCTTCCCGCATATGTAATATCCACAGGTTGTATTATCAGAAGCATCAGTGACGGATTCCCCTAATGCATGAGCAAGATAAAAGTATTTCGTGAAAATGTAATTGGATGAACGAGAAATCAATGATGGCTGACAATACACAACATTTCTAACACTTCACAACAGACTTTTTTTTAAATTATAAATTTTCCATTTTAAAATAATGTACTTATCTCTTGTATCACATTCTGAAACATAAAAATTCGTTTAATATGCCAATACGTGATGCCAGTAAGGTAGCTAGTCAAGATCACATATACTCAACTCCCGAAAGAAATGAAATCCATTATCAGTTATTATGAATGTCAATATTGTAAATCTCAATACTATTTTCTACAATCTCTAATACAGAATATTTGGGGTCATTCTAGTGAGCGAGTTTGCAAGAGAGAGAGGCAAAGAGAAAAGAGAGGCAAAGATAAAAGAGAGGCAAAGATAAAAGAGAGGCAAAGATAAAAGAGAGGCAAAGAGAAAAGAGAGGAAAAGAGAAAAGAGAGGAAAAGAGAAAAGAGAGGAAAAGAGAAAAGAGAGGAAAAGAGAAAAGAGAGGAAAAGAGAAAAGAGAGGAAAAGAGAAAAGAGAGGAAAAGAGAAAAGAGAGGAAAAGAGAAAAGAGAGGAAAAGAGAAAAGAGAGGCAAAGAGAAAAGAGAGGCAAAGAGAAAAGAGAGGAAAAGAGAAAAGAGAGGCAAAGAGAAAAGAGAGGCAAAGAGAAAAGAGAGGCAAAGAGAAAAGAGAGGCAAAGAGAAAAGAGAGGCAAAGAGAAAAGAGAGGCAAAGAGAAAAGAGAGGCAAAGAGAAAAGAGAGGCAAAGAGAAAAGAGAGGCAAAGAGAAAAGAGAGGCAAAGAGAAAAGAGAGGCAAAGAGAAAAGAGAGGCAAAGAGAAAAGAGAGGAAAAGAGAAAAGAGAGGAAAAGAGAAAAGAGAGGAAAAGAGAAAAGAGAGGAAAAGAGAAAAGAGAGGAAAAGAGAAAAGAGAGGAAAAGAGAAAAGAGAGGAAAAGAGAAAAGAGAGGAAAAGAGAAAAGAGAGGAAAAGAGAAAAGAGAGGAAAAGAGAAAAGAGAGGAAAAGAGAAAAGAGAGGAAAAGAGAAAAGAGAGGAAAAGAGAAAAGAGAGGAAAAGAGAAAAGAGAGGAAAAGAGAAAAGAGAGGAAAAGAGAAAAGAGAGGAAAAGAGAAAAGAGAGGAAAAGAGAAAAGAGAGGAAAAGAGAAAAGAGAGGAAAAGAGAAAAGAGAGGAAAAGAGAAAAGAGAGGAAAAGAGAAAAGAGAGGAAAAGAGAAAAGAGAGGAAAAGAGAAAAGAGAGGAAAAGAGAAAAGAGAGGAAAAGAGAAAAGAGAAAAGAGAGGAAAAGAGAAAAGAGAAAAGAGAGGAAAAGAGAAAAGAGAAAAGAGAGGAAAAGAGAGGAAAAGAGAAAAGAGAAAAGAGAGGAAAAGAGAAAAGAGAGGAAAAGAGAGGAAAAGAGAGGAAAAGAGAGGAAAAGAGAGGAAAAGAGAGGAAAAGAGAAAAGAGAGGAAAAGAGAAAAGAGAGGAAAAGAGAAAAGAGAGGAAAAGAGAAAAGAGAGGAAAAGAGAAAAGAGAGGAAAAGAGAAAAGAGAGGAAAAGAGAAAAGAGAGGAAAAGAGAAAAGAGAGGAAAAGAGAAAAGAGAGGAAAAGAGAGGAAAAGAGAGGAAAAGAGAGGAAAAGAGAGGAAAAGAGAGGAAAAGAGAGGAAAAGAGAAAAGAGAGGAAAAGAGAAAAGAGAGGAAAAGAGAAAAGAGAGGAAAAGAGAAAAGAGAGGAAAAGAGAAAAGAGAGGAAAAGAGAAAAGAGAGGAAAAGAGAAAAGAGAGGAAAAGAGAAAAGAGAGGGAAAGAGAAAAGAGAGGAAAGAGAAAAGAGAGGAAAAGAGAGGGAAAGAGGCTCGCGCTATAAGGCCGGACCGTGCAAATTCCGTTACGTTCCTTTCACCGTCTGGCAGAGAAAGGAAGTACCACTCGGGCGATGAAACTGACTGTCACTAGGCTCGTAAATCTAGTGCATGCAAATTCAGGGAAGTGGCGGAGTTCCTTCCCCGATAGAACGTGATATAAGACGTACAAGACGTTCCCCCAGATATCTCCACCCTCGGGGCACGGCCAAAATCGGGCTCCACACTGGTCTCGAAAATGATTGATTTTGTTTTCGGGAGACACAATTCCTTGGGAAATCAGTCCTGTTATTGTAATAGATGATATGTCCCGCGATTTAGCAGTGATAGACCTAGACTAGAGCATAGAGAAAGAATGCAAGAGTAAGAAGTAAATAAAAACTTTCGCGCCAAGTTTGATAATGCTAGGTAGAAGACTCCTCAACAAATGGATTGATATTGTTAACCGGAATTGGTGAAAATCATAATCCTTGGTAGCAGTGAAAGGGGAAGGATAAGAAGAAGTATAAGTGGAAGAGAATATACAGAATAAGTAAAAGAATTAGACTTGGAAGAAGAATTATTAGAAAAGAGAAAGAGAAAATAAAATAAATAAACTAATTAGAGGTTTTAAAGTATGTATTTGAGCATTTTTGAAATCTTACCTTCAAATCTCTGAGGAAAGGCCATAGCAGTGGCGGCAACGGATACTAACAACACGAACCTAAGCATCTGGAAGTCAACGTACAAAGAATTACAACACTTAGTCAGAGAAAAAATTATCTATATTCATTTAAGTGTAAAACCAGAATGGAAACATCTTAGGTGCTTCTCAGAATATACATTAATCAAACAAAAGACCGAAAAAGGTTTTTCCCATTTGTTAACTCGAGGAACTTGTTACATTACATTTAATTGTGAAGATAATTAAATCGGCATTGCGGCACTTTCATTGGATTTAAATGAACTACTTAAAAAATGATCGGCAAATGCGGGGGAATGGAAGTGAAATTAGAATGTTTATTTCACTGGTTTGGTACAATAACATATCTGCACAAAAAGAAGCAGAAACTCAAGAAAACTACCTAGGAAAAATATAATCATGGCTTCCACGAATTAAGAAAAAATTGATCATGATTTCATTCTTTTCCTCTGGAACGCTATTCCACGAACGCCAAACACAAGATGATACTCAACTTAAACTAATACAGACAATGAAAAGGGCCCAGTTGGGTTAATCTCAAATGTAAAGATATCCAATAAGTGATGTGTATTTTTGTTACGTAACTCAAGAACCATCATGTGAAAAGCCTTAGGTCTTATCAAGTGTTCCTAGACATTGAGAAAGCCTTTGATAAACTCTGGCATGAAGGTCTTTTATACAAACTGCGCCAACTAGGAACTCCCAAATATCTACTCCATCTAATCAGAAGTTTTCTAAAAGATAGATATTTTTCCGTCCGTATTAACTCAAGTCTCTCAAACAAATATGAAATTAATGCAGGAGTCCCTCAAGGTTCTTGCCTCTCTCCACTTCTCTTTACTGTTTACATGTCGGATTTACCACAGTCAGACTATACAGAAATTGCCCTTTACGCAGATGACACAGCACTTTTTACCTCTCATTCAGACATTAGCTGCGCCTTCGACAATATACAGATTGACCTAAATAACTACATTAAATGGGCTTCAAACTGGAAAATAAAGATTAACGCATCTAAAACTCAAGCAAAAATTTTCACACTCCGCAAACTTCCTCAACCACCCCTCCTCCGCCTCCAAAACACAAATATAGAATGGATGAGTGGAAATACACCGGCAAAATACTTAGGAGTACTACTTGACATCAAACTAAACTGGAAACAACATATCAAATTTATAGCAGATAAAACTTATGCAAAAATATCCAAACTATACCCAATAATAAATAGAAATTCCGGACTTAGCACTAACTGCGGCTTAACCATCTATAAAACAATAATAAGACCAACGCTCACATATGCCTGCCCGATCTGGAATAACGCCGCAAAAACAAACCTAAACAAAATAGAAATAATACAAAATAAATTTCTCAGAAAGATCATTAAAGCTCCTTGGTTCGTAAGCAACATACAAATCCAAAATGAACTAAATATATCATCCATTAACGAATATATAAATCTTATGACTCATAAATTCTTCTCATCCATTCCCCAATCGCGCAGTACAACAATATTCAAGCTAGGTAAAACGTATGGTTCATCAAAAAGAATAAGATCACGATTCCCTAAAGACTCCCTTCGTCCACCTTAAATCACCTACCCATCTTCCACTTTCCAAAATTCCACCCACTGACACCCTCTCCTCAAAATAAACCCATATAACTCCAAAAACTGTTATCCACAGTTTCTTCTCAAAGAACAACGTTTTATCAGACCCCTGAGAGAGGAGGTAACGCATGCGGATGTCCATCCCTAAAAGTTAATGTGTATAATATTGTACAATGAACACCCCTGAAAGGCAGAAATGCCGAGCAGGTAGAAATAAATTAAAAAAAAAGGTCTTATCAACGGATTCAAAATATATTTGATAAGAAATGGCCGTTTCTGCTAGCAATAAAAACTTCATTGCATTTAAGACTAATCTACTTTTCGTGAATTAAGATTTCTTAAAAAATATGCGTATCATCCAATCATTGAACATAAATATTTCCGTTGTCGTTCATAGTAATATGCATATGAATGCAATAGAAATATTCAACTTTCTGTAAAAATATGTAACTTCACAATAACATTCTCACTCGTTTCACACCATTGTACGTGAAAGGCCTCGTCTCGTCGACTATTAATTGAAAAGCGCTTCAAGGGAAATACAACTTACTGTGCTTTCGAAGGGATTTTTAGTTCGACATTACTATAGTAACTTTTTTTATTTATTTTCTTCTTGTTCGGCCATATAGCCTCTCGATAGTCAGTTTTTCAAACGTATTATTATGTCCATCGTATCTCTTAAAAACAGATTTTTGAATATTATAGTAACTAAAACTAAAATATGTTTCTGCAATTCATACAGCAACAATTTCAAAAAAATAAACAATTAGTGAATAAATCACGGAAGGTAATATTTTAATTAACGCTTACGATTTATCATAATTTTTTTATGTATATGCATAGAAGATTCTCTTTTCATTTATTAAAATGAATTCAGTATACACGGAATTTGTGTTAGAAACACATTTTTTTACATATATATATTTACACAATTTTACAATATTACACAAATATTTACATATATATACAGGGTGAGGCACCTAAGTTGGCCACAGCAAATATCTCCGAAACGGTTTCAGATATCGGAATCCAGTTTGCGCCAATTTGTAGCAGATGACGGGGGAAACAACACATATCGTTTTCGTGTATGTACCATTTTTAATTGCGAAGATATTGACGCAACTTTATTTTTTTAAATGGAAGTATATATTTTTTTCAGCAGCATTATAAAGGTCTCAAAGAGAGGAATACAATGATATAAATGTTGTTAATATTTGAAGAAAGACTTTTGCAAAAATACATTATGTCAAGTAGCACGTAATAGACGCGGATGCACACGTTCCTTAGACTTTTTCCTTGTTTACGGAAAGTGCGTTTGACATTGCTTGTAGCCAGATTCTATCTTTCTAACTTTCAACATCCGACCTCGCGTTCGCGTGTCAACACTGCCCACGGCTGAGGGTCGTGAAGTGATACCGACGTGTAACCGTCCGAAAACCTGCAAGTGACAATTTTTATTAATTAAATTTAATAAAAAATCAAAAATTAATTTAGTTTGTCACAAATTTATCACGAGAATTGAATATTTTATTTATTGTACTGTAGATATACTATAAATGAGGCAGAAAGTAAAACATATTGTTCTTTTGTAATTAGAATGGCATACTAAAAATGTATTGAATGGTAGTACTTTCTAAAACTACCTGCATACTACATCTATTGCAGTAAAAAATGCATTATGAATTTTATGGTAGGAAGAGGAACATAGGAATGCAACAACGTAATAATTTAAGACAATCAAATACCAAATTTACATTTTATGAGTGCATCCAAGTAAAGTGTAAATTCGGTCGTTTTCTGATTATCTTAATTGATTGAACAATACGGGACATTCTGCATTGTGGAATACAAATTTTATTCCTTTGACAGCAAGTTATTTACACAGAATAAGTTTGGTATGCTTCAAGCCAGTGCAGTAACTTAAGAACTTAAATACAAGAGAGCAAAACAATGAAACACAGTATTGATAAAAATAAGACCTTTAGCACGCATAAAAGAAATTTACATTCCATAAAATAGAACGCGGGGTAGTCTTCACGTCATGTGCTCAATATGTTTACCGTCCACGGCAATACACATTTGCAGTCTCCTTTCCAGCGACCGACGCACGGATTGGAACGTTTCTTGCGTTATCTTGCCGCAAGCTTCTGTAATGCGCCTCTTCATATCTTCTGGAGTCGAAGGAATGTTTGCGTATACAGTATTTTTCAAATTTCCCCAGAGAAAGAAATCAAGTGGTGTGAGATCGGGTGACCGAGGCGGCCATTTCACCGCACCACCTCTTCCTATCCAGCGACCTGCAAATGTTTCATTTAGAACTGCCCTTGACACTTCAGCAGAATGTGCAGGGCAACCGTCGTGCTGATACCACATGCCAAGACGCAACTCCAAAGGAACTTCATGTAGCAACGTTGGCAAGGTCTCTTTGAGGAATTTAGAATATACAACTGTGAACTCCCGCTCGTGAACAGTTTAGCGACCAATTTCTCTCTAGAGCAGAGCGCTGTGGCAGAAACTTTCCGCCTGCCGAAAAACTGTTTCGGAAAGACACGAATGACGTGGTTTCTGAGAAAATGCAAAACACATTTTTTCTACACTTTCTCTTCAAATATTAACAATATTTATATCATTGTATTCCTCTCTTTGAGACCTTTATAATGCTGCTGAAAAAATATATACTTCCATTTAAAAAATAAAGTTGCGTCAATATCTTCGCAATTAAAAATGGTGCATACACGAAAACGATATGTGTTATTTCCCCCATCATCTGCTACAAATTGGCGCAAACTGTATTCCGATACCTCAAACCGTTTCGGAGATATTTGCTGTGGCCAACTTAGGTGCCTCATCCTGTATATATATGTATATAGTGCATCTTAGCATATCATTCGGATATTGTGAACGGATTCTCTTAAAATTGTTTAAGGTTTTTCCTGGATATATTTTTCGTGAGAAAAATCAGGTCACAACAAAATTGCGCTTAGTAGAGCAACGAACTTTTCAGAGCGGGAACGACATAGTTCCAGAACGGCTGTCAATGTAAGATGCGGGATGCGGGTCGTCGTGATAACCGATTTGCCATAAGCTACGAAAGGACAATTTAGTCCGAGTTACATAAACTGAGTAAAGCAATGATTTCATAGCTGTAAAAATATAATTCTGAGAAGTTTCCAGGGTCGGACTTAAGGCGGAGATGCAGGGGCTCTAGCGCAGCCCCCCCCCCCACACACACACACTCGCTCACCAAATAAAGCTGAAAAACTTATGCAGGAGAAAATGTTTCTCAGGACTTGTGCCGGAGGAACATGGATGAGACTGATGTTGCGCAAAGTTACTTCAACATTATATTTAAAATATTTGTTCAATAAAAAAGGGCAGAAAGTTAATATCGCGTAGATTGTCATACAAGTGTAAAATTACAATGTACTACGTATAGGACCCCCATATTTTGTCAATCCAGGGGCTCCCCTTTTTGTTAATCCGGGCCTGGAAATTTCTAAAATTACCATTAGCATTTGTCATCTGAGAACTATTTCAGGCATGCACAACCTTTTGTGAAGCTTCTTGATGGTTTACAGTGAGCAGGGTTACAGGAGGTGCTACACAAACACGAGGTTTTGACGCCCCGTCATTTCGGGAGAGTCGTAGTTAATAATGAATGTTTAAGCATGGAATTTGTGTTCTTGGCCTCTTAACATCTTCACTGCATCTTTACTCGCAATTGTAATCATTCCCTCTCTTAAATTAAATGATCAATATAAGGGATAGAAAGTAATTAATAAAGACAATGAAACTGAAGACGATGGTACTTATTATCGTGGCGTGATATAAACCTGTGGTCACAGGGTAAAAGTTCTTAAGTCAATTTTTGGCGAAGCTGAGTTAAGTACTAAAACTAAAAGTTGAGTGTCTATATTTTTTTTAGTAAAATGACCGAATTTAAATGTTGTCTCCTTAACGATAAAAAAGCGTTGGGAAATTTAGCTTCATACAACTCATCAATAGCGGCTGCAAAATCTAAGCCTTGTTTTCTCCAAACTAAGATTTTTGACTTATGAACTTTTAGCCCGTGATCACAGATACATCATACTGTTAGCCCATAACCGCATTAAATTATTATGATATTAATTTTCGTTAAATTGTCAAAATTTATCGCAAATTATCTCTAAATGTTCCAGTTTATATTTCTTGCGACGTTCATAACCATGATGTCGAGGTTCGAATGTATGGTAATAACAACAATATCATCTTCGTTTTCATAGTCTGATAAGTTATTTTATTTCCTTTATACTAATCGTTTATATTAAGAGTGAAAATGATTACAATCGCAAATGAAGATGCATTGAAGATATTAAAAGCCCAAGAATGCAAACTCCATTCTTTCTTAACTATGACTCTCCCGAAATGACGGGGCATCACTGCTTTTGACCTCGTGTTTGTAGCACCTTCTGTAACCCTGCTCACTGTGAATCGTCAAGAAACTTCACAAAAGGTTGCATGCCTGAAGTGTACTTACAGAGTGCGGAGTTTTTCAAGGCGGAGGAACAAGTGAAGTTACAGTAAGTATGACGAAGGCTGTTTCCTACAAAATTTTAATTCGGATGTTTATACTCTAATAACTCGAAACGAGAATTATCTGTAAATATGTCACATGTTTCAATAAATGAGTATATAATTATATTAGTTTAAGAATATTATCATTATTATTGTTATAAATTTCTACATACAAAGGATGTTATTATTAAAGATGGGGATTTATATGCAAGTAAATACCGTAAGTCGTAATTTAATTTAGTTTGACACACTGATTTAATATTTCAAGCACCAGGATAAAAGTAGAATAAATAGGATCAGTGAGAGAGGATCAAAAGTGACAATTTAAATTTTTTTGAATTGAGAATAGTCGATAATACGCTCTGCGAGTAACTGCCTTCCCATTTAGTTCGACAGTTTTCCACTTCCTCGTCACAAGTCAAAATATCACGTGCCTGATATTCCAGGCCCCCCATTATGAGCACGCCCAATAATAAACTAGATGCATAAGAATGTCCAACTCTTAGTCATCCCATCATTACTCAATGGTAATTGAATGGTTTAAAATCTGAAGTGGAGTTTGAACTTACTTTGATTCGTCGATGGCAACGTGCTAACGTGCGCCGTCTCTTCTGCTGCTGCTTCGCTCACGAGAATCCGGCACTGGCCCGCTTTTAACGGCGTCGCTGCAAGGCCAGTACGCTTTCCGGGTTTGTGCCAGGGCACGTCACCCGGTCGAAGGAAGCTCATTCGCGTTTCCCCTTCTCCTGTTCTGTGCGCGACGAACAGCTCATCAGAAGTCTATTTGACGTCGAAAACAGGTAAAATTTAAAAATAAATTCACTTGGAAGTGATATGGATTTTTAAAAAGATCCTTCGGAATAACAAAATTATATAAAATATTGTCTGAAATTATAAGTAACATTATGTTATCGGCTGAGGTGACTCAGGAATTTAACTGATGTCACTGCAGAGCCTCTGACCGGAAGGTCCTAGGATTCTGGTCCTGAAGGTGGCAGGATTTTCGACACTACAGAGATAGGTAGGTCGATTTCAGCCGCTGCCTAGAAGAGAATTTTAGCGGTCGGTATACTCTGATCGGTTTTCCGAGGTTTCTCCCATCAACACGAGACGAATGCTGCAGCAGTACTCTAACAAACGTACCATGCGCGATTTATCCATCCTCTTCCTTGTACTACCCCCACCCCTCTCTACACACACTACACTTACATGTCCTACACTATTACACCTCAAATGTCCGGAGACAAGTCGGAAGCTTAGAGCTTGTCTCGGCTGGGTGGTGCAGGAAATGCCTGTATGAGGAAAACTCCGCACGTCGACATGTAGATTAGCGCCGGATCTCAGCAACGAGCGGGCAAGAACACCGCCATCTCCCATGCTAAACACGCACTACACTTATGGTACTAATGAACATAGCAGTTGACTCGCCCGGACACACGAATCACGAAAATCAATCAAACATTCTGATGTTGATTATTATCAGTGGAAAGAATTGCATTGTTTTTACGTGTAAAAATAATGGATACAGAAACAGAAATAGAATAAAAATACCACAATTATTTCCGAGTGATTTTTCGTTGATTAGAAGAAAAGAGAAGTATCTGAAGAGAAAAATTTATCGAAAGTCAACTGTAAAGAACATGACATCAGTATGAAGAAAAGTAAAATTATACTAGTGAGTTTGGAGAGGCTAAAATGCAGCTGAACAAAACCACACAAAATGGTTTTCCACATTGTAGCATACCCACTGCTCAAGAACAACAAATATTTAACTCTCTTAAACAATACTTTAAATATTTTAACAATATTTGTTTTCACGAATACCACAATAATATAGTAAAGTATACAAAGGGATTCATGAGATTATTTGAATTGAATAATTGCTTAATCAAATAGAAACTTCCAGAAATCGCTATGTGTACGGATAGCGTCTGCATACGATGAGGTAAGCTATAGTTCGTCGCACCTCGATGCTCACAGGTAATAAAATATTAAAATGGAATATTATTGAAACAATTAATTAAAAAATAGAGACGTGAACAGATCAGAGAAACTGAAACTATATGATACAATATAATAATAACATAAATCTTAACATTGGCATCAAATAATCAGATCAAATAAAATAAATAATCAGAAGGAAATATTAAGGATTTTTTCAATGGTATGCCCAACGTGGGGATGATTAAATTAAACATATATTGTTATTTTCACCATACTACGTAAGTAGTAAGCGATTAAGTAAAACTGAGCAACCTCTGAGGGGAAAGATATTAGCTGGGATGTTCCCTACCTATGTTTCCAAAACCCTTCGAGTGGTGGAGTCAAATTGGGGTGGGCAAAATCTGTCGAGTTTTGGCAAATTCCAGCTTCCAGGGTCCATGTGCAAGGAGTGAAAAGAAAAAAATAGCTAAAGTGCCTCCATCTCCAACCCTGAGGCTCCATAAACCCCTGGAACACAGAAGCGATGCATATGGAGACATGGTATGCAAATAACTGGCCACCTGGGCGATATCTAAGACAAATTAAATGAATTGCAAAGCTAACAAGATAAGAGTCAGCCACAGAACTCTTACATGTGCATGGAATATTAATATAATGCTTTACAATTTACACATTATCAGATCTCTTTTATCTAAGAAAATATAGATATAATTTAATATAATTTAAATTAACTGTCTCAGTTAGGTTCCTGAAACTCTGTTGAAGGGTTGAACAGGTAGTGATCTTGTGATATATCCGGCAGCAGCCATCAAAAACGTACCCTCTGAAGATTAACTTTCAATGCTTTAAAATTAATTAGTAACAAATCATTATTAATATTGTTATTATTATTATTATTATTATTATTATTATTATTATTATTATTATTAATTCCGAAAATTTGGAAATTTCCACACACCTAACTTTCTACATACTGTTGCATTCTCAAGTCCTTGAGAGTGCTTTACTACGCTGAGCCCACATGAGAGTATGAAATGAATGTCACCACACAGCAGGTGTTATTGAAGGGCATGAAAACTAAAACAGACCTCGGATATGGCAGGTGCAATAATCTGCATTGTACGCCTTTTAGCCTTGTCTCTTAAAATATGCAGGTAATCGTTATTACCTGCAGCGAGTCGACCTAGAAATAGAATAGATTTCAGTAACCCCGTTCCGCAGTTGATCCTTCCTGTTTGATTTTGCTATATTTTGTTTTCGTAATTAACAGTCATATACCAATGTGGGCACCCCCCACATTGGTATATGGGCATACCCCAACGGCATACCCCAGTGTAGTTTGTTTTCATGTATATTTGCTTCGATTTGGTTGATTGATTGATTAGTGATTCTGGGCGCGTCAACTGGTAAGTTCTTTAGCCCCGGAAGTTTAGTGCATTTTTTATCGCGAGACGCGACAGTGATCTCTCCCCGTAGAATGATGAGATCTACATTGACTTGCGGGGGTTTTCCCCAACCAGATTTCTCCCATCAGCGTGGGACAGCCCCAGCCGGGACAAGCTCTTAGCTTCCAAGTGGTCCCTCTAACATCTGTGGTAGGGTAGAGCATGTAACTGTGTGTACAAGGATCACAGATAGGACTAGGAACACGAGGGTGGGGGAATACACCAAAATAACTAGTGCTGGAAACTCTTTGCCATTTTGTAGCACCACTATTTTCATATAACTTTCTATGTCCGAGAGTGGACGAGTCAGACAACTCTACTGTGTTTTTACTTTCTCGCCTTAGGAATTCTTCGTAACAAGAGAAAGTTATGCAATCGTGCGGCGGAAAACGCATTTTTGCCACAAAAAGTATTACAGCTAGACTCTGGTAACGAAAAAGTGGATAAATCCTGTTGTTAAATTTAAAGGGAAAAATCTTCTAACAAGAGGTGTAGTCAAAATTCATGTTTTGTTGGTTCTTAATACCGAAAATTCGATTGACGGCAAAACGTCCGTCTGTCTGTCCGACCGTTCTACCAATTTTCTCCAAAATAGATATTCCCCAATTAATCTGGCTGATGTCACGGCCGCTGGAAATTAAAACTGATATTTTAATTTTGAGGAGTACTTTACATGAAGCCCCTCAGACATTTTCAAAATTTTCGGAAAAAATGCTTTAAATTTTTGTTTAAATTTTGTTGTTCAATAGTGCGAAAGACGTTTAAGAGAATGGTGCAGGTTGCATTTTCGGCGATATCCTCGATTTGCAACAAAATTGCTACAAAAAATTATTTAAAACTACAAAATTGATGATAAAGGTTTTTGGTTCCGACAAAGTCTGGTGTACAAAATTAGGTCTTTAAAAAGGTCATGTACATTTTTTTGTAAAAGTTAGTAGTTTTTACGTAAATTGCGCTTGAAATTTCCAAAAAATATTTTCCTCGAAAACCGCTCTAAATGTTTTCTTTAACTTTTCTTCACATATGTAATAAGGGACGGTAAGAAATATGGTGCTAGTCCCATTTTCGGGTATTGTTCGTTTTTTTAGAAAATTACAAAAACAGTTTTAAAAATACAAAATTGAAGATTGAGGTTTTTGTCTAAGGCAAAGTGAGTTGTACAAAATTATCTCAAAAAAATGTGTGTAATTTGTGAGTAATTAGGCGTCAAACTTACTCGCGCGCTCCGAAAATCGTGCCCTTTGTGAACGTACTTGCCCTTTGTGAACTACAATAACTTCAGAAGTGTTTTGAGTCAGTTAGATGCTTCGTAAGTCAGAATTTGTAGGATATTTCAAATTTCTTTTTTCTTTTTTTTTTTTACATTCGAGCTTTTGCTACACGTTTTAAAATTCATCATTTATAATTTTTTCAACCTATCTTAAATGGCGTACTTTAATTAAGTTAAATGTGAAAACGAATAGATGATTACGCGTAATAAGAAGTGGGAATGAAGAGTAATGCATATGTAAGCCGAGTTATGTTGATGAATATAAAATAATATATTTAATAATTATATATTTCTATCCATTTTAATTTTCTTGCTTGCGGTATCAACAATGCTAATTGGTAAAATGTGTATACCATACGAATTAGCGTTCTTTGTTGCTTATTGGAATCCATTGTTGTAGCGCCGCACTGATAATAGAAGGCGATAATGATGGCTGCCTTTCGATGGCGTTAATATAAACTAAAAAAAATATTTACGTCTACAATATGCATCGTGCATCGTTGGTAAATTTATGTAGAACGAGAATACACTAAATTCCACGGCAGAATGCTGTTTTCATTTAAGCATTTGAATTTTAAAAAAATATATGTTTATTTCACGTTTCTTTTATTTAAGAATTTTTCAAATGGTAGTTGAAGTGCAAGACAGATATTGCCTTATTAAAATAGCATATAGCCATGAAGAATATTGCGAGAAAGTACGTGCTGTTGTTGCACCACTAGTTTTTCTTTACTATGCACTTACTCGTAGGGGGCTACACAAAAATAATACATGAATACGAAGCTAAAAGGGGGTGTTTCCAAGAACATCCTAAAAGGAGGGTGTTTCATCAGAGATCGGATGAAAATTTGTAATAAATCTAATTTGAATTCTTACTCTTAATGAATACTAACTAAAATTCCTCATTTTGAAAAATAATACAAATAATACACTGCGTAAGATGTTTATAAAATTACCTTTATTCCACAAGTATTACGCAAAGACGCCATAAAATGTGCAATCTTTACGAGAGCATTAAAACAAGTTAAACGAGTTCCACTTTTCTGTAAAACAACATCATAAATTTATTTAAAAACAAAGTTCCTTTTAGTAGTTGGTTTGAAGTTGACACTTCCAACAGTCGGTGGCTTTATTTAAATGTGACGTCCCGCATCGGTGATAATATGTATTTATTTATTTGTGATGTCAACCCACGCAGTTCTGCAACCAGGACCTTTCTGGGTGGAGGGTTCTACAGGTGTAATGTCCTGCCGACTTTATGTTTTCTTAAAACGTATTTCAAATGTATTTTGCTGAAGTAAAACGTAATTTTATTTGTTGATTTATAGTTATTTGTAACGACTTCAGTAGTAATATTTAATGACTTACGTTACTCTAGAAAATGAGTAAACACTACATTTCTGAATGTATCTTTAACTTCTCGATTGGAAAGAGATACCCCCTCTCCCCAACACATATACACATCTGTACACCACTGTATGAATGTGATGGTATATGTACCTCAATGGATGTATGAAGATCTTTACAGCTGCTAAGCAGTCATGAACCAAGAATTTTAATTAACGCTTATATATTGTCATATTTGTTATGAGTTATTACATTTTTTCATGTTTTCAAAGCACCTATGGGAAATTACTTCTTACTTTCTGTAGCTCTGGTCATAGAATTCTGCCATAATATACCATTTCTACACGACTCAAGTCAATGAAATTGTATTTTCTTACTCTGTGTCCTATGGTGAAGGATGGCGCGGATGGGAGGGCGAAGGTAAGAAAACGGTGGCTGAAACGCCTCGATGTTGACGGGGAATTAGAAAAGCACCTGCGATTGATTTTACTACTTGTTAAAGAAGAGTGAGTGTTTCTGGGCACGCAGCGTCTGAGGTAATGTGTCATTTAGTCACGTAAATGTAGTGCATGTAATATTCCTGGAGAAGGTAGGAATTTTAGAATGTCGTAAACGGGGAATGTAGTGCATGTTATATTGCTGGAGAAGGCAGGTAATATTTTATTTCACCCATTTGCCTCTTGTGCTTTCTCAGGACTTCTGTGTTCGAGAGGACGTGCTTGTCACGATGCAAAACCAATTGATTTAATGTAATGCACTTAAATTATTTACAAGGGTACGAAGGGGGACTCAAATAAAAGCTCTCATAAACTAACTTACTTAACCTTAATAATGCTATACTTTAACGCTACAGTCCGATGCAGGAGACCCAAGTGTCCTCTGATAGACTTGCCAGGCTACTCAACTATCCGGCAGCAGCGCTACAGAAGCAAATGCTCGCTTTCCTGGTTTTGCTCTAACCTTAAAGCTATGCAGTTGCCAGGGAATGAAGGAGAACGTACGAAGTTCCATTAAATTCGGAGAACAAGAGTGAAGTTATTGTTAATACATAATTTAATCGTCAAAATCGGAAGAGAAACCATTTGATAATAGTTCACTGTACTTCTGATAAGAACAAATTACATGAAAAGGATATTACATGCTATTACATTACTGATAGACATCTCAGCTCTTAGTTCGTATTACACAATTTAATCAATACTTCTCGGCGGTGATAAATGTAGGAGACACACTGATGGATGCCCTTCGTTATTGTATTTTCCCCTCAAATCTTGTGGCATGGTATTCACGGCAGGGGACGATGAAATTAGCGTCCTCAGGCCAGGGGCTGGTCCGCCTCGGTGAATGGCTCCAGGGCAGTGGCTGCGGGTTGCAGTCTTTGTCCGTGCAAGCCCGATGCCGAAGGAATTCAATGAGCGTCTTCAAAGTTTACTTTGGGCACCGGAATTGCATTCGTCGGAAGACGAAATTCAGTTCATTTCGCGTTGGCGACAACTCCCTCATTTCCCGTGAAGCGACCTGGTGGCTGACTCCAGTACTCACATTCATTGCTTTGCAGTATACCTGCGAAAACCCGCCTAAACTTGTGCGAGATGTAGCGACGAAATTCTGGCTCTCAACTCAGTCGGCAGAGGTCGGTGCAATAGTATTCACTGAAACTTTTGGAAGGACCCCCCTTTCTTTCTCTCAGTTCTTATAATGTTAATTCTATTTTTAAATTTTTAATTATTATTAATCTATTTATCCTAATTTCTGTTTTTGTCTCATGTTTTTTTTATATTTCTTGAACTAGGAAGCTGATGATGATGGCTAAGTCATCGAAAGCTGCTCTTGTAATAAACAATATTGTTGGTAATGATAACTCATAAAATTATTTCAAGAAAATAAGATTTAGAGAAGAATGACGGGGATTGATATGACAACGGGCCACGCCCGACAAATCACACTCTTCCGCTGCGTATCACCTCCGCCAATTACGAATTTCCAATGCGCGCAGAAATTTAAAGAAATCTATGCAGCATCTGGTTCTGTGAGAAGAATATATATTTTCGTTAGACACCCAGAAACACGTGAAATATACAAAAACATTTACGAGTATACTAGTAAATTCCAATGCGTGCAAGAAATTGAAAGAAAACTGCTGTCAGCAGACATGTGAGACGTGTATATGGTTTCGTTAGACTCCCACGAAGTCGCGGGGGGGGGGGGTCAAAAAACAATGAAAGTTTCGATTTTGACTGATGCAATTTTTCATATTCCGTCTATTTTTATAGTGCACATACCGACTGAATTCTTATACTCATTGCGCCAACTGCTTCTGATACAGCTGAGGTCTTGCACCATCAAGGCTTCCAGAAAGAAACCACTCGCTATTAAATATTGTCTATTCATGGGTTGCGTTGTAGAACATAAACTTTTTTGACTCTCTCTCACTCACTCTCTCTCCCTCTGTCTCCATCTCTCTATCTCCGTCTCTCTGTCTCCGTCTGTCTCCGTCTCTCTGTCTCCGTCTCTCTGTCTCCGTCTCTCTGTCTCCGTCTCTCTGTCTCCGTCTCTCTGTCTCCGTCTGTCTCCGTCTCCCTCTCTCCGTCTTCCTGCCTCTGACTCAGTCTCTTTCCATTTCCGATTCTCTCTCTCTGTCTCCCTGTCTGTGACTCCCGGACTCTGTCTCCCTGTCTCCCAGTCTTCCAGCCTCCCTCCCTGTTTCCCTGTCTCCCTCCTTGCCCCTGTCTCTGTCTCTCTCTGTCACTCTGTCTCTCTCTGTCACTCTGTCTCTCTGTCCCTCTCTGTCCCTCTCTGTCCCTCTCTCTGTCCCGCTCTCTCTGCCCCCCCTCTCTCTCTCTCTCTCTCTCTCTCTCTCTCTCTCCGCCTGTCCTCCTCGGCCTCTCATCCTGCGTCACACGGCAACGCTCATCAACAATGAAGCCCAGGTGGAGCTCAGTTGGAATGGAAATTGAATTACACTGTAGCGCTGCCTTGTGCTGCAACGCTATCTAATGGAGTTACAACGAAATGGACAGCAAAAAAACTTTCTCTATAAAAAACACGTAGATGTACCAAGTTTCATGGAGATCGGTCACACTGTGTTGTAGTTCATCACTCTGGTATGTACCAACACCCATTTTTATTTATATAGACTATGTTGATGCAATGCTCGTGAAGATTGTCTTTTTGTAAAAATATTTCACATTTTGTAATATTTTACGAGCGAATTTTATTTGCCGTTGTTGAACAGTCTGCGTGTTACGTTTTGGAAAATAATTTTGTGTGGTTTTGTTCAGCACCATTGTTCCTGCTGGAGCCACTAGTTTAATGCTAACCTCATCGTGCTAGCTTCATTAAATTGTTTTCCCAGATGTGAGCACACAAATCAATATCATTAAATATATTTTATTTGTTTAATTATCTTCGTTAACTTACACGTATAATAAAGGTAAACAATGACATGAACCTGCAAAGAAAATATTGAAAATTTGTATTTTATTTGACAAAAATAGATAAATCATTTACACGTTTTGGTGTCAAGCAAACTTATGAATGTAGCTTTAGAAGGCTTAAAAGTTATGTTAAAAGGTGTAAAGTAATCAATAAATAAGCACTTAAATCTCTTCATGTGGTAATTGTCTTAAATGTAAAACCTTTAACAAACAACATTTTAATTTGTGAAGTAATTCCAATCTAATTCGTCACAATCAAATCAAGACAATTCACGTAAACCCATGATTTAATGCATTTATTTTTCATTAACAAATATAATCAATCACACTCAACTAAGCATTATTCTTTCTGAAGCTAACTTTTCCCTTGACTCTCCCACAACCACAAATAATTTCTTATTCTTCTCTTGGGGGATCGAAAAAAAGGGTCCCATTGTATATGCAGTTTCCTGTGTGGTTGCTCGCGTTGCAACCTACGTCGGCTGGACACTGTCTGCAGGCATGGACACAAAGATTTTGGTCATCACAGAAGTGGTCGTCACTACATCCGGAGTTATCTGTTAAACAGAAATATGGTCGAAATACATTATCTGCTGTAACTATGTATTTACAATTACAAGGTTTCAAATCAGATGATTACCACACAATGCACAGGGTAAATGATAGTCACAATCTTCTTCACACAGAGATCTCTATAATTTCATCTGAGCATCTTGTCAACTGACTTCATCACAATATATGTTCATCGCAATCAAATATAGGGACTAGCGGAAGTGGGACTAATGAAAAACAATCCTCCGTATTTGTCTATTAAAATTGTATGTTTGTACAAAAACAAAGGTCAAGACATGTCATTTGACCTAAATTATTTGTTTTTCAAAAATAATATAGTTTAAGCTCGGCAACATCAAAAGCAGCAGCATTGCGCATGGTCGAAAAATAACGCAGGGAAAGAGATACCCTTCTTGTAGCTGAAGTGTTCCCAACGGGGTCGGTATAGACCCTCCGGGACTGATGAAATATTGAAGGGGTAAACGATGATCAAGAAATCAATTGGGATTCAATAGCAGGATTATGAACCGGTGCCTGATCGGTATACTCAAGATTCCATTCATTTCAAAAATTAAATTAATTAATTTTTGTGATATAAAGCCAAAAAAAACTTATAATAATAATTTACAAATTCGCTCCTCTTCAATCGTGTCCGTTGTCCATTCTTAGGAGTTAGGATGTTTCGGAAACGCAAGAAGCAAGAAGTATAGGCTACGAATTCACAACGATTCCCTATTGCGCAAGAAAGTTTAATAATCTCTCGAGAAATGTTTTGTCCGGTTCTCAAAAAACTCAACATTTAGTAACCATTGCATTAAAATGAAGTTTAGAAACTCAGCTACTCAAACGAGAATGCCTTTCCAACTATTGACAATCGAGATATTAACTAAAATATTAGTGTACAAAATTTGTATCTTCAAAGCATTTACGTACAATTCTTTGTGTCTTGATTATGAACGCTGTATTTTGTAGAGAAACGTAAGAGGGGGTCGATGAAGTAAACAATTCTGTTAAGAGGAGTCGATGAAAGAGTAAATTTGGGTAATTCCTTTTGTAGCTCAATTTCTCTGTCTGAGGAGCCTTCACCTCATGCTCCACCACTACAAAAGATGGCGGATGGCTTGACCCCATCATGAACGTCCTACGCGTATTGATTGCGGGTTCGAATTCCACCTAAGTTATGACTGCTTACACTTCGAGATCATCCCGCTAAGGTAAAGGCAAACGTTTACACATCTCACATATTCGCCTCCATTATTAATTCCTAATTGACTTGGAGAGGCGGATTTCAGTTATGTATTATATCGGGAATGCACCTTCTTAGGCTTATGGTACAAAAAGAAGTTTTCTCATGTTCGTAAGAATAAACAAAAAAGAACGAGTGTTCAAAGGAGATTCAAATTTGAATAACGTCCTAATAAAAATAAAAATTTGTAATATTGAGGTTGGAGATGAAATACGGATTTAGGTTACAAATGGGAAAGGAGGTGATTCTTCAAACAATATTTATCGCTATATTCGCCTTACAGCTGCACGTGCGTAAACGAAAAGAGAAACGCTGCTCATTTAAAAAAATTACTTCACCCGGATAACCATGTACTTTGTAGCATAGCTCCCCGCTTATAAATTTATTTCATTCTATTGTAAAAGAGCCCCCCTCTGAAAATTAATCACGTGGCGTTTGCTTGATTCCCAGGCCGGAAAACGTGGTTAGCGGATGTAGGAGAGAAGGAACCCGAAGGGCCGCTTCCCACGGCGCGGCCGCCGCGCGCTTCGTTCAAGGAGCATAGCTCTTCCGACGCAGCCACCGCCGGAGCCACCGCCGGAGTCACGGCCGCACCGCCGCCCGCCGTGGAAGGGGGTGGGGTCTGAAGGGGTAGGTTTCGCCGGCCCTCCGGCGACGACGAACAAAGGGACCGGAGCAGGTAGAACGGTGCGGCCGCGGCGCAGTGGGAACGCGCCCATTTAAAGCTGTGTTCTGCTAGCGGTGGCGCGTGGCCCCTCCTCGGTGTCTGGTGGCAGGAGTTCGGCGTCGGCTGCCGCAGCAGCCGCCACCCGCTGCACGTGGGAAGGCCTCCATTCAAACCAATGCTCTGCTACGCGGCCCGCTGCTGCGTGGCGCGCCACCCGCTGCACGTGGGAAGGGGCCCGAATTCGCTCGAGCCCTCCGAGAGATTGATTGATTGATTTATTAGTGGTTTTGGGCATGTATATTACTAAGGTCTTTAGTACCGTAAGTGTAGTGCACGTTTTATCCTCGTGATCTCCCCCCTCTGGGTGATGAGATCCGGTGCCGTCCTGCTCGTCGGCTATGGAGGTTTTCCCCAACCAGGTATCTCCCATCAGTGGGGCACCGCCCCAGCCAGGTCAAGCTCTAAGCTCCCGACCGGTCTCCCGGCATTCGTGGTAGTGTAGAGCATGTATGTGTAAGTGTGTGAAAGTAATGGGTGAGGATATGACAAGGAAAATAAAGGAAAGACCGATCTGTGGCCCGTTTGTAAGGGTACTGGAATATGTCTGGTATTGAGCGGAGAAAACACGTTAAACTAACGATCAGAGCGGCCGACCGCTAGAATTCTCCTCCAGACAGCGCCTGAATTCGACCTTGCTGTCTAGCTAGTGTCGAAAATCCTGCCACCGTCGGGACTGGAACCTAGGATCTCCGGTGAGAGGCACTGTAGTAATATCAGTTGATGCCCAGGGCTACCCCTCCCGGTATATTCTTTTCGGCATACTAATATTCGACTTACGTATGGTTTGAGAGTCCCAATCTCATATACCGAATATATGTATCTGTACTCGTAATACTTGATTGTACACTTACCCGTGCATTCTGGTTCAGATGTACATCCCTCGCCGTATGCAGACCCGTAGAATCCCTGGTTACAAACGCAAGCGTCAAAGCCGTTTACTCTCCCACAGTAGGAGTTTCTTCCGCAAGTACTGTAGCCACATTGTATTCTAGTGCCTGAAAAAGCATCCCACAGAGAAATGGGGTATTAAAACACCCACAAGACAGAACACACACAGAATTTGTAGACTCAACGCTACCGCCGCTACAATAAACGCTACCATTACGGCAATATTCCATTAGTACGAATTAATCATATTACTAACGAGCACTGGTAAAGAACAACCAAGAATATCTAGACGGAAAGGGTTATGAACCGATGTTGGAATGCGCGAATAATCAAGAGAAGATCATGAAATTCTGTAAGGCTAACAATTGCCAGCTGTGATTCCTGTAAAATGAATATTTTGTTCCTTATTGCCTAAACTAGAAACACAATGAATGCCAATAGCGTATGAAATAATCCCAGTCGAAACAAAAGAACATATTTACTCCAACTCGTAACTACCAGGTAAGGAGGTGGTAAGTGACAATCGCAATAATTTCAAAGCGATAATATTCGCGGTTAATGTCAGCCCCGATTTCTTGACGTTTGCCGAATTCTAAAACGCTAATACACTCCATGAGTGGAATAGTCAATATAATCTTCTTGTTTCTACCTCTGGCTTATTGACCCATTTTGGAGAATGTGAACGTTATCCGGATAATTCGGGAATTATACAGATTTGGAATTTAGCCGTAACATCTTTACGGTATGGATATAAAACATTGCAGTTGCTTTTTGGGACCAATTCTGTGGTTTAAATAATGCCACCCCATAATCCTACATAGTATGTAGTCAATACTAAACCTAAATCAACAATCCTAAACAGCACTATTAAAACTCACGAACTATAGTCTTGCTGATCTTCCGAAATTGATTCGAATGGATCCATGTAAATGTTACTTCCTGAAAAGTCGAAAGTTAAATCGCTGACCCACGGTTACTTACTTTCCTCTCGCTGAGGAAAGGCGAAGACCACAGCAACCAGAACCGCCAGAGCCGCTAACAAAACAAATCCTCGAACCTGAAATGTAAAAATGACGGACTTTAAAAAAGAATATAATATCACAAAGAACACACGAAAAAATGCTTGCAAAAAGGGTTTGAGTATATTTACGGCGATTATTGTGGTACCATAAATCATTAAATAAACTAAACAATTAATAACATCAAACTAAAAGGAATGAATTATCCGGATAGAAAGATAAGGAAACTCATTCACAACTTCACTAGTTCGATACTTTCTTAATGATAATTGTAGAAGGTTTTGATATATATCGCCGTTGCGCAAGGGAAATTCCCTTTCTCAAAACTCGTGAATTTCTAGTTAAGTGAATAAATACGTTTAAAAAATAGTTTAATCTTATTTGTGAAAACTTCATCACGATTTATTACAAATCAGTCGATACACGGAGTTAATATATACACTTTCTCTTTGGACTCGAAATAAACGATTTTGCTAAAATAAAAACCAATTTTTGGCAAAATGATTATTTTTAGGTTTGCTAATTTTGTTGTGCAACGATGATATCTTTTAATTTCAAATGAGAAACCATTTAAATTTTTCACTATGACATTTCTGGTAATAAGAAATGACATTCAAAATTTATAACTCATCTTTTTTTTAATTTTTTGACTTCCGGTTCGTCCAGTGTTTCGGAAATTAAAAAAAAATAGTAATATAATATATGATAGTGGTCATTCAGTCAAATTTGATGTGGAAGGCATACCCCTCAATGCGCCTGAATTGAAGTATGTTCGTAAGAGAAGGGGAGAAGGAAATAGTATGGGAGTAGTTGGTTAAAGAGGTTGAATATCCAAATGTTTATGCTGAACAGAAAAAATCCTCCTTATCGCGATAGATTTTTCGAGAATTGTTAACATCCCATGTGTGTTGATACATTGCCAACTAAACGAAATATTGGTTGAATTGTGTTATAAATGAAACTTAATTTCTTTTGTGTAGGTATTGAATGTAGATACTAGCAGTGTGATGAAAAATTTAAAGTTTTTATTACCTTTACCCGTACTTTTTACTACACACATCATGTCTAATAATTTTACATGTCAGGAACAGAAAATAGACTTAACTCTTAAAGTTTTTCAAAATCGCAGCACCTCAGTGGATTCCATTTTGCAAAAATCCTATGTATGGTTTAGGCACAGACGGACAGACGGACAGAGGGACAGACGGACTGACGGAAAGATGGACTGACGGACAGACGGACTGACGGACAGACGGACTGACGGACAGACGGACTGACGGACAAACGGACTGACGGACAGACGGACTGACGGACAGACGAACTGACGGACAGACGGACAGACGGACTGACGGACAGACGAACTGACGGACAGACGGACAGACGGACTGACGGACAGACGAACTGACGGACAGACGAACTGACGGACAGACGAACTGACGAACAGACGGGCTAACGGACTTACGGACAGACGGACTGACGGGCAGACGGACTGATAGAATGACGGACTGACGGACTGCCAGATTGACGGACTGATGGACAGACGGACAGACGGACTGACGGACGGCCAGAATGACGGACTGATGGACAGACAGACAGGCGGACTGCCGGTCAGACGGACTGACGGACAGATGGACTGACGGACAGACGGACTGACGGACAGACGGACAGACGGACAGACGGACAGACGGACAGACGGACTGACGGACAGACGGACTGACGGACAGACGGACAGACGGACAGACGGACTGACGGACAGACGGACTGACGGACTGACGGACTGACGGACTGACGGCCAGACGGCCAGACGGACGTTTTGAAAAAATCATTTTTTTGGCAACAGGTTATTCCGAAGTTGATTTTCCGCAGCTTTACATAACTTTCCGGAAAAGTATGCTTACGGGAAAATAAAAGGGAAGAGAAGAAGAGAGAAGAGAAAATAAAAGGGAAGAGCAGAGAGTAAGAAAGTTTGAAAGTATATACATTGTTTTTTGAAAGAACTGAAAATAATTTATTTAAGAAAGATCTTCAGACTAACCTTTGACTTCATATGAACCTTAATTTATTATTAGTGATCCCAGAAATCTATCTTCTCAAATATGCCGGATAGTGAGGTCTTGAAATACAGTTTTGAGAGACGGAACAGTAAAGTAACGGAACGTTAATGTAAGTAAGTGAAGAAAATATTACTTAATTTTATCAATGCTTTTATAATTCTCCGTTGTCTATCGCATTCAATAGATGGTTTGTTTTTCTGCCTAGAAAATTTTTTTTAAATCTAAATATAAGAATCTTTAAAATTTATATTGCCATTTTGGTGCGTTTGTTTTAGTATTTTACCACACAGTAAAATATTCTTATCGTCAAGGATAAATAGTTAGATTCAGACTGAGAATATGGATATGTTGTGCAAAGAAAGGTCTGATAACACATTAAATAATTTTCATACCACTTCTCCAATATAAAATAAATAACTTCTCTTATATTTGGAACTCAACTCATGATACTTCATTATTTTCTCTATATTTTTAATATAACTGCGCTGTTGTATAAATAGAATGTATTGTGAGCCCAGGACCAGAATTATCTGCCCTAAGCCGGGTCGCCATTAATTGACATTTGACATCAACATGTTTTATTCGGCATGTTGCAATTAGCAGTTCTGCCGGCTTGTTCCTTCAATATTGATTTGACATGAGAGTTTCTACATTTTGTTATTCTATATTACATGTAACACGTTTAATGATTGTAAGTTGTGAGTTCTCCAGAACTAATCAATATATGTTTAATCAATCGTTTAAACGAATATTGCAGCTTTAACTTGGGTCAAAACTGTACAGTTTCCTTTGTAAGAGACATTTCCAATTACATCTCTCGGAGTTCGTAGATATCGGTAAGCGTGGTGTCGGTGAAAGCTGGAGGAACATACATTTTAACTCTCATAGCAGTTTTGTGTTTTCTTAAGAAGCAAAATTAATGTTCCCTGTCAGCGAAACCCTGTCAGTCGTATGTTAACGTAATAAAGTGTTGATATTCAATTAACATATTGCGATGTTTAGCATTTTTTATTTATATCGCGCTTAATAGCATTATTTAATATTTCGCTGTCAAAGACTAAGCACTGCAAATCTGGCTTTACGAAGTCCCCCTTTTTTAAGAAGTCTATTAGACGCTTAATAATGTTTACCCTGTTGTGTTGGACTGGCCGTGAGCTTTCCATGCCAGAATTACTCCCTAAATCCGAATCATCATTCTGATGATCATCAAAAGAATACTTTTTCGCTAAAACTTCCGCTTCGTTCATTTTCAAGTCACCTAAAATCAAAAATGTTATTTTTATTTATAAATACACAAAATACGAAATATTATCTTTGTCGAATAGCTTTCATACTTGTTACAATTATTCAGTGAAAATAATAACACGCAACTAATGTTCACAAAAAATGTAATCATTCAAAAATTGATGAGACATTTTTAAGGAAGATACAAAGTTGCATACTTTGACTTCTACATACGTTGACTGCAACTAAGAGCAAATGACAATTACTGCTTAATGAGATATAATATTCAAATAATTGTCAATATAATAACATCCAATTTTACACCAAGTAAAAGAGCGTACCTTTCTGGCGAGAAGAATGAAATGGAGAGAAAACTATTCTTTATATCACCGTATCAAACATACTAACTCTTATCACGAAAAACTGATAACACATTCAACCGCATCATTCGCGACATCTATGAATTCTTTCAGAACTATATTGACGTAGCGGTAAATTATAATTGACATGTACTTTTGCGTAACCAGTACTGTAACATTAAACCCTGTAAGTATAGTAATCCTGTATACTCCATATTGAAAAAAGTTCATAAGATGTAATTTCTCGCGGTTTATCTCATTTTTTTTCAGATTATCTTTCCATCTTAGCTTCCCAACGTATCATTCTTCATCATATTGATTTTCAATCCTACCGATAAGTTAAAAAAACTTCGAAGAAGGTATGTTAAATGAAAAATAAATACACATAAGGTCAATTTCTGTAGATTTATTTGGAATTCTCTCTATCATTTTATGTTACGTTTTGACTACATTACCTTTCTTTCAATAATTGAATCATTTATTGAATGCAATTTTACGATAAAATTATTTCCCGAAAGTATGGAAAATTGCTAATGTTCTGACTTTTCGTAAACCAGGTAAAGACCTCAGGGTAGCTATTACTTATAAGTTGACTGCCGACATTATCATAAAAAGTTTTGAAAAAGTATTACAGAATATATTTAATAAATTCCTTGCCATTAGTCATGCAATTCTTGATGAACAATTTGGATTTAGGTTGAACCACTCATGTATACATCACCTTTTAAGGTTAACTGAAAATATTGCTGAAGGTTTTCAAACCAAAAAGCATACAGTAGCAATCTTTTTAGATATTGCCCAGGCATAGGACAGAGTCTGGCTTATAGACCTTATGTATAAACTAAGAATATTAGGAGTTCCTGATTATATCCAAAAAATAATTTATAGCTTGCTTCATGAAAGCTCTTTCTTTGTAAAAATAAACAATACCCTATCAACACAGCGAAATATTACAGCTGGAGTACCTCATGGTTTTGTATTGTCTCCAACACGTTTCAATTCTTATATTCCTAAAATGACATACAGTAAATTAGCTCTTTCTGCTGATGATACAGCGTTATTTACATCACACGAAAATGTGTTAATAGCTGGAAATAGAATACAAAATGATATTAAACAAATTTTAATTTGAACTAAGCAATGGAGAATAAAATTATGTACAAGTAAAAGTCGGGCTAACATATTTACACATCGAAGGTCTAATATTCCGCCACATATATTTATAATAACCCCATTTTATGGAGAAATGGGCCTGTCAAATATTTAGACGTACTTTTAGATAAAAGACTAACCTGGAAACCACACAATTTGATAACTATAAATGATACATACGTAAAATCAAAAACTATACCCATTGATTAATAGAAAATCTTCCTTAAAAATTGAATTTCCGATTTCATTATTCAAATCTATAATTTTACAATATTTAATTAATGCATGGCCGATTTGTGTCAATACTGGAGCTACAACAATAGATAAGTTACAAGTGCAAAATAAATGCCTTAGGTTTAAAGTGTTAAGAGAATACTCCAAGCTCCTTGGTTGGCACCAAATTTCCCAATTCATAGAGAATGACATGCAGATTCCATTAAAAAAATCATATATTAGATATATCTCAAAAAAATTTCTCTTCACTTAACTTTTCTCCTCTAAGTAAAAAATTTATTTAGGCCGTAATGTTGTGATCCCTAGAAGAATAAAATCCATGTCTCGACGTAAGATCCAAATTTCAAAAATATAAATTGCGTTCGCCTTAATTATTAGCATTATCAATATTGATACCCAGAGAAATAAATTAATTAAAATCAAAATTCATTCAAATTAAACAACTATTTTAAACTACCAAAATTAGTGATGAGTAAATGAGTTTACAATTAACGATGGTGCCAAAACCTATTGTGACTATTAATTAAATTGTATTCATGCTCTTGAAAGACCTTCTGGCTGAACAAGAAATAAAGAAAGAAAGAATTATTTCTTCTTTTTAATTTTTCTCCAGATTCAACGGAGCAACTTGTCTCCCACCGAAAAAAATTCGGATAATATCCAATATGTTTTAAATCATATTTTTACATTGAAAGCAAATAACAAAAGAACAAAGGTAAACAGTTAAAGATGTCCCTAATAGGTATTGAATTGATTGCCTGCATCTTTTGAAAATATTTGACAGAGTTTCAACTGGACTAAGAAAGCGATAGGCAAATACTAGGTCAAGGAGTCTACTCCCTGCGAAGTAAAAAATAAATCGAGATCAGTCTGAGAAAAATTTATCGGGAATATCACAAATGATAAAATGTGGTGGACTACTATATTTACTTATACATTACAATCTTCTAAAGGAATATGTTTATACTTGATGATATAAATTTATTTGATGTTCATTTTTTTTTTAGATTTTCCATTTAATTCGCAATTGTGAAAGTTATTCTCCGAGAATTTTTCATTATTCAATGTAACTATTTTTATTTTCTAAATAATTTAATGAATCTCTGAGATTGTCAATTTATTTATTTTCTAGAAGAAGTGTCGAACTCAGCTCTGGTTTACTATTATTTTGGGTCGGAAATGCATTTCCAGTTGATATGTGATTACATCTTATTCCTGTACATTACAACTACATTATCAAAAAATATCGATTTTATTACCAAAAAGTTAAAATGCATGATGACACGCTTATTGTATTTTTCATTACACCAACAATACCAATAAACTAACTAGGGGAGTCTTTCTCATTTTACTTGTAACAACTACGTAATATTATAATAATTAAATTGAAAATGTTATTACAGCTATTTCTTATAAAATTTCTTTATCAAATTGCTAGTAATAATATACTCTGTTCACCTACTGTCGCAATTAATAAGTATTTTTACGTATCAAATTTACGTACAAATATGCAAATCATATCAAATCATTATGTATCGCCTATCAAATACGAATATATATCTAAGTGACTTTCAACAATTTTGTGTCCATCTGGGGTGGATTCATGCATTAAGAGCTGAAGCATGTGATTAGGTACCCGACAATATTTTTAACTGCCCTATTTTCTGGAATCGAACATCAGAAATGAAATCAATAATGCCAAAATGGAACATGAAATTAATTTGTATGACCAGTTCACAATAGAGGGTATTAATATATTGACACGAGTAATACATTACTAATTCAAACTGTAAACGGTGTATGTAATAATCAGCAGCGACACTGAAAAACACGACTTACCATGTTGCAGGGAAGACAGACTGTACACACTGAAGCAACGTCGAGATCTGTGCGTTAGTACATCTCCGGAGAGTTCTGACATCATCAGCAACTTGGCCATTGGCCAGTTCTCCGTACCTCTCAACTTATTTTCTCCCCTCCACGCACCACAACTTCCTCACTACTTCCAAAGGAACGTCACGCGCAAGGCAATTATCGTCAAAGCTGGCAATCTCAAACACTTGGCGAATAGCACCTGTTTCACAATTTACCTCAGTAGGATCCATGGAATGGGAACTATGATGAAAATGTTAAAGTAAATCAGATACAAAGCAATTCATTTTCAATCTTTCAATTTTTCATCTTGTTATATAGTTTATTTCGTAAGTACAATATAAACCTAATGTAATCCATTTATATACCACTTTATTTTTAAATATTATTTTTTTCGCACAGCAAAAGAATTGTAAAATATTGGAAATATGAGTAGAATGTACTACATTATAAAATGCTTCCTTTTGTCACGGCATTTCGTTATTGTTCTCCTTACAGTTTTTTAGTTTAAAAATGTCTATTGTTACCATGATGTGACCAATTTTCGCCAAACATGTATATAAGAAATCTTATTAACGTTAAAGAGCTTTATTATCATCTTTATTTATTACGAAAATATATCAAATAAGCAAATATATAAATTGTTAAGTTTACAATAATATTCCTTTTTAACTTTAAAATAAGACCATGTACATTAAACAATTGGGAACAAACCCTTTCGAATTGGGAACAAACACTTTCATATTGGGAACAAGCTTGTTCATATTGAGGCCAAACATATTCAAATCGAGACCGAACACATTTAAATCGAGGCGAATGTCCTTCAAATTGAGAATAAACGTTTCGCTTTTCAAATTCATATCCACAGAATTAAAATAAAGAAAAGGTAAATTACACAAATACAAGAAGGGAAGGCGTATTAAAAATACATTGAATTCAACCGCACGAAACAGAAAAATAACAATATAGATTAACTTATTTACACAATCTTGTCAATTAAATTTAAAGCATCGGTCAATATAAGCAATAAACTTTGTATGGTTATTGACATTTATTAATATTGTTATTTATAATTGTGATATCTTCTGCCACCACTTAAAATATGTCTCAACTCCAGGAGAAGGTATTCTGTCAGAGATGCATTTGTTCCTTCTTCATTAGCTACTATATTTCCTTCATAAATATTGAAATGTATAATAAATACATGATATAAACATTTATTTGAGAAAATATGATATTTCTTTCTGTCTTTCCATACTTCATGTTAATTGCTTGTAATTCCTTTTTCATGTTATAGATCCAGTGAATATGGAAAACGTATCTCCCGAAAGTTGACTTTGAGGTGTTTTAATAAACATTAAAACTGTTATTGTTGTCGTCGATTTCTTCTTAATTCACATCATGATATCTTCTACCACCTTTTAAAATTATATATCTCAATTTCCGTGTGATTTGTCTCAATGTGAATGAGTTGGTTTCGAATTTGAGAGTTTGTTACCAATTTGAACGTGCTTATTCCCGTCTTGGTTGTGTTTGATCTCATTGTGAAGTTGAAACGGTATAGCTTACCGTGAGGCTTGCGACTGATATTTTCATGTTAAATATTCGTATATGTGTAATGGAACTTCACAATAAATATAAATTTTAAACATGATACAGTTGCCAGACTAATCCATCCTCGGGCATAGAATATGTTTTGTAACGTATTGACAGAAAAGGTTTTTAAAAATTTGTATCTATCATTACAAAATTAGATTTCATTATAGTCAGATTCATGAATTAAATTGTAATCCTCGTTTTGATAGAAAAGCAGTCATACATAGCGTTTTTTCACCACTGTCGGTGCCTTGCAACCTTCAAAAACACGTTTTTTAGGAATTTTTTCCAGAATATTCTAGAAGGATTCGTCTAAAATAGTGCCAATCGATTCGTCTTGTCACCTTTGTAAATGCTATAAATTCATTTTTAAAACGCGTTTTACATGATTAAAAGCCGTGAAGGTTAGTGAGCGCCCTACACTGCAAGTTCAACCGTCGACTAGCTGGGTTTTCCCCAACAAGGTATCTCCCACCAGCGGGGGAGCCGCCCGACACGGAGGAATAGAAACAGGATTAAATTCCCTTGGAATTAGTTTTAGAAACTTTTTTAATGTGTAAAGCCCTCTTTATGGCAATATGAATGAGATTTTCTGAGGCAGTGCCCCTGTCCCATTCTTGGCTACGCCCATGAAGAAAGGTAAATGATAATGAACGAAAATGGAAAACATCGAGTATTGTGAAGGAATTGGTTGATTAATCAGTGATTCAGAGTACGTCAACTGCTAAGGTCATTAGTCTCGTAAGCGAAGTGCATAATTTTATCTCTGTAGACGACCGCCTTCTTCCTTCAATGGATGGCGAGTTTCAGCTCCGACCTACCCGTCGACTAGCTGGGTTTTCCCCAACCAGGTATCTCCCACCAGCGGGGGAGCCGCCCGACCCGGGACAAGCTCTAAGCTCCCCACTGGTCTCCCGCCATGAGTGGTAGTGTAGTGCATAAGTGGTAGTGTGTGTGTGTGTGAGGATAGGACAGGGAAGATGTACGAAAGATCGTACGCTGTCCGTGGTACGTTTGCCAGGGTATTGCTCCGGCATTCGCTTGGTATTGATAAGGGAAATCACGGAAAACCAATCAGAGCAGGCAGCCACTATACTTATCGAAACAGTGGCTGTATTCAATCTAGTGTCGAAATGTGAAATCTAGTGTCGTATCTTGTGTCGAAAATCCTCCCACCGTCGGGACTCGAAGCCTAGGACCTCTCAGTCAGAGGTAATGCAGTGACCTCAATTGGTGCCCAGAGCCACCTAAGCTGACATGTTTAGGGAAGAGTAGCAAATAAATTAAGAATAAAATTTATTTTATTCAATGAAAGTGCGATTAAAAGACTGCAAAAGGTTTCAAAGATTTTTGCAATGAGGGTCACGGGAGGTTTCATCTTCTGTTATTTCTTTCATCACTGTTGGGCAGGCGGAGGTTGTCGCCAAGGTGTATTGAAATGCACTCGGCTTGGTGGTTTTGGCAATACAATCCAAATCCATGGGGCATTTTATGCACACATGTTCTCATAAACCTCGTCTCACCAGACAGTATTCGTTTTTCTTGCATCCAGCGTCATCTGTTTAGTACAAATGTTTCAAAAAACATTAGTTGGTCATATTTCTAAAGTATTCTTCAATTAAATAGTTTTTATTGCTTAAAATATTTATTGCACAATTGGCGAACACAAAAGAATACAACAACCTTATATAGCTTACATAGCGAAATTATTTTTGTTTCTTTTGCTAAATTAACATAACGAATTTATTTTTTCAGCAAACAATCCTCTATTTTATTACAAGATAAAATTTTTGAGCATTTTCTTTTTCAAGTTATTAATGTGCGTTTGCAGCTTCTTTTCGTATTGTTTACCGCCTAGAACGTTCCCGACTTGATTATTTATTTTATAATGATTTCTGTTTTCATAGTGATCATATCGTCGTAGTGACGTAAACCACAAATTCTAGACTTTCTAATTAAACACACTAATAAATAAACGTAACAACAAATAAATACATCGTGACGCGCTTTTGTGTCGAGTAGCAATTACCTTCATTCGTTCTTAATGCGACATAAGTTTTACTTGAAAAAGTGGCAAAAAGAAACCGTTTTCTATAATACCAGATTGACAGTAGGTCAAATAGAAATATACAAATCCGTCCATTCTAGTAAAATTTATAAATGTTTTAATATAAGTTATTAACGATAAAGGTCGCTGAGGGCAGATAAATGGCTGTGAGCAACAACTGATGACTTCTTGGCTGACCGGGTGACGCTGCGTCGTTCGCTGAGAGGCCAACTGAAGCCTCTAGCCTCTGGCCCCTGGCCTCTGGTCTCTCAGCCAACCCGGACAGCCAACAAGTCATGAACTCGAGCCGCGGAAGCTTACGTAGGCATCAACTGATGTCAAAGCAGTGACTCTGACCGGAAGGACCTAGGGTTCGAAACCCAACGGTAGCAGCATTTTCGCCACTAGCTAGATAGCTAGGGCGAATTCAGCTGCTGTCTGAAGGACAATTCTAGCAGCCGGCTATTTTGGTCGGCAGTTTTCAGTGGTTTCTCCAATCAACACCGCCGGAGCAGTGCCTTAACAAACGGGCTATGGAGCGAGCGCGAACTTTCCTTCCCATTCCTTATATTTTCCTCACATCTCACTTATGCACACTTACACTCACATGCTGTACACTACCACACATGGCTGGAGATCAGTTGGAAGCTTAGTGCTTGTCCTGGCTGCGGCTGTGTCATGCAGGTGGGAGACACCTGGTTGGGGTAAATCCCCGGAAGCGACGTAAGTGTAAGTGAGCAACTTACAATGGTACTGAAAGTACTAGCTGTGTATTCACAGTACCGGCCTCATAATATTTTCATCTCCAGTTTGGAAGATATGCGGTGTTTAGGTAATCTCGAAAGCTTTACCTCATCCGTCTTAACTTCCGTCCGGCCTTCTCGTCTCTTATTTCCTGTGGCACTTTGGGGGATCGACACCGCAGTCGGAAGCTGTGAAAACCGCCCTGTGCTAGAGGGAAGGGGGAGGTACTTACTGGGCATCCGGCCGTTCTGGCAAATACCAAAGAAAGGCTGGTTGAGAGGAAAAAATAGCAGAATGTACAGTACAGAGTGGAGTACAGTGGAAAATATATGACGCGCTTTGTTATTGAAAACTATTTTTTTTATCTTTCTTATTGGAAGTATAGTGTATCTTTTTTAATGTTCCAGAAAACCGATCTCGATATTTTGTCGTAAATACATATTTTGGAGATCCTTGATAAAGAACAAGCATTGCAACATCTATTTATATTCATACAATACTAGCGTTTTAGCGAGTTTAGAATTTTTCTCAAAACTGGTATTTTCCGATCAATCTGGCTCAACTTGCTAATATGCTCGTACATTCACTTCGCATATTTTCTCAAACTGAAAAATATGTACCCCATGAATGAATAGAATATGAATGGAGGAACATCTGCAACCAGTTTATTGAGTTCCCCATGCTACAAGGCTACACCAAATGCAAGGCTGTGGGTTAAGTATATTCTTACCGTTTATATTCACTTCCTGTTTTTGTTACATTACCGTCTAACTGGTTAAATAAAGATAACTTCTTTGTATAAAACACTGATCTCCAATTTTGACGATCACTTGTCGCTGCATTTTCATGTAAGCGATAACAGTAATACACATGTTCGTTATCCGTAGGTACTTCCAAGTGTCCTTGAATGAAGGTCACTGATAAGTATTTTTGGCATTTTTATCCATTCTAATTTTCTCGTCAGATAGGAAACTGCACATAGCAAGCAAATTAACCAACCAAATCGTTGTTCTTTTACTGCTCCAATGCTGAAGAGATACGATTTCTATGCTAGCCTCCACACCAAATGATAACCGCGGGAGTCATTCTTAACTTATTGAGGTCAACAGTTTGAGAATATCATTGTATATCCTTGAAATACACAATAGGAAGTTCTCAGAGGTTCTCATTATTTCTTACCGGAAAGCATGTTTGATTGCATTCAATTCGAAACTGAATGTTCAAGTTAACTACCCATGGAGAAAACGATTTTGTGTCATTTGTCTACATAAAATTATTTTTAAAAAATGTAAATAGAATGATAGATGAATTGAAAATATTATAATGAAATTTACCCGACTCGAGACAGAAATAGAAATGCTGAAACAACATTGAGTAAATATTTAATTCACATTTTGTTTTAAAATTCAATAATTCGAATTAAATTTTAACTCAATTATATTTTTTTCTCGACCTATCACATTTTAAAAGAGCGAGGGTTTTATTATTTGTCCTACACTATAAATATAGTGCAGATACCCAGTTCTTGGTATTTAGTGTTATTTTTAGCTTTTACGATCAAAATAAGTATACATAAATCTATCATTTTGGATTACAATTAATTTAATGTATTTTTTCTCAACTATTTAAGGAATTAATCGTCTATTCTTAATCATTATCTCATAATATAATTGCAACTGTGACAATTTTGTATTATGAATGTGCAGGATTATATTGTTGGAGCACAGTAAAAGTAACATCTCAGAAAGCTTAATTTTTAGTCAAAGCAAAGAAATACATTTAGAAAAAAGTACATTTTTCACAGTAAAATTTCATAAAGATAAATCACAAAACAGCCAAATTGTAGACTTAAGGCTGTTTCAACAACGCATATTTTAATCACATTATTTCTTAAGTTTGCAGTTTTCGAAAATTCAGAACGTTCAAGGAAAGTAAGACCTCAGCCATTTCTATGCAAAAAATTACTAACAAAACATTTGAAGCCGTATGTGAAAACTTTTAAAATTCAATTGTATTAACTTCTAAGCAGAAATTACAAGAAAACTACTCTTTTTCCAAAAAAAATGTACATGTCCTCATTTAAAGATCGAATTTTGATGAATGGATTTAATGTAAGGAAAATCTCTATGTTCCGTATTGTTCATTTGCAATATTGTTATTATTCATATTATTATTATTATTATTATTATTATTATTGTTGAATTTTCGAAAATTTAAGAGGTTACAACAAGAGCCGGGACAAGCTGTAAGTTGCGGGCGAGAGCGGGCGATCGAGCGGGCGATCGAGCGGGCGAGCGAGCGGGCGAGCGAGCGGGCGAGCGAGCGGGCGAGCGGGCGAGCGGGCGAGCGAGCGGGCGAGCGGGGTCCAAAGCCCGTTTGTTAAGGCTACTGCTTCGGCATTCGTCTGGTGTTGATCGGAGAAACCATGAAAAACTACCGATCAGTGCAGCCGGCCGCTAGAATTCTCCTCCAGACAGAGACTGTATTCAACCTAGCTGACCCGCCCTTGGGCTGCAGCTGGTTCTAGCGCTACATGTAGTTTCATTATTTATCTTACGTGTCAAAAATCTATATTTAAATAAAATGGATTGCCTGTATATCTAGCACATAGACGCAAATCTATTTGACAGATTTTGCTGAAATTTTTACACTTTGTTTTTATTATTATCAAGTGTTTTTAAAAACTAGATTGAATTAAATCGAACATGTGGGGGCTTTCTTTTTGAAAAGTTAATCGTCGAGGTGTGTCTATGCTGTTCCCAGAGGACCTTTCTTCAAGTGTAATCTATGAATATCTTTTTGAACCACGCACCTCGTTTCGACTTATAATACCGAAGTTGAGATCTAGAAAGCATGAAATTTGATCCAAAGGCATGTACTGCGGGGCACTTCGAATTTGGCACCACATGACCGACAAACGCATTCCACCAGATGGCTTCATTAATCATTGCCTACTCTATCCTGTCATTAACTACCATTCCGTTAAGGATCTATTAATCACAGCGGCGCCTAGGCGAGAACCAATAACTAGATGGGAAGGGCTGCGGCTCTCTCAGCGGGTTATCGACAGGTAGGGTCCCGGACTGGAGAACTAGAGAGAGGGGATATGGTGAGGTAATGGAGAACTTTCCCTCCCAAGACCCTAAATACGGATAGTAGAGAGTGGATGTAAAGCCAGGCGGGGCAAGGGGTACAGCTTGAAGTTGGCGGAGGGGAAAAAACAATTTAGTTTAGACCGCCAGACGCCCTTTCGTGATTCACGTTCGCGCGAGGACCCGACTCAACAAGGCGTTCAGCCATATTGATCCCTTGCTCCAGTCGTTCCCCGGTTGAGTCAATTAGGCTTCCTAAACCAGCGTCCGCGGATCGAAGCCCGGCAGTGAGGTGACGGATTTTCGAATGGAAAATTCTTAGTGTGACCTTGAACCTCCGCTAGAATCCTCCTCAAAGCAACGGCTGAATTCAACCTAGCTCTGAAACTAGACTTCAATTTTTCTATAGTGGCTGATGTCGTTAAGCCATTGTTACACCTTCTGCCTTTACAAAATGTATCTTTACGCTTGTTCAAACATTAATACGCCGTTTATTGAACGAGTTTCCTGTACTCAGAAAGCTAATTTTTGCACTTCTGCTTCTAGGGCCTGCTGTCCACAGTTGGAATTGACTCAATGAAATGTTATGGGAAGCCGCATCAGCTATCGGCCTGCTCCCCAGGGTTATGCGCTCTTACACTTGATTTTTTATATCGTGGCCGGTGACATTAAGTCATTGGTACAATTCCTGCCTTATGAAGTGAATCTTTTAAATTAATTCGCGAATATCCTCAACGGGACTCGCGGCCTCATAAACATGCTGCCACTGTTAAAAATGTCCAACGAAAAATCGAAGTGTGGTTGGGTGGTAGTTGGTGAAAACCTAAACCGAAGCTGATCAGACCAAGATTACGCCAACAAACCTTCATGATATTCTTGATTACGATGCCAGTGCCGATGCCTCAAGGAATTCAAAATGTTTCGGTCGAATGTGTCATATTACGTATATTGTAAAATGTCGCAGGCTACAGTCATCTCATGCTGCAATTCGTTTTTATTCGTTTTGATGATTATACGAAAATATTTTTGCTTGGAAGTTTCGTGACCAGTTAAAATTAACAGATACTGAAAACTTTTAGAGGGGGAAATTTCCCTCATTTCCCTCCCCGTGGATCCTGTCATTTCACATGATCACATTTTTGCACTAACTTACGCCATCGTACACGTTTTGCGTTTCTAACGACAAGTCTCGCGTGGACGGCGCCGGACTGAGTCAGGACAGCGCACTATCGCCGAGGACAACTTGCCTGTCCTCGCGCGTTTCCACTAGTGACGCGACATCGACAACGAAACATCAATGTTCATGATTAAAACGTCAATGTTTCTTGAACATCGACGGTATATATTAATTATTATTAAAATTGAACTAAAAGTAAGATTTAAAAGCGCCTCTCCGTGTGCGAAATACGAGGAAAGACGAAGGAAATACCAGGGCATCAGGACCATCACGGGCGACGGAATGTCTGATTGATAAAACGCGTTCCTGTAGTTCGCAGTCATAAACCGACAATGATGCGATCAGTTATTATTTCATATTTTAACTTTCACAAAATTGTGATTAAGGAAATGTTTCACTCACAAATATCTACGAATATTGAAAACGTAAAAACATCGAACATAAGATGAAAGTATCGATATTTTTATTGAAAACATTGATGTTTTGAAAACATCGGTTTTGATGTCGCATTCCTATTTCCCACGAGTCCGATTCTAGACAGTGAAAAATTTAGCGGCAGACTTATCGGAGTTTTATTATTTCTTGTTTCCAGGAGCGTCAACTGCTATGGTAATTAGTCCCGTAATTGTAGTGCGTGTTTTATCATGGAAGGTGGCAGTGTTCTTTCTCCGCTGGATGACGAGATCCGACGCCGACCTATACGACGGTTTGCCGAGATTCCCCGATCCAGGTATCTCCCACCAGCAGGACATCGCCGCAGACGGGACAAACTTCAAAGTTCGCAACTGGTCGCCCGACTTGTGTGGTAGTGTAATACAGGTGAATGCAAGTGTATGTAATTAAGAGCTGAGGATAGGACTGGGAAGAGGAAGGAAATCTCGCGCGCGGTCAGTAGCCCGTTTGTTAGGGTACTGCTCCGGTATTCGTCTGGTATTAATCGGGGAAACTACAATCAAATCAGCCGGCCGCTCAAATTCTCCTCCAGACAGCGGTTAAAGTCGACCTAGCTATCTCTTCAGTATCGAAAATCCTGCCACCTTTGGGACTCGCCCCCTAGGACCTCCCAGTCAGAGTCATAGAAGTGACATCAGTTGATATCCTGAGGCACCTCAGCCGGACCTCTTGCAAACGATTCTAAATATACAGCCCGTGCAAGTATTAACCTCCCGACTGATTTCCGACATGAGTGATTATGTTGAGCACGCGCGCTTGAGTGAGTGTTAAGGAGGTGCGGACGAAGTTGAAGAGAAGTTAGTGTTGATCGCCTGTTTATTATATTCTCCTCTAGACAGTGGTTGAATTCGCCCCAGCAAAGTATCTATTGCTTCTCAGTGTTTTCATCTAGCTAACTGCGTGGCCATAGATTGAAGGCCCATTCACAATGCAAACGTAAACGTAAACATAAACATAAACATAACGCATAGACGTAAAAATTAACATAAGAGATAGACATTGTGAATACTTCAGTCTAATATAAACGTAAGCAAAATAAGAGTTTCTATTGGCTGTGAGGCATTCTAGTGACCCATATAGCGTTATTTCGTCTATCGACTTCGCTCCTACTTCGTTTCTCGATTTTGAGTTACCGTACTGTGATTTGTTCATTTCTTATGTCTTACTTCAGCATTAGCACAGAAGCTTGAAGCTTTTAAGTTAACGTCTTACGTGTTATGCTTATGCGAACGCATTGTGAATGAGTGGGCGTAGTCCTAACTTTTATGTTCACGCCATGCTTATGTTTACGATTCCATTGTGAATGGGCTTTAAGGAGATATATCGTTACTCAATGGCGTGGTACCCTTTGATGGCATGCGCTGTGAAGGAAATGGAAATCAATGGGCTGTGCTGTCCCCGAGACAGCCCGGCAACCCGGCTTGCGTTCGCCGGCGGAACAATGCGTTAAGTAATGCGAGCGAGGGCGGGTGCGGGGGCGGGTGCGGGGGCGGCTGGCGAGGCCGCGTCGGAGAGGCCATCGCGTCGTCAAGGCCTCGCTTCCTTCCGGTCGGCCCAAACCGCGCGCCCGCCCGCTCCGCCCGCCCGCCCGCTCCGCCAATGCCAGCCAACGACGGACGTGCCTCTACGCGTCGCACAGGGACGAGGCTACTCCCAGCAGAGAAAGTGCCGCCGCTCCGCCGGCAAGCCCCGCTGGCCGGCCGTGTCACTTGCTGGTGGTGACTCACCAGCTGGTCAACTTGGGCCGTTCCAACCTCTGTCAAGCTGGAACACCCACTTGTTCGAAATTCGAAATTAACTAGCCTATAATTTTGTACTAATTATGTACTAATTTTGTGCCACAATAAAAAAATTTGTACTCAACTATAAACAATTAGAAAACGGGTGCTAATGAAGAGCTTTTCGCGAATATTTACAAATTATTAATATCAATTTTGAGCCAAATTTTGTAGTTGAAATTTATAAGAAGGCTACGCCTTATATTTTTAGTAAGCGTACATAAGGAGTATAAGAAGTATAATTTCATTCCTACTCGGAAAATAAATTCAATTTATCGCGCGTGACGGAATCATTCTTTATCGCAGAATGAAATAACTTACCACGCGTGTCGCAATAATTTCTCCTCGCAGAATAAAATCACTTTTATCATGAGTGGCGCAATCACTTATACCACGCGTGTTATACACTATTTTAAACAGCCTTACTGACTTTCTCTTGATGTTAATTCAAGTATACAAATCATTTAATGACACGTTGAGGTCAGCAGTACACGTTGCGGGCACACGGTATTATGTTTTCTTTGGATTCACATATTTATCAGAATATGTGATCGTCATCTCACTTTTAGCACTAGTGCTATAAATTGAACTACTAGCACGCTATGCATACGAAACGCTATTACTAGTGGTGATCTAAAAATAATATTCGTCACTCTAAAACTTGACGGGAATGCTAAATTCCGGCCATTACAAAAAAGTTGTAAATTTAAAAAAACTATCAACAGAAGAAATTGTCGCCTTTTTTGGGCTAAATAGTTGCCACAAACGAAAAACCACAAAACAAAATTTTGTTGCTCTTCAATTAATACAGAAATACGATTTTCTGCTAACTTATTAGCTCAATAGGGAAAACTAAGTTATCGCGAACATAAATTAAAAATGTTTACGTGGAAAATTGTCGCTATTATTGTTACTAATTAGTTGTGCAAAAACAACTTCCATGCTTTAAAACCATTATTGAAAATGCTAAATTTTGCAAAAATTGAGAAAATTCTTATGATTCTATTTGCTTATGTATATTTTTTTAAGGAAATTGGGAAATGTTGATAGTATTATTTTAGATCGGCAATCACAAGGGTTTGGGGAGTTTCGTCGTTAGAAGTAGTCGTAGTACAAAAGCAAGTTTCTATATTTGGAGAAAATATTTAGTTGTTAAAGAAAATAGTTATTAATTCACCAAGGGCGTTGTAAGGGTTCTAATTACGAGAGGCGACAAAAAACCTGAGGGCCAAACTCTTTGCATTAACTATTTTTCGACTTCTTCGCAACGTGCATTGTGGAAACACTATCATCGGAGAGAGGTGCTTATGTTTCCAGCATCTGCAATGACTTTCCTTTAAACGTAGGGTCTCTTTCATGGACAGCGGATGCAAAAAGTCATTAAGGTCATCTAAGGCAATATCGAATGATTTTTTATTTGACATAGCTCTCAAATTCCAACATTTTTCAACGTGTTCTATGCTCCATACAATTTTCTTGAAAAAGATCATAAGAAAGAATCGTAGGGTTTCTGGCTTGTTGCTATACCAAATTTCCAAGTCTTTTCTATTTTTTTTCATTATCATTAGTTTTAATAGATTTAAAACGGTTGTGCGTAGAGGTTCTTTCATAAGAATTTAACTCGTGGAGCAGCAGACCACCAGAGAAGAAGTTAACCATGGAGCTCTATGTTTACGCGGGTAATGGGTAACCTTGTTACGCCATTATGGAGCATGGAGCAGACTTGTTAGGCCCATTAAACCCTAATACTTTCAATTCTAACCAATATTAATAAACCTCTACGAACAAATTATGAATAAAAGGCTCGTTAATATCTATGATATTTTAATAGAACAAAATCGTTTTATAAAAGGACGCCCTTGGAGAGATATTTTTACCATACAACTAATAGGAAAACGTATAGGATTTAATTGAAAGACTCATTTAACTTTCATCAAATATGAAAGGAGACGGCAGGGGGACGCCGGGACATTTTGCCAAATTTCGCTTTACAACGCATATATTCATCACATTTGGACGGTTGAAACTGCGCTGGATTCAGAAAGCTTGTCACCATCCAGCTATACCTTACTTTTTTTTTAATTTCTTGACGGTAAAACAAAAACTTGCAAAATGAGTTTCGGAACTTTTGAAAAAAAATGCTTCAGCGTAAATTATGTATTAGATTTCCCTGGTCACGAAAGTTGACGCGATGATGCGCGTTAAGTAACGCGAGTGGCAGAAAAAAATACCTTGGAAACTGCTTATGAACTCTTGCCGTTCCGCAAAATATACCTTGTTTATCTATGACGTGCGTTGCCGGTAATGTAAATTCCTCTTCGATAGTGCCGTGATCTATTGAATTTTCGTTTCCAGAACTTTTCTCAACTTAGCATCGCAATCCAATACTCTACCCGTTTTTTCCTTACGACATTTTATAACTTTTAATGACATTTTTAGACAAAAATTACGTTCTCACATGTTACTTCACAATTAAACTGATTTTTATTTAACGTTAATATCAAATGTAATTTGATATGATTTATTTAAGTGTAATTTATATCTCAAGAAATATTGAATTTGCCATACTACCACGTGTACTGTTAAGTACTACTAACCTTCATGGTTTCCATTCCCGTTTGATTTGTTCAGATTTGTGTGTTTTGTGGGGAAGTGAATATTGAACATTTAAATTCAGAACTATTAATACTAAATTTATATTAATAAATGCAAATTTACACAATTTTGTAATTTCAAGAAACTTTAAAGTAAATTGTAATCCATAGTCATAAAACAATATAAATTTTACTTAAATGTAGGATGTCAGGAACATTCGTATACCTTTAGGGAGATAGTATTTGAGAATTGTTTGTAAAGATCGGGAATAAAGGTTTCCGTATGGTCAGGGCCGCTCTAACATTTTCCCACCAGATCTTAATACAAAATTACATCGTAATGTCTTAAACCATTTTACAATGCTTACAATTACTTACACAACTTTCGTACAATTCAAGCAAACAAAATGAAATACAAATTATCATAAAATAATGAAATTTACCACAAAAATCGAAACCTACTATTTTTTACATTTTGAAACTTCTCTCAAACAATTTTAAAAACCAAACTGGTTCAGCAGGTACATAAATCTTAGTTTAAGAGTTGTTTCAGATTTCTTAACAATTCTACTTTTTTCCCCAGTTACTTTACGTTCATACGTTTCAAACGTTAAGATTATTTGTTATTTTAAGAAAGTCACGCTAATTCTTAACGAAGTCCATTTACGTAAAACTATCGCATTAAAGTTAACAAGAGTTTGGCATTGCGAAACCTGCTGCGAACTTTTTATACAATGTTAAAATACATGCTTAATACAAATTCTACATTTTCAGTTGCGTTCCTTTCTTACAACTTCACCGCATTATTCAAAGCTGCTCCTGCGAACCTTCTGAAACAAAAAAGGCTTTCCACAACAGAGTCATAGTGAATTTCACAAGATAACCAAACATCTTAATATCTGAAACTGAATTACATTGAAATTCTGAATCGCTATTACATACTCATTAATACGTTTTTATTCAATCAATAATGGCGAAACACTACAAACGTTTGTCTCTGATATATCCAATCTTTAATTTCGGAAATCAATGTTTTGATAATAGTTTTTGAAACGTACTGTGACAAAATTGCGAAAGCAACTTATCGAGAAATGTTTCATGTTTTCAAAAAGCTACTGAACCAATTTTAGGAAATTCAACATTTTAATTACTTCCTTGACTAATGATGTTTCCCGCATCAGTAGTGCATGAAGACAAACCTTCAGAGCTGAAGAACAACGTTTTGAACCCTAAGTGTCTTATTTTACATCGTAAGAAAGGATGTAGACAGCATTAATACTTATGTTGAATATTTATTTTGGTAAATTATTTCTGCAAAACCCAATATATTAGACCAAGATTCTTTACAAAATATATACAAATTTCCCCATTTGTATTTTTTTTATTGGAATGATTAATATAAAATTTTCATTGAAGCCTTCGAAGTTTTTTTTCCTGAATTTACGAAAATATGTTTTCTAAAAACTTTTCTATATTATTGGTTAAAAGAACCACGGCCTAATATATATTTTTTAATGAATATAAACAATTTTACTCTGATTTTAAGTACGCAGAAATATCTCTAAGAGTCTGAATAGATTTTTAACCATTCCTCTTAGCAGGTTATTATATTCATAAAAATACAGACTTCTAGGACGCTATCTGGGTCACGCAAAATCCTTCGATAAAAGAAGCAATAGCAACGATTCCTGAATTAATATTGCTTTGTAACTAATTTGAAAAGTTTTACCTCAAAAGATAATAAGTAAATCACTTTTATAAAAGGATTTGAAGCTCTCTCTTGAAACCGAACTTTCCCAATTCACAAGGTTTCCATGCTATCTGCCCATACCAAGTTTCCTTGAACAAATCTGAAAGTTGTAAAGTTTTCAACATTTTCGTCTTTTTGAATTAATTTTACTTCCAAATCACTTAAGTAGTTTTCGATTTCAGTTTTTTCAGTTATACTAGTTTCCTCCGAGTACAGAAATTTATTGTTTGAATGTACGAGTATCCTTACTTTTATTCAGCCTTTAGCGTTTACTCTCTTCCTGTAAGACCGCCACAAAGGAATCCCATTTACCCCTCCCCGTCTTCATCTCCTCCCGCATCCCATTACCATTTCCTCTTGCCACCCATCTCTGCTAACTTACATCTTCACAAGCTTGGAAAAGCTCTCCTGGGTAGCCGAGGTCGCTAAGCTGAGAACCGTAGTTGCCTTAGCTCGAGGCTTTGTCGTGAGCTCGAATCCGGCCTCGGCATGAATGTTTGTGTGTGTTCGTGTGTGCTCCTTATGTGCTCTTCCTACAGTTCCCTCTACAATTAAAACGATCACGGTGGTCGCTATTGTGCAATTTTTAAAAAAGCGACCTAAAACATTTTTTAAAAATGTTTTTGAAAATATGCGTGGTAAGTTCGACTATTTAAATTTGAATAATAGATTTTGAAGTTGAATAGAATTTGAGGCAACCGCCCCAGTCGGGTGCTCTAAGTTCCCGACAGGTCTCCCGGCATGTGTGGTAGTGTAGTGCAAGTAAGTGTGTATACGTAAGGGGTAGGATAGGACCAAGCATGGGAAGGAAAGCTTGCTTGCGGTCCGTGGCCTGTTTGTTAGGGTACTGCTCCGGCATTTGCCTGGTATTGATCGGTTGAACTACGGAAAATTACCCATCAGACCAGCCGGCCGCTAGAATTCTTCAGACAGCGACAGAACTCGATCTAGCTACCTAGCTAGTGTCTAAAATCCTGCCTCAGTCGGGACTAGAACCTGGGTCCTCTCGGCACCGGTACTAGAACCTAGGTACTGCGGTGGCATCCGTGGGGTGCCATGGTACACCTCTCCTGGTTTAATTTTGGAGGCAATGGTCATGAAGCCTATGTAACCTTTTAAACATTTTCTCAAAATGGTGGCAATTGTTCTCTTTAAACTTTTTCCTTGTATAAAATAAAGTGCATTTATAAATAAATATAGTTTCTATTTTAATTAAATAGAAGAATTTTGAAAATTTGAACAATTTGAACACGCCTCCACACATGTCCTATACTATTTATACATCAACTTTAGATATTTAAATGACTTCGTTAACCTTACAAAAATCGTTACGAGTTTGAGTAATATTGCATACAGGAATATTACGTAAGCTCGTCTTTCACTTAAGTTTACGAAACTATCGAAAATATCTAATCCTGACAAAAGTATCATATTCAGGATACAACTTCTTGCATTCGAATTGTAGCATTCGAACTGTCATTCACAATGAAATGAAACTGAAAATTTAATGAATATTAAGACAAGTTTATTGAAAGTTGCATAGCTTTCTTAGTTTTTGAAAAATAAAAATAAGATTTGTGGCATGTTGCGTGGTTGCAATTTGCCCAATTACTTGTATTTCAAATTTTGATGTAATTAGACTAATGTTTCAAAAAAATTACATAGAGAAGTTTCATATTTTCATGAAATCTAAACACTAGCGTGAAATGTATCGTATGAAAAGTATATAGGCAATATAAGATTTAAAATCCAACATTCATTCTGAAGGTAAGTATCTATATAGGCAAAGAAATAGACGTTAGTAGCACAACTATATCAAGGGACGAAATAAAATATCAATCAGATTCAAAATCCGAGACACAATGAAGATTACAATCGCCAATGATATTACGAAATTCCATCAAAAACCTTATTCCAAAAGTCTGAAGGAACATTTAATAGAATAAAAAGTACTACTTGTATAATCCGGAAAACAACGTTATAGCAATGGAAAACTTTAAATCTTTTGGAAAATTAATAAAATTGATAAAAAAGATCTCCAATTACAGTTGATAGTTTTTTGTAGTTATTCATATGAAAATTTTGAAATTCAGAGATGGTAGAGAACTTACAGTCCTTTGTTCAATAAATTGCAGAAGTAATGGAACATCAATTTTAAATTCTCAAAAAGACGCTGATATTGATAACAAAGTAGGAAATTGTGACAAAGTATCTAACAGACGCTCTTCTTACATGGCTTAGTACGAAACAATGCATTAACAATTGAAGTGTACCACAGTAAAGTGGAAAATAAGCGGAAATGTGGCCTTCAACAAAGGAAGAGTGAATACGGCCACTAGAGCCCAAAAGAGCTCATTGTAGTTAAGGTGAACAAGATAAATTTAGTAGTTCAGGGAAAAAAATAGAGTACAAAATATACCCAGAAGACATTTCATTTCCACATATTCATTTCCAGTGGATAAACGGGAGAGTCAAAATTAATTTTAAATTAAATGTCCGACCGAAGGGGTGGAAGAATAAGACCCCATTTTGATCTGAAGACTCAAATATTAGAAGTAATGGGTAAGAAAGGAATTCAAGAACGTCAATGGGAGGGGCGAGATATCTGGAGAGCGTTGAAAAGATCAAGAAAGCGAAGTTGGATCAGTCAGAACTTGCGATATTTGTTCTGAATATAATGGATAGCGACTACTCAGGACCTGCAACAAAAAAAGAAAATATTACAGAAATTTTATTTTTTTCTCTCTTACTTTCTAAAAATAAATCTATCATTTATTATTTAATTTTCGTTTTTTATATAATTTCAATTCAATTTTTGCAAATAATGTTTACTTTAATTTCTGTGTGAATAATGCACGTACTTTCAAAGTCAGGTTTTAGTTAATACAAAAATTATTAATTAAAGTACAAATAATGCGTGCTTCACAACATTTGAAAACTATAAATGTTTGCTCCTGAATAAAAAAAATACATCTGCTGACTATAGATTTGCGAATAATCTGACGGATGTGAGATTTAAAACAAATCTAAATAGTCGCTAACACACGTCACCATACAAACCGCTGTCTTTACAAATTTTATTTTTCATATTTCACACAGATGAAACACGAGATATCTCACTTCTTACCAATCTTTGCCTTATCTGAATGCAGATTCATATTCGGTAAGCCCACTTTTTTTTACTAGTCTTGTAAGATGGTTACGTCTGTCTATCACGAAGAGTACCTGAAACAGTGAAGTTACTGGCACAGACATCTGTACTTAATCAAACATACCCTATACATCATACATCTGGCACAGACATCTGTACAAAATCAATGCATACTTCTACATAGTTCAAACCTAACTCTGTAAATCGTGTATTGATTAATTATTCGCCGGCGCACGTGTAAGGAAAATTTAGGCGTACATTTCAATTTTTTTCCTTTATTGCACTTTTTCTAACTTCTTACAGTTATTTTAAACATGTTGAAATATACCATAATGCTGAAAAATAAGCAGAATTAGAACAAAGTAAGAACTATTAGTACATTTGTTATATATCGACAATTTATTGGGTTGGTTTATTTAGTCTATGTTAGAGTGTTCAAGAAACTTTTCTTCAAAAATAGCACTATTCACATTAATTTAAACTTGTGTATTCTTGCGATGTTTACACATAGGCTTTACAATTTTTATTGTGCAAGTCTCATGCGGACTTATGATCCTGTAAGGAAAAAATTAATTTGTGTTTATTTCATTAATATGTACACACAGAAATTTATAGCAGTTTCGAAAAAATACCACCCTGTATTAAGTGTGCTGTCCGCCAAGTAATTTTCCCACTCAAGGACGACTGAACGATGGGCAGCCCTTCAGTTTTCCTTAAGGAGGAATGCGTATTCCAATTCATTATTTTTTTTTTTAATTTATTCTTTGCATACCAAGAATTGTGTACAGGAACGTCGTAAACATTTGAAAGCAAGTTGAATACAAAATCGAATTGGAACACATCCCTATCACTAAACCTACCCACCCTGCCCTGTGAGCCTTGTAGGCGTGTCCCTCCTAAACCAATAGTTATGCATGTGGCCTTCCCTGCCGAACCACAACCTAGTCTAGAGTTCAGAGGGAAGTCACCTGCCATTCATATCAATGCAAACAGCGAGGTGTAATGTCATCTTGCAGCTCAATAAGTTTCCCACCCAGACAAGGTCCCCCAATTTCTCTATGACTGAATGCATGCCATGTACAATAGCGGTAATCCAGCATAGGAGTGGATCCCATAATATGGCTAAGCAAACCGTCTTATTACAGACTATCCGGGCTCTGCAATCTCTTTCCTACATTAGCCCATTCTAATATTGAACTAGGTAATCATTTTATAGTCCAAGCAACATTTGTAGAACAATCATTTATCTTTAAATGTAAATAAAATGCAAGCAAGAGTGACTAAATATTCTTTATCTTTTATTTCAATTATTAAAAATTAATATTAATTAACATTGAAATTAAAATTTAACATTAACTAAAACCTTCAATTACAAATCTTCATTTAAATTCACTCATATGTTTTGATAAAATAACATTTCAGTAAACGAGACTGCAGTAACCCAGCAATATATTAAACTAAAGGCGGACAAATACCGCATCTAACATTATCTGAGCGGAGGCAATGACTGCACGAGGAAGAATTATCCCTCCCCAACTACAAATGTGTGCATGTAAGGAAACTAGTTTCTACTCAGCATATATACTATGCCATTTATTTTCATGTTTATATTTACTCTTCTCATTTCTCTTCATCGTAGTACGTTTGTTTGTGTATATGAGTGGCTAGACCTGCGTCATCCGTCGTGCAGTCGGGAGAAGGAACGCAAACGGCCTCGCCTTTAGGCTGCCGCGGGCGCTGCGAAGGGCACAGGGCATAGGACGGGGCACAGGAAGGGCTCCACCCAGAACACTCACCGATTCCAGTCTCCACCGGCGTCTGGCCAAAGCGTTGCTCCTCTTCTGCCAGGGGTGCTATGCTATCTTGCCCTATGGTTTGGAACCTACTCTACCCTACTGTAACAAATTTAGACCGTAATCCCTACTCATAATTCTGAGCGATTGAAAAGAATACGCAAATGTTCTAATTAAACCAAGTAATTTATTGATTTTCTAAAATCCTAACCTGTTGAATCAATTCTATTTATTACATTCCTAGTTCGCATTTGCGATGCTTTTAGTCTAAATATTGAAAAACTAGGATAATTTTATAATGTTAATGTTTTAAACGATTGATAATTTCACTGTTTTAACATGCACAATGTTGATTTGCGTACATACGAGTATTTTATCCATTACAGTTTTCATTAAGGTTTGCACATATAACTATGAAAAGACTTGTCCTGACGGTCGCTTAATGACAATTCGACCTTAAACGAGTGCAACTACGCTTTCCAGATTTTAAACATTTTTCTAACCACCTGACGGGAACAAGGGAAATTTAGGAACGACGAGAAGATAGGGCGTCGTGAAGACCAAGGCCACGGTGATGAGAAGTCCAGCTTCGAAGCACACAAATACGTCACCACACACTTCTGATGTTTCACAAGCACTTTTCCTACACACGCATTTCTTAGCAACGCAACGGCTCATTTGAGCCTAAACACTTGCACACCAAGCACGATTTTCACAATTCTTGATAACTCACCCATCACTTCACAACACTGTATCTGTGATTCGTAAAATCACTCATCAAAGATCTGCATCAATGCTACTCAACTTTTCACGCGACACTTTACAGAAATATTTGGAGATATGAATTTCCTATTTAAATTTTCTTTCACACCTACTTTGCACAAATATTAATCGGCATTGAATTTCTCTGGATATCCTATTTACACGTCACACCTATTTGTTCCAGAAACTACGAACACTAAAAATCTAACCCCAGTCACTTCGAGAACAATCACCAATAACATCTCCACAACCCGACACGAAATGAGCGAGCGTTGGGCGCTGGGCAGAGCAGGAGGCGGTGCAGCGATTGGCTACCATTTTTCCAGAGAGTGAACAGCAGGGCTGTTACCAAGATAACCGCAAGAATGCTCAATTTATTTTATTATGTATAAATTGGATGATTGAAAAGAAATATAATATTTAATATTACTAAACAGATGGATCAGCCTATGTATCACAATATATTTCTGATCTATTCGTTTTAAAAACGTTTGTGGGAAGTGTATCTCCTACATCTAGTGCAAACAACGTAACTATTAGTACTAGCTGTAACGAGATAGTAATTTATTTCTGCGAAAGAAAATTAATAGTGTTAAAAAAGAAATAGTCTAACTCGTACTATTTACTTCCTTATTACTTTGAATCAAAACTACCTTGTCGATTTTGCCTCATTTCCTTGTCTACCATCTATCAGCATCTATTAGACCTAGCAGGGTTTCCCACGATATGTAACTGCCACTCCATTGGAGACATAACCAGTAACGAATTCCTTGAATCTTCCAGAACAGCACGCCGTAGTCTTTGGACCTATTTCGGTTCTGTATCATTGCACATATGACTAGTGACCCTCAGTGCACATCGGGTCACTTGGTGCTTACACCATTGTCCTGGATATGTAGTTTCCATTATATATTGTTCAGTTTCAACAGCTCACTACAAAAAATTCACACACAATACATGTCCATTATTTTACTACATCTTGCCAGATGGCATTAACAATTAAATTCTATACAAACGTTTAAGTCCCAAGAGAGTTCTTTTTTTCAAGATGATGACGTCCATTTATTTTCTTGTGAACTCCTGACAAAATTAAATATATTTTTCGTTTTGTTAAGTAAATATGATCATTATTTTCATGAAAAATCGTTTATTATCACTATGTTATGGTATATGTGCAATTAAAACATCACCGAGTAATCAACAGTCAATCAGAACTCAGAGAACTGATGAAAGTCGTTTAACTGTGTATTTATAACACAGACGTAGCCAAGGTATTTCCAGACGGCCATAACTTAATGAGGAAGGAGTAATACATCTGCGGAAGATGTCCTTGTGAGCTTGGCCAGTAAACTGCTGGCGTTTTCTTTTAGCAACACTGCAGCTTCTTGTAATGGCAGTTGTTGGGGTATTCATTCGAATATTTGGTAACTTTATCACGAGTGGTTGATCATATCGTACGTCACATAGGAAAGTGACAATTCAAAAATGGGCAATTTACATGTCAATTAAATGCTGACATCTTGTCTTTACGTTGTGTAGTATTATATTTGACTCCCTGAAATGCAATTGAACAAGTAGGAAATAAATAATAAAAATTGGACACTTTTGAGTAACTACTACCATTCTACAAAACAAATTTCAATCAACAATGTGGGATTAGTAAGATTAGTTGAACAATCTAGTTACGTAGGAAACATTGAACAATATAGCAATAGATTAGTATGTCGATAATTTCATGAAGGTTCTAGTTTCGAGTAGAACTGAATAGAACGCCATTTTTATCGGAAAAAAACCTACTGGTAAAAACCCTCCTGAATGTGACCACCTAAAGTTTCGTTATTTCGTTCGTGATTTCGTTAAGGAAATCAGTATTAACAATAGTATATTAGGAACTATTTATTATACTTGTGTTGTATGTACTATCTTGTATGTGTTGTATTGAATGTATTCTATGTATTGTGTAGTATGTATGTATTGAATTGTTTGTATTGTATTTTCGTACTGGTTTTGATCACTAATATGGTTCTACAATTCTTATTGTAATTGTAAAGTGTAATTATCCGTTTAGTCGCTAATGACCTTGATGTCGATACGACGATAAATAAATTTAAATTAAAAAAGTACCCCAAAATTAAAATATCGGTTTCAAGTTCAAGGGGCTGTGACATCAGCCAGATCGATTGAGTAATATCATTTTTGGGTAAAATCCTACTTACGGTTTAGTCGCTAGCCTTCTTCAAAGACTAACTGACAGACGAACGGACGTTTTGCTGTCAATCGATTTTTCCGTATGAAGGACTCTCAAAACATGGATTATAACAATGTCTTGTAGGAAGTAATTTACTAAGATTTATCCACTTTTTTCGTTAGGGGCCAAGCAAGTAAGAGTTTGTGCGACAAAGGTCCTCCTTTATTTTCCAGCAGCATTACAATACTTTCTCTATACTGCGCTAGCACAAGCAAGAAAATAAAAATAATATTAACTAAATGGGAAGTTTTGAAAGACATGTCTTATTGAATGATATTCGAGCATAAATAGATAAATATTAATATTGGGAAAAGAGCTCTTAAATTTAAACTGTTCTCAAATTACAACAAAATCATTGAGGGTGTATCTCTTATGTGTTTAAATTGCCAACAATGTAGAAAAACAAACGAACAGTATCTGTGTTTGAAAAAATGACATATGCATTGTTGTTATGTCAGATTATTTTTTCTTAATTTCAATATTGTTAATGTTATTACTGAATGGCTGAGTTTTCAATGAAACCTAATCCCGCATCGTAATCTAAGAAATAAATTTCCGAGAAAGTCAGAGAAGGAGAAACGAAGTCTTTGCTCCGACTACTCTATGTTATAGAGTACAATATCAATTAATTACAACATTGTAAACGTAAGCTTCCGCGGTTCGTGTCCATGTCTTCTTGGCTGTCCGGGTGACGCCGCGTCGTTGGCTCAGAGGCTGACGTTGAGCCTGTCATGTCGCAGGCTTCCTCAAGACAGTGGCACCGCGGTGCTGCGCGTCCGGTATTATATACTGGACAGCCAAGAAAACATTGATATAAGTAAGTTTATTTAGTTTTTAGCGTTTTTAAAGGAGAAAAGTGTAGGATACAAGACAAAGAAGTCTTGAAAAGGAGTCAAGGACAAAGAAAATATTTTTAAAAGAAGAGTGGCAAAGTACGACATTACTTTGCCGCAGTAGTGTGGTAATGAAGTACATTACCACACAAGAGCAGTAAAGTACTTCATTATGAAACTGATTATAATAGCATAATGTTTCATTTTACATAACAAAAGTGGATAAGTGCATACAGAATTCTCCGAACTATCGTACACAAGGAATGTGCTGAGTAAGCTGATCAGATTGGCAGGCAAGGCGAGATGATTGTCTAGCACCAACACTAGGTGGAAAGCCCAAGAGTACTTTATTACGTAGTTTATAGCTTTGTAAACCTCGAAGATGTCTTGTGACCTTCAGAGCTGTGCTTGTTTACTGATTCTGGTTACTTCCCAGAATGGTATTCTGTACTTCAGCTCCATCTTGTCATTCATTTTCAGAGTTACATAACTAAATTGCTTACATACGAAGCTGAGCAAATAAAAAGTGAAAGTTCTTGGGGAGTTCGCGATTCACGTTTCTATGGCACCTTTCCGCAAGGTATTCACAAATCAAATTGATTATTATAAGTAGTATTTTCATGACTTGCTATACTACATTTTATCAGGATACATATGTGTTATAAATATACATTTTGTATTATAAAAAATATAACTTAAATAGGGTGTTTCGTTGGCCTTGCTTTGCATAATTTATTTTGTCTGGTACATCTACACACCCAATTTTTTCAACTGTAGACACAACTTCTCACTTTAAATATGTGAGTAGCGCCTCTTGTAGCAAAAAATTTGTAAGTGAAGTGTTTTAGACAAACATCGTGATCGGTAGCAAACGTTTTGAAAGTGATTCCCCTATAATTTCACCTTTCTCGAAACAATTAATTTGTGAAAAACAATTAATATCGCTGATTGTTTTCTTGGGCGTATGCCTGAATAACTTACAGGGCATAATTTTTCATGTTTTAGATCAAAAAGTCATATTTTACTTGGATATTTGGGTAAATTGAGGTCATAAAAATCCTAACTTTAGTTGTTAGTTTTGAAACATAGTACTACGTGCTAATAGGTTCTCCATTTATACCATTTCTATTAACTAATATTATCCATAAATATTCAGATTCTGATCAATTCTGAGAAATTTCAAGTAAATATCGCTTCTTCGTAGAGGATGAAATGTTATATATGTATTAAAGTTCTTTTTTAAGTGATAATTATTATGTGTGTGCTCATAGGAATATCAGTGCTGCTATACAAATCTCCAAACGTAAATCTGCTTTGTTGTTCCCGAATGTATGAGACATTTCAATTCTTTTCTGGTAAAGACATGGTTTATCTCAATTCCAGAACGGTTAAAATAATACGATTAAGATGGCTGAATCTTAACGTAACGAATTGTTTAAGAAAAGATTTAAAATGTATTAATGTAAAACACAATGGTCACATGGTCTTCCAGATTGCATTATTCTAACTTCCGTCTTGAAATAGCAGCAACTGACATAACTAGTAAATGAATCGTTCTTTTATTTCAGTCCTACAAAATAAATAATAAAGTTGTGTTTTCCAACAGCTTTTTTTCACTTTCAACTTTTAAAACATTACAGTCAATATCATCATCTTCATCATCGTGCCAACATCTGCAGGAGGCATTCATCAAACCGCGATCCATTTCAAGAACAGGAAGTTTACCCGCTGTGGTGACATGATGAACTGCCTATCGCTGCCGCTGCCGTCTAAGTCGATGCGGCAACCGGCGTCACCCGACAACACGTGCCTTCGTCGCCGGGCACTCCGCTTGCTGTCAATATATACATACACATATTAAGACGTCCGTACATACATACATACATATATGTATGAATTTGTATATACGTATATGCAGTGCTTAATCCATAAAATTGTATCTTCCGAAACGCGCCCCAAATTATTAATTAATAGAAATAGTTACATATTTATATTAAAATTTAATAATTATTTCGGAGGTACCGGAACGCCGATTCGTCACGTTCCACCAGAAATCAAGCCCTACTAATCGGTATCGATTCATAGGCCGCTATTCCAGTCTACAAGGCTTTACGCTTCCGCTTACCAATGAATAGGTCGAAACAACGTCTTCACTTCACTTAGTTAAATGCACTTTTAATATCACTGTTAGAAGTAATTTTCCTGCGTTTGGGTACACTTGAATTTCCCCAATAAAAGTTATTTCACAGAATATGCTTGATTTCAACTAATTGTATTATAATTCATCTGGTTGCCTGTTACCATGTAATGTTCTTTTACAAACACGAAACTTTATATTGCATTTCCGATAAAATTCATTTTAATGTCGTTATATATTTAGCGCAGATTCCACAAAACCGTTTCGCTCTGGTGGGAGTTTATGTATTAATTCACCCTAACGAGGTCTTTTGCTTTGGCGACCTTTACGTCACTCTCCAAAGCCCTCTTTCCTTATGATTTCAACTTGTTGCTAAGAGACCTAGAACACCTATGCAACATCACGGAATGGCTCCAAACCCAAAACTCTTGCGTTACGCAAAACATTTTATTTAAAACAATTATATTTAAAATAAAACATTAATATTCACAAATATAATCATTAAAATTTCTATTATGTTACCGCTTTCCCACCCCCGCGCCCTATGCCCGCAAGAAGCACACGCGAAGGAGGCGGTGGGGGCAATACCACTTACAATTAGTAATGCGACATCGATAACAAAACATTAATGTTGCCAAACATCAATGTTAAAAATCAAAACCTCGATGTTAAAAATACATCTTCCAAAAATCATCGATGTTTTTAAACATGAAATTCGTGCGTAAAGATTTGATTTGACAGTGAGTGTATATTAATTTATAATAAAGTAGCTGAAAATAAAGATATACATCGCCTCTTCATGTGCGAAAAGACATCACGATCATCCCGGGAGAGGCATTAGTCTGCTCGATGAAGGCAGTACAAACTGCGTTCGTTTCGTTCGAACACAAACAGATCAGTTATTATTTCATATTTTACCTTTTCAAAATTGTGAATATAGAAATTTTTTGTCCATGAACGAAACATCTATATTTCAAACATCCATGAATTCAAGCCGTAGAATTGTCGATATTCAAAAAACATCAAACTCAAAACATCGATGTTAAAAAACATCGAACTCAAAACATCGGTGTTAAAAAACATCGGCTTCAATTCATGCATGTTTAAGACATCGATGTTTTTATAGAAACATCGGTGTTTTGAAAACAAGGGCATCGATGTCCCTTTTCTATCTATAATTGCCTCGGCCGCTTCTCCATCCCCCACTACTGCCGTCCGCCTCCAACCCCGCCTCCACCGTCTCCTCTTTCGCCCGCCGCCGCCGTCGCCGTCTGCTCGCTCGCAGCGTCTCCGGAAGAGGCGGTGCAGAGGATGCGGGCACGAGCGCCGCACTTCCTGCCGGATGCCGTTCAAACCGCCTGTAAAACTTAACTTGCACCACTTCCCGAGAGCGATTACGGACGCTTCGACTCGGCAAATGGAGCTTGGATGCAAAGGAAGGAAAAGGGGAATCCCTCTCTTTGAATAAAAATAATGCATTTCCGGGAACTCTTGTTCCAGTATTTAAATAAATTGCATGCACTCTCTGAACTGTCATATGCATTTTTATTTTCCAGGTAAAAGTTTAAATTTTTGGGGAAAAGAAATGTCCAATTTGAAAAATAAGTATTATTTCTTCTCATAATAAATGTTTCATACGGTTAAATTAAATGCATATACTGATGGCCTTCAGCATAAAATCATTTTTGAGCACGAATCACAATGGATTCCGTACTTCGCACCAGTGTCCGATGGGATTTCTACGCACACCACATCTCATTCCAAAGTGTGCCTAAGGTACGATGAAACACATCTTTTTCTGCGCACCACAAAAAAATCACTTATCGTGAGAGCGTAGAGATTATCCCGGCTGGGGTGGTGGGAGATACCTCGTAGGGGAAAATCACCGCAAGCCGACGTAGGTCGGCGCCGGATCTCACCTTCTAGCCGGGAAAGATCACCTGCATTTTCCTTGATGAAAACATGCACTACACCTACGGACATTACCTTAGCTGTTGACGCGCCCGGAAACACTAATCAATGAAACAACAAAATCTAGTGGGAAAAGGTTATGAAAGCGCGCAGGAAACTCGATTGATCCTGGCCACATGGTGAAGAAACATGACATTTTTCCCCCCGAAATTCAAAACTTGTAGGTGAGAAAGTACGTTTTCTAGGAAAGTTCAAGGTGTATTCACATGTTTTGAAGTTTTGCTGTGGGTTTCATTCTCCTTTGCATGTTTGCAGTTGCGTTTGTCGCAAGGGGGCATTCCCAGTCGCTCGTGTATCACCTCTAAAGCCTATATTTTCCCCTTAATCGCTTGCCTGATACTCAGAGAAGATGTGTGTAGTCTGGGTGAGTATTTTGAACTGGTTTGCTTCAAGAACAATGTCACATGCAGCGAAATGGGAGAAGAGTTACCATTGGCATAGGTATAGGAACGAGTTATGCCAAAGGGCTATCCCGGCGAAATTTTCGTGGGGCACGAGGGAGATTTTCACTGGGAATTGTTCTCAGGAGAAAGGTAGGTACAGCGGGGGCACTGGTTCCGCCTTTAGATGCCGATAGGTAGCAGCCGTGAAGGGGGTGCTGAACACAAAAAAAGAGTCCGCGACTATAAAAAAAAAGGTAACTAAGTAGTAAAAGGATTGATTTTCTTTGATTTGATTTGATTTGATTGATTGGTATTTCCAAGTGCGTCAAGTATGAGCCCGTAAGTGTAGTGCTTTTTGTCGAAGGTGGCGGTCTTCCTGGTGGATGGTGACATCCAGAGCCGACCTACATGTCGACTTTTCCCAACCTGGGATTTTTCCAACCAGGTATCTCCCACCAGCGGGGCATCGCCTCGGCAGGGACAAGCTGAGCTTCCAACTATTCTCCCGGCATGTGTGTTAGTGCAGTGGATGTAAGAGAAAGTGTGTGCAAGTAAAGAGTGAGGATAGGAAAAGGAAGAAGGAAAAATGGCGCGAGACGTTTCACATTCGCTTAGTACTGATTACCTCGTCGTAAAGTAAATCCAGACATTATCAGTTTTATTGCGAAACATTATCTTCGGTACATCAAAAACAAATTAAATGCTCACAAACACCATGACCTTTCAGAATTAATGTCACAAGTATGAGCATACGTTTCGCAGAAGAGACTCAAGTGAACTCTTCTTTTGAGCATTTAAAGATTCACAACAAAGTTTACAACCGATTTTAAATTTCTAGATATTAATTCAGTAAATTCATGATTAATGCATATGTGTAATGTCATATGTGACTTTTTAAGAATTGATTTTAGTCAATTTCGTGTAGCAAGTAGGGATATCGGCCATTAGCAAATATAATGTGAGAAACTGTGCAATAACAAGTACTAATGAGAGCCACTGAACGTTTATACAGCTGAAGCTTCTGATCGGTAGTGAGAATACTGAAGGCACGTGTACGAAAGAGCGTGATTAGTGAAATACGATAGACGTTATAACACATTTTTTGAGCACGAGATTATCGAAATAACTATTGGGTTAGCAGCAATTTGGCGCAAAAGGGATATTCGTCACCGTCACTTCTGTTACTTTTAACTTCTTTTGACTTTCGTTAGACTACATTCAGGGTTTTCTCACCTTCCTTGAGCCTCAAATCTATCAAGGAAATCTCAAGATTAAGATCGTAGCCGACAAATTGGTAAAATCTGTATACAAAAGAAATTTAATCGACCTTCACAAATGACACTTTTTTGTGCGCTTGAAACAATACTCATTGTTCTATCGGATTAAAGATACTCAAGGTCACGGTTCGGTCCTTGATCCTAAAGACCTCCAGATGAAAGATATTACAAGTGTGAGGACTGACTTTGGACACGTGTCGTAACCCTGACACCAATGTGTAACACGTATATATTGTACTGCGAGATCGCTTGGCGAAACAGGAAATGAGTAAAAAACAAATGTACATTAATAATTTTGACATCATCGCTGAATAAATAAATATCAGTGAAGGTGGCGTCAACGTTGACAGATAAAGTTGACAAATCCCACAAAAACTCTGTGGAATTAGGTGGAGAAAAGACTAGACGAAAGTCTCTCTAAAGCAATCATTAAAGAATAATTGTTGACGCTATATTCAAGAAATATATATATATATATATATATATATATATATATATATATATATATATATATATATATATATATTTCTATTACAGACCTTATCTGACGTATGTTTCAAAAAAATCTTTACGAGGAGAGACAGATCTGCCAGAAAAGTACGGAAGCAAATCAATTTGGGAATCATTAAAAATAGAAAAACAAATGGCGATCGTATTTTTGAGGTTATTCCAATACTTTTTATCTCTAAATTATAGTGGGGAGGGGGTAAAAAGGAGTGCGCGAATCTTGTTTTTGGAAGTGAAAACTGAGTCCTATACAATAATATAGAAAACACAGAAGGGCAGATTTCAGTGAACGTTTGCACCAGAACGGGGAAAATATTACTCTTTCTTGATTAGGAATATGAAACAGAAGAAAAAAGAAGAGAAAAGATGATACACACAAGACACGAAAAGATGAAGAAAAAGAAGAAAGGTATAAGAAGCATAAGTGGAAGAAGGAAAAGAAGAAGAATTGAATAAATGCAAGAGAAAAAGAAGAAAAGACAAAAAGAAGAGAAGGAGAAGAAATAAAAGCAAAGAAGTAAATAGATGAAATGGAAGAAGACCGGGAGGAGGAGAAAGACGAAAATGAAATAAAGGAGGAAGAAAGCACTTAGAAGTAGAAAATCAAGAGGAAAAAAGAACAACAATAATAAAGAGAAAGCCAGAAGGAGATGGATAAGAAGCGGAAGAAGGAGAACTAATGGTATCGTCTAACCTTGCGTAAGCTACACTCACTCGTAGATGATGCACCTCTCCGATAGGTTAAGTGGTGTCCACGACCTCCACGCCAAGAGCGGGGCGGGGCGCCAAGGCTTTGCCAGGAGCGTGATGCTGCGCCACAAACAGGCACAAACATAGCAAGCAGACTAACGAAAACGTGCCTAGAACTCCCGTTGAAAAGGCGGTTCCAAATAACTTTTCCAACACAAATGCATTTAAGTTCATAAATACTTTAAAATATTTAACTGTTTGATTAACAATACACAAAAATAATTAAATTCACATTTTAGAAAATGCATAATGAATTGAATACATAATGCACAAAAATATACAATAAATTATATTAAATATCTTTAAAATAATTGTATTTTTATTTGAATATTACATTTGTAAGTTGAAAGGTGACAGATAAATATATGCATAGTGACATTTTATGATCAATGTCATAAAATATCAGTATGAAAGGCAAAATGTCTTGTCCGTCTATCCGTCCGCCGTGGTCAGCATCTACACCGTTCAGACGATTTTCTGCAAAATAGACATTCCCCAATCGAACTGAACGAACCGAAGGCCTTGCGAATTTGAAATGGATATTTTGATATTTGGGGGTACTTTATATGAAGCCTGTACATTTTCAAAATTATCTCAAAAACGGTTCCAATTTTTTTTGATTAAACTTGGTCGTCAGATATCATAAAGGATTCTTACAAATGACGTAGATTTCAATTTCGTTTAGATCTGAATTGCTCAAGTTCCAAGTAATGCGAGAAAGTACGCGTTGTTTAGCACCACTTGCTTGTTGTGAATGAAAAACAAATGCAGGTTCTCAATTAGCAAAGATGGCCCTCTTTCTTCCGGACGCCACACCTGGTCGCAGAGAGAGAGAGGGGGGAGATGAGGAGGGAGGGGAGAGAGAGAGAGAGAGAGAGAGAGAGAGAGAGAGAGAGAGAGAGAGAGAGAGAGAGAGACGGCTGCTCCTGCAACAGCAGCGCTGTGCCCGGGTGAGCGCTGAGCCGCGGCGAACGCCCTCCTTGGCAGCGCGCCAGTGACGTCATATGGGTCGACGCGACGCGTCGGCGGTGTCGGTCACCAGGCCGAGTCAAAGTGCACGCGGGAAGGTAAACAACGCCCACCGCATGTCCATCTACGCTCTGCAAGGTGACAGGAAGTGAAATGCACAAGGTTTCGTGTTCAGAAGGAGGCGGTGGTCATTCTTTGGGAGATTTACGTTCTTTATTAGTTTATTTATTTATTTATTTATATATGTATTCAAGTATTTGTTTGTTTGTTTATTTATTTTACATTAATATTGTAACACCACCGGGCATCTCGTTAGAGAATGCACGGTTAGCGGCCCGGTTGTAGCTCAGTCGGTGATGGAAGGAATTGTTAATCAGATACAATGGAAGTACGAAATAAACACTTTGATCACTGGTAGAAAAATTACTTTTATTCCTGGGCAAGAAAAAGAATGCACCAGGGAAGTTACATTTGTAAATTAAATAAAAAAAGAGATAAAATGAAAAGAAAAGAAAATTTAAAGATCAGAATTAACAGTAAAGCTTATAACTAGGAAGAGTACAAAATTGTTATAACTAAAATTACAATGGTGAAAAATTGACAATTCGATGTGCCTTGGCGCGGCACCGCGTTACAAAATTACACAGGGGTGAATACCCTGGGTTATACTGCCTGGGAAAGTTCTTTGTGTGCCCGGACGGGCGCGGCGACGGTCGAAGGGGCGGTTGCGGCCCTCACTGGAGGTCGGCAGGGGCCTATGACCCACTTCGTCGACAGCTGATCGGCCGCCTGGTGACGTCAGTATGGGAGCAGCTGGCGTCTGGCGGCGCCTAACGGCGTCTGGCGGTGTCTGGTAGAACTCGTAGATCGCCGGGATTTTCTCCCGATCTCAGGAGCGGAGTAATCAACCATGCGTCCCTCTGATTCTCATGACAATTGTTCTCAAGCACGACTTCAGAAAATTGAGAAATCCTTCAGAGACACATTCGCCTCTCTCCGCGACTAATTCCCACCCCAGAGAAGTTTCTCTGCCCGCTCTACTCAGCCCTTTACACTAGCCCACACTGAAATTTTATAAGTCCTTCAGAGACGCACTCGCCTCTCTCCGACGAATAGTTTCCCCCCAGAGAAGTTTCTCTGCCTGCTGCAGTCAGCCGAATGTCTTCAGAGGCACACACGCCTCTCCCCGACGAATAGTTCCCCCCCCGGAGAAGTTTCTCTCCCAACTGCCCTCCGTCTAATGAAATTTTGTAAATCGAAAACGTAGCAAGTAAACTTTTACCCCCACCCTTTTTCTCATGTGCTTCAGTTCCTTATAATGGTCGCGTCGCTATTGGTCAAAGGTAATGGCGTAGTACACTATTTTCGACCAATAGCGACGGGGGAAGCAAAGGAAATTTCCACACTCTGTGCCTCTGTGAGGGTACAGTGTTTTTCTTGTTCCTTCTGGAACATAGGCCATGCCTGCGAAAGGGGGCGTTGTCCGGTGAAAGAATTATCGTTCTGGGTTTCCTCGAATACGAGCAGGCGTTCTAGAGATTTCCCAGATGTGCCTGCGTCCGAGCGCTTTCCAGTTAATCTTTTGACACCAGCCCTCATAAGATTTTCGTAATGGGCCGGGGGCGCAAGTGGCTGTCACTAGAAAAGGGGTTGCGCGCGTGTCGCCATCTGTTTATTCTCCCAGTAAGTTTCCTTTGGTCCGGTTTATTTTATTTAATTTGTACGAGGAAATCTGTATCGCTACAATATTTGTTCTGTGTTTATTATTTACTAGTGGCATGCAGTAGCAAAAATGCTGCTGAACAAAGGCATTTCCGAAGAGCAGCAAGCACAATACTCAGGAATCGTAAATAAAGTGCTCTCGTAAAATACGACAATGAATTAAATGTTTTATCAAAACAGTCTTCACGATTACTGCCATAACATAGTATGGCATATATATATATATATATATATATATATATATATATATATATATATATATATATATATATATATACAGGGTGAGGCACCTAAGTTGGCCACAGCAAATATCTCCGAAACGGTTTGAGGTATCGGAATACAGTTTGCGCCAATTTGTAGCAGATGATGGGAGAAATAACACATATCATTTTCGTGTATGTACCATTTTTAATTGCGAAGATATTGACACAACTTTATTTTTTTTACTGGAAGTATATATTTTTTCAGCAGCATTATAAAGGTCACAAAGAGAGGAATACAATGATATAAGTATTGTTAATATTCGAAGAGAAAGTGTAGAAAAAATGTGTTTTGCATTTTGTCAGAAACCATGTCATTCGTGTCTTTCCGAAACAGTTTTTCGGCAGGCGGAAAGTTTCTGCCACAGCGCTCTGCTCTAGAGAGAAATTGGTCGCTAAACTGTTCACGAGCGGGAGTTCACAGTTGTAGCAACTTGTGAGAGGGTGAAACATCTCTCAACACTTTCAGTTCAACGTTGGCTTTCGTAATGAAATTTACAAACGAAGAAAAACTCGTCGCTGTTCTTATTTACGGTGAGTGTGGAAGGAACGCAAAGCAAGCAGCGAAATCTACGCGAAAAGGTCTCCGAATCGGAAGCGATTGTCAAGAAAAACCTTGGTAAGAATATGCTGACGTCTGTTATCAAGCGGTGACTGGAATTCAAAAACACGTGAGAGAACGAAACCTGCTACCGGTGAGGACAAGGCAGTAGATGTTATGGCATGTGTGGCTGCAAACTGCCATGTGAGTTCGCGAGAGATTGCTAGAGACTCAGGTATAAGTCAGAGAAGTGTTCTTCGTATACTTCACCGGTACAAATTCCATCCGTACCACGTTAGCCTTCACCAGCAGTTGCATGAAGGTGATTATGAACAACGTGTTCAATTTTGTAGATTTATCCTTATGTCACTGAGAGACGACAAAAGATTCGTAAACAGAATACTTTTCACCGATGAAGCGACTTTCACAAACCATGCACAAGTAAACCTAAGAAACATGCACTATTGGGCGACGGAGAACCCAAAGTGGATCCGTCAAGTGGAAAATCAGCTGCAGTGGAGTGTGAACGTCTGGTGCGGGATCATTGATAATTTTATCATCGGGCCGTACTCCATTGAAGGAAAAATAACAGGGCAAGTATATTCTAAATTCCTCAAAGAGACCTTGCCAACGTTGCTACATGAAGTTCCTTTGGAGTTGCGTCTTGGCATGTGGTATCAGCACGACGGTTGCCCTGCACATTCTGCTGAAGTGTCAAGGGCAGTTCTAAATGAAACATTTGCAGGTCGCTGGATAGGAAGAGGTGGTGCGGTGAAATGGCCGCCTCGGTCACCCGATCTAACACCACTTGATTTCTTTCTGTGGGGAAATTTGAAAAATACTGTATACGCAAACATTCCTACGACTCCAGAAGATATGAAGAGGCGCATTACAGAAGCTTGCGGCAAGATAACGCAAGAAACGTTCCAATCCGTGCGTCGGTCGCTGGAAAGGAGACTGCAAATGTGTATTGCCGTGGACGGCAAACATATTGAGCACATGACGTTAAGGCTACCCCGCGTTCTATTTTATGGAATGTAAATTTCTTTTATGCGTGCTAAAGGTCTTATTTTTATCAATACTGTGTTTCATTGTTTTGCTCTCTTGTATTTAAGTTCTTATGTTACTGCACTGGCTTGAAGCATACCAAACTTATTCTGTGTAAATAACTTGCTGTCAAAGGAATAAAATTTGTATTCCACAATGCAGAATGTCCCGTATTGTTCAATCAATTAAGATAATCAGAAAACGACCGAATTTACACTTTACTTGGACGCACTCATAAAATGTAAATTTGGTATTTGATTGTCTTAAATTATTACGTTGTTGCATTCCTATGTTCCTCTTCCTAACATATAATTCATAATGTATTTTTTACTGCAATAGATGTAGTATGCAGGTAGTTTTAGAAAGTACTACCATTCAATACATTTTTAGTATGCCATTCTAATTACAAAAGAACAATGTTTTACTTTCTGCCTCATTTATAGTATATCTACAGTACAATAAAGAAAATATTCAATTCTCGTGATAAATTTGTGACAAACTAAATTAATTTTTGATTTTTTATTAAATTTAATTAATACAAAATGGTCACTTGCAGGTTTTCGGACGGTTACACGTCGGTATCACTTCACGACCCTCAGCCATGGACGGTGTTGACTCGCGAACGCGAGGTCGGATGTTGAAAGTTAGAAAGATAGAATCTGGCTACAAGCAATGTCAAACGCACTTTCAGTAAACAAGGAAAAGGTCTAAGGAACGTGTGCATCCGCGTCTATTACGTGCTACTTGACATAATGTATTTTTGCAAAAGTCTCTCTTCAAATATTAACAATATTTATATCATTGTATTCCTCTCTTTATAATGCTGCTGAAAAGATATATACTTCCATTTAAAAAATAAAGTTGCGTCAATATCTTCGCAATTAAAAATGGTACATATACGAAAACGATATGTGTTGTTTCCCCCGTCATCTAATACAAATTGGCGCAAACTGGATTCCGATATCTCAAACCGTTTCGGAGATATTTGCTGTGGCCAACTTAGGTGCCTCACCCTATATATATATATATATATATATATATATATATATATATATATATATATATAGAGAGAGAGAGAGAGAGAGAGAGAGAGAGAGAGAGATTCTTTACCGATAATACCAAAATATACAATTCAAATATCAAAATGTAAATTCTATAACAATATTATCAAAAAAGTTGCTGTTCCATAATGCAATATGTGAGCGTCAAATATTCAGTGACGGGCGTCTTGCTTGGAACCGTTCTCTCTCATGACGTCAGCTGTGCAACGCCCTATAAGCCACAGGAATGGCTAAAATAATGCAAAACTTCTCAAATATGACGTCATGATGCTACATTGAAGACTAATGCAGATTATAAATCAATGTTAGCAAGAATTTAAAATTCCAGATCAATGCAAGACGGCATTAGTAATTTCTTAGTTTAAAAAAGATGACGGAAGGAAACGTAAAAATTACAGGAAATGGCCATCTAAATATAAAGTACAATCAATACGACCGAATAGTAAGCAAGATAGGTTCTAAAGACAATAACTGAAGCACTACTAGAAGAATAAAGCGGCTTTAGGAAGGGAAGGTCGACCACAGAAAATGTCCTCATGTTACAAGTATTAGATAAGAGGAGACAATATAACTTGACTCTCGTAGGGTTCATAGACTTTGAAGACGCATTTGATTAGTTCACAACGAAAAACTTTGCGGAGAATATTAAAAAAGCAAGGCTACCTTATACATCTGAGAAAAGTGGTGGAGAGTGTATATGCAGAAACAAAAGTTGTTTTAAATTACGGATCAAAAAACTCAGTAGAAATCTTAATAAATAGAGGAGTTATACAAGGATGCCCGATGTCGCCAACTTCTTCCAATGTAATAATTATGTGCGTCGTCATTCGATGGCTAAGCCATCGAAAGCTGCTATTTTAATAAATAATATTGTTGGCCATGACGACGCATGTAATTATTTCATTGGAAATGCCAACGAAAACTCACCACAATACCTATATTCTTTCAATGTATTCTTTGACATCATCCAAAAACGGAAACAAGATAATAATGCAGATATAAAATTAACCGAGTAAATTATTTTAAATATTTTATTATATGCAGTTAATACTATAATAATAATAATAATAATAATAATAATAATAATAATTATCGAGACAGAATATAAGTTAAAACGTTTTACTCAACGTCTCCATAATATATGTAATAAATGTCACATTCAGATATCAAGAGAGAAGACAAAAGTAATGGCATTTTGGGGGGAATTCACCAGTTAGACCCAAGATGGTAGTTGAAAACAAAATTTTAGAACAAACCTCCTTTGTTTATTTAGGATGTATAATAACTGATGACCTCGGTGGCCCGTTGGTTAGTGAGGTCGCTTTCCACGGCGCAACCACGGGTTCGGTTCCCGGCCGGGGTAGAATTATAACTGTGCTCTTTCCTAACTGATGTTCCAGTATCTTTTATGTGTGACGACGATAAGGCACAACCTGAAGTTATGAAGACCAGTACGTATATACGGTGGAGGGATGTCTTCGTGCCACTTACACCATGGCCGAGAGGCTGGGCCACCACTGGTCGGTCAAGGCCCGTATCGAGATGTCCAACCAAAGATAAGGGCAGTTTAACAACTGACCAGAACGATATAGACAACGAAAACAAACTTTCGAGGGTCTAAAAATTAGGCAGAACCATTCACAACAACATAAAAGATAAAATGAGGCAAGAAACTCGAATAAACATGTACAAAACCAATGCAATTACCATGCTGCTCTATGGTTGCGGAAGCTGGAACAATTGAAAGTATAGAGCGTGATTCACGTGATTCCTCTCTCGTATTTATTTAATACAATTTATTTACACTTACCTGACAGACAGAGATGGATCAAGGCATCATCTGATATCACAGCAATCTCTCTAACCGGAAGATCCTAGGTTCGAGTCCCGACGGTAGCAGGATTTTCGACACTAGCTTCTTAGCTAGGTCGAAGTTAGTCGCTGATTAGAGGAGAATTGTGCTCTGATCGATAGTTTTCCGTAGTTTCTCCGATCAACACCAGGCGAATGCCGGAACAGTATCCTAACAAACAGACCACGGACCGCGCGCGATCTCTCCTCCCTTACACACACACACACACACACACACACACAGTTACACTACCACTCATGTCGGGAGACCCGTCAGGAGCTAAGAGCTTGTCCCGGCTGGGGCAAGCCCCCGCTGGTGGGAGATACCTGGTTGGGGAAAACCGCGCTAGCCGACGGTAGGTCGGCGCCGGATCTCGCCATACAGTGGGAAGATCACCTCCCGAGCAGGGCGCTTTTTATGCAGGATATTTAATTTATTACTTCTACTTTGACATAAAACATATCGATCACATTTATTTGTAATTGTCCAGTCGCTACTCTAATTTCGTATCATCCCTTTAGTATCGTGGAATAAGCAAGAAGAACGTTTAATAAAACTTTATGTCAACTTTAAGTGTAGTGTTGTTCTGTTAATTTAATATGTAATATAATTAATGGCCAGCGAGAAACATTTCAAGTGAAAAGTGAAAAACAGCATATAAAAACTGTATGTGCTCATGAAGCATCACTAGATCACATTCTAGAAATGAAAATAGGGATATAACAGCGTCTGGAGAGCCAGGACTGGAGGAGTCCCCAAATTCTCTCGCCGTTATTACTCAGCGAGTAACCTAACAACTTCAGTTCAAATTGTCGATTGCGCTCCTTTCGACAAAATCGAAGTGTAGAGGTATGAGTTTTGCACATACTAAATGTGGTAAATTGCATGTTGCAATAGTGCAGAATTTGGATTTCATTGGTTTAAAATGTTCTCCAACTTCTATTATGAACATTTCTACATCATTTTCTGGTGAATTCTTCTAATTGGGAATGGACTTCTTGAATCTTGTATCCCCTGACTTCGCAGATCGTTAATCCGATTGTCTTCTAGAAGCAAATTCCCAAGAAGCACTGACGCATTTCTTCGTCACAGTTCAAGTGAAATACTGCAATAAACTACTATAAACTATTAAAAACCGGGTGCCAATGAAGCACTTTTCGCTCATATTTTCTGATTTTTTAAAACATATTTAGAATGAAAGTTTAAAGTTGAAATTAATAATGCAAATTAACATCATAGTGAACTTTTACATGTAATAATTTCAAAATTTTATCTAGTCCCGCAACTGAGATATTACAGTCTAAAAACACGAAAAATTGCGAGCGGCTCTAAACAAAAGTGTCCGCCACTGCATCCCCCTTCGCAGAAATTCCAATTTAACTAGTCTATATTCTTCTAACATGTACGTACTAATACCGCAACCAAATAAATAATTTCGTACTCAACTATAAACAACTGAAAAACCGGTGACAATAAAGCACCTATCTCGTGAATTTCACGAGTTTTTAAAAACATTTTAATTCAAATTTCAAAGTTGAAATTCACAACGCAGTTTAACAATATAGTGAACTTTTACATATAATAATTTCAAAATTTTATCTAGTCCCGCAACTGAGATATTACAGTCTAAAAACACGAAAAATTGCGAGCGGCTCTAAACAAAAGTGTCCGCCACTGCATCCCCCTTCGCAGAAATTCCAATTTAACTAGTGTATATTCTTCTAACATATATGTACTAATACAGCAACAAAATAAATAATTTCGTGCTCAACTATAAACAATTAAAAACCGGGTGCAACTGAATCACTTTATGCGTTAATTTCTAATTTTTTAAAACTCGTTTTCAGTCAAAATTCAATTTTGAAATTTCGACTGCACTTTGGGACTATGGTTGTGTTTTAGGTATAATAATTTAATAATATTTTTTTATTATAAATAAAAAATGCAATTTTTCATTTTATAATGAGTGAAATCTCAAATAGATATGCTATGAACACCTGTTATTTAACCTAAAGATCTGCAATGTCATATGTATATGGTTAACAAAAAGTATGGATGCAACTTTATTTGTTCTTCGGCAATTACTCTAATATAATAGAAAATTATCCAAAGAAAAGAATATGATATTGTGAATACTATGTTTCATAAGTGTGTTCTCGTTTCCAAAGATATATTTTCTTTTGACAAGGTACAGAAATGGAATTACAAGCCAAAGAGTGATTTAATAGGCGGCTCTTTGCAATGCAGTCGATGCAAGGATCTGTCGAGCTACTTGCTATGAAGAAGGAAACATTATGATATTGTGAATACTAGTAGTTAAAAATGTGTTTTTGATTGCTTCAAAAGGAATTTCATTTGTCCAGGCACAGAAATAGATTTACAAGCCGAAACGTGTATACGTATTGTAGCGATACCAATTTCCTCATACAAAATTTCATAAGGCTGAGGGCAGTTGGGAAAATGAACAGACGGCGTTGCACGTGCAACCTCGCTTATCGCGACACCCGTTTGCGCCCCCGGCACATTAAGAAAGTCGTTACAAGGGTCAGTCGTCGAAAGATTCACTGAGAGGCACGTGTTCGCATGGCCAGCTGCGAACCTTCTAGAACGCTCGCTTATATCCTGGGAATCCCAGAGCGATAAATTCTTTCACGGACAACGCCTGTCTTGTGCAAGCATGACCGGTGTTCTAGAAGGAATAAGAAAATTCTGGACGCTCACAGTGACACAAAGTGTTGAAACTTCCTTCACTACTCCTGTCACGATTGGTTGAAATAACGTAATGCGCCATTTCTTTTGGCCAATAGCGACGCGACTATCATAAGGAGCTGGAACATACGAGAAAACGAGCGGGGGTAAAAGTTGACCTAATACAATTTCGAGAGAGAGCATCAGAAGGGCCAGAGCATCATACGGGGCCGGAGCATTCAAGGCAGGGCAGTCGGGAGAGAAACTTCTCTGGAGGGGAGAGCTATTCACCGACCAGAGGCAAGTGCGCCTCTGATGGACTTAGAAAAAACTTCGGTGTGGGCTATTGTAAAAGGGCTGAGTAGAGTGGGCAGAGAAAATTCTCTGAAGCGGGAATCAGTTGCAAAGTGAGGCGAATGTGTCTCTGCAGGATTTCTAGACTTTCCAAAGTTGTAATTGTGAATCATCACGAGTATCAGAAGAATCCGTGATTGGTTACTACGCTCTTGAAATCGAGAGTGACTCCTGGCCGACCCCGCGCTCAACCAGACAACACTACTAGACGCCGTCAACGCAGCCACGCGTCGCCGCCCCTGTGGTGACGTCACGACCCGACTGCCAGCTGGTGGCCCGAGAGGCCACCGACCTCCGCTGAATTCTTCCGAAGGACGGCAGCCATTTCCTCGCCCGCGCCGCGCCCTCCCCAGGCGCGCAGAGACCCTTTCCAGGCAGTATTTTTCAATGGGCATTCGTCCCGTGTAAAGTTTTGTAATGCGGCGCCGCGCTATGGCGCATCGATTTGTAACTTTTGTATTTTGCCATTGTAATGTTAATTATAAGTCTTCCTAATTTTTAAGCTTTACTCTGAATACTAACTTCTCATCTTCTTTTCTTTCCACCTAATTTTCAGATTTCTTTATTCTATTTACAAGTGTAACTTCCCTGGGGCATTTTAAATTATTTTGCCCAGGAATAAAAGTGATTTTTACCAGTGATCCAAGTGTTTCTTTCATGTTACCAGTATCTGTTTAACGATTCCTTCCATCACCGACTGAGCTATAACCGGGCCGCTTACCGGGCGTTCTCTCCCGAGACGACTGGGGGTGTTACAGTATGTGTTTGTACTCATGGCGGACGCTACAATGATAGTCCAGGCCAATTTATGAGCTGAAGGAAAAATATTATATTGTCTGCAATACTGCGCGAAAACTACCAAAAAGTGTTTTGAAAAAATTACAAGACCTTAATGAAAGAACTCGTTATGGAAAACAAATTTTATTTGAAAGATAAACCTCTATTTTCAATTTTGTAGTCGTAGGAATACGCCGAAAAGAATTCAAAGTTGTGCAATTTTCGAAAATTCAGAGTTAACCGTGAAAATTTTACCTATGCCACTTTTATAAGAGTATTTTACTCTATGCTTACTAGAAATTTAAAGGCGAAAATGGATCTGTTTTTGAAAAAATTATGAAAATGTTCGCGGGGGGCTTTATGTAATGTACCCCAAAATGTTTCAAAATCTCAAAGTTTCGAATCGAGCCAGGTGGAGAGGGGTTTCTTCAATTTGGAAAAACCCTACGTATAGTTTAGCCGATAGTGATGTTCACAGAAGGGCAGACTGTGGGAGGGACAGACGGTCGTTGTTCCGTCAATTGGTTTATCGATATCAAGAACCCGTTTTGATTCTGGCTACACCACATATTAAAGAATTTTTTTTTCTTAATTTTGCAACTGGATTTATCCATTTTTTCGTTATTATAGCCCGACAATGAATTTTTTATCTGTCGACAGTCCACCTTTTTATCGCGCCTTATTACATAGCTACTCCTATACTACGTATATTACTACATATTGTAATAATAGCGGGGGAGGGCGCCAGGTTCAGCTCCTGAAATATAACTGGATGGAAGTGTTGGGAGGTCATTGATTATAGCACAGAGTCATTTAAAACGAATAACAGTTTATTCCTGGCACCAAGAGCTGCCAGGGAAGTTACATGTCGCAAAGGGCGACGCAAGTTTTTTACTAAATCTACTCTGTGAGCTGGTTATCTTAATTACTAGTTGTTAATTCCCTTAAGGCTAACATATTAGGCTTACTCTTTGATGAAGCGTGCTATTCATCATTTAAGGTCTGCAGGGCCTGAGCGCGGCCACTTGCAATTTCTCGCCGTTACGATTGTTCTGCGAGACGGCTTCGTCTCGTAGTTTTTCACCAGTGGCTGCGTTGTCTCCGCGGGCGTGCCGAGGCGGCAGCCTCGAAGCAGGGGCGGCGGCAGTCCCGGGTCGCTGACCTTCTGCGGCGCGTCCCCTCTCGGCAGGCAGCGGCAATCCCATGTCGCCGGCTCGAGCAGGCTCAGTGGGGCGAGTGGCCACGGGCGTTGACGTAACGCGGTGGGCTGTCAATCGGCCCGTCGCGGGAGGCGGCAAAGGCTGGCGGGCCGATGCGGAAACGGCGCGGGATCCGGTAGTCTCCCGCCCGAGTTTCCTCCGCGACAAGTCCACTAGTCGCGTCCTAACTAATTCGACTCTGGGAAAGTCTTTCCCAAACTCGCGTCCCGATCGTAAGTAACTGAGTAATCAAGCAAATTTAGCAACCAAGAAGTATCTTGGAAGTATCTCGAAGTATCTCAGAAGTATCACGAAGTAACTCTCAAAAATTATCTCTCAACAATATTATATCTGGGAGTGTTCCTCCCCCCGCCGCGCTCCGATCACCAGAGAAGTTTTCTCTCTGCATCTCGTTTTTAAAAGAACTTCCTTTCCCCTTCCCAAAATATTTCTAGCTCTGAATTTCTCCCTTCCCTCATGGCGAAGCTTCCCATTGGCTGAGGGTGGCTGCGTCGCAGAATTCTGATTAACCAATCATGTGGCAATTTTCCCGTATTTTTCCGTAGATTGTTCTCTGTCTGACACCGGCTTCTCTCTCTCGCTCGCTTCCCTTTGTCAACGGTTCCAGAAACTTTTGGCAGCTGTCTGGACACGTGTTCGAGCAGGAGCGCAATTTCACGGGCCCTCGACGGTCGGCATGGGCTAATCGACAGCCTACTGTATTTAGTTTGTAAACAGCCCCTGCGGGAATTCGGGTGCCTAGTCCAGGCGCGTGCCAAGACGGGTGTGGGGGCGGGCATTGTTTGGAAGGGGATCGGTTGATGGCCGAGAAAGGTTTCGTTCACGATGTGTTGTAAATGCGTCGTCGTCTTAGGGACCCTTCCCACGTGAAGCGGGTGGCGCGCCACGCAGCAGCGGGCCGCGTAGCAGAGCATTGGTTTGAATGGAGGCCTTCCCACGTGCAGCGGGTGGCGGCTGCTGCGGCAGCAGACGCCGAACTCCGGCCACCAGAAGCGCAGGAGTGGCCGCGCGCCACCGCTAGCAGAACACAGCTTTAAACGGGAGCCTTCTCACTGTGCCGCCGGTCGCGGCGTTCTACCTGCTCGGGTCCCTTTGTTCGTCGTCGCCGGAGGGTCGGCGAAACCTACCCCTCCAGACCCCACCCCCTTCCACGGCGGGCGGCGGTGCGGCCGTGACTCCGGCGGTGGCTCCGGCGGTGGCTGCGTCGGAAGAGCTATGCTCCTTGAACGAAGCGCGCGGCGGCCGCGCCGTGTGAAGCGGGCCTTACTTGACGCCCGGCCAACCCCTCCGGGGGGCTCCGCACTCTTTCCAGGGTGGTGGCAAAGAAAGGGGGCGCGAGGGTGCGTGCATTGTCCGACCGGGCTCCGGCCTTCCATTTTATGAGTGCAATAAACGAGTCGCCTCTGAAAAAAAGGGCCTGAATGCGGCGCGTCTCCTCTCGGCAGGCGTAGCGAAAGGGCCTCCGCGGCACGGGCAGTGTCCCTCGACCCACTTCTGCCGCGGCGGGAGCTGTCATTAGATGTAGAAATTATTTTGTTATTGGCGATGCCACAATAAAGTTATACTTAATTAATTGGTGACGCCACAATATATACGTATGTATACGGGAAAGTAAAAAGGGAAGCAAACTCTATCGACAGTTTGTTCGCATGTCCGTAAAGTTAGCATACCCACTTATAACAAAATTGAAAAACAGTATTCCAGAATTTTGTTCTAATTAAGGACTAATTAACACCCAAATTAAAAAATTTTCTACCGATGCACATTATAATATTCAACACTAAAAGTGGATACGCTAACTTAATGTTAAGTAAGCATATCCACACAAGAAAAATGCATGAAACAAAAATCTATATACACCAAAATCGTGTTCTAATTAAGAACTATTTGATACCGAAATTTAAACATTTTGAAACGATGCAGAACATCTAAATATAATTCAACATTTCTAATTCAACATATAATATTCAACATTTTTAATATCTCTTCAAACGACGTTTTATTTTATAAACTCCTCTAGAGGGCATATTTTACGTCCGAATGTGGGAAATAACGGCATTTTCTGAAAAACTATGAAATTTTGAACGAATTTAAAACAAAAGTTGAAATATTGTGCATAGTTTTTGAGATATGGGCAGTTATTTTTGTCTAGAAAGATTTAAAGATTTAAGGACCCGTGACCTGTCAAATTTTGCGAATTTCGACATGCGCCGAATTTTTCCAGAAAGCACAGTCCTAGCACGAAATATAGTGGAGAATACACTGGTGATAATACTTTTTCCATCAGATCCTCAGTTTTTCCGGAATTCTCGAAATCGTTCGAAACGAAGGTGATTTGTATGTAATATTTAATGTAAACTTTTTGATGTTGAACATGTTCCTTAGTACTTAGAGATTTCGTATCATGTTCAAATCAAAGAATATTCTACTTATAATTTCGTGTGCAAATCTCACGGCTCTAATAGTTTAGGATTTACGGCGCGTCAAATTTGGCCATTTTTTCAACTTTTTTGTGTCTTAAATAAGGCGTTTTTGATAAACTCCTCTTGAGGGCACAACTGACCAAATGTGAGCGTGAGTGGGCGCGTCCATCGACGGCGGTTGTTGACAGGGACGGTTTGCCACCTTCAGTGATCTCGCCTCCTTTGTTACAAGGGGTGGGGGCCGCCCGCGCTGGCTGCCAGGGACAAGGGCGGCTCTCCGCTGCCTGTGGGGGTGCGGTCAGCGACCTGGAGGTGGGAGAGATTTCGCCACCCTGGCCGCGACATCCTGGGACCCTGGGCTCCCTCTGGGACGGCAGCGGCCCGCCTGTGGTTGCGGCGGGGGCGGCGGCAGCGACGACTGGCGGGCCGGCAGGCTCGGCACGGCGGGCGGTACAAAGGGGGGCAAGGAAATGGCAAGGGGCGAGTCTGGGTTTTACAACACAACGCCCCCAAGTCTTTTTGTGAACTGCATGGGTGGCATTTGGCGCGCAGGCGGCCTTCGCATCGGAAAATCGTTCAACACAGAATGTCAGCAGCGATAAATTGTAAAAACAAAACAAAACAATGGAGCCATTTTTGGGATATTTTAAAAATGTACCATGGGCTTGATGCAAGTTACCTCCCGAAATCAAACTACCGCTTTTAAATTTAAGACTCCGAGACACAAGCTACATGGATTGGGGAATATGAATTTTGGAGAAAATCGGTTGAAGGGTTTAACCGCTAACATTGTTCACAGACAGACGGGCAGACATACGATTTGCCGTCAATCGAGTTTTCGCTATCCCTCCCGCTATACCGTCTGAGCATTATGTCAGTACTACTTGTAACTACAGTACAATTGGAGAACTTAGTACGCACGTACTAATTTATTTCCCCAAAATTACATTTATCACTGTTACAGTTTATGTCTTCTATTGAGAAAAGTTATCATAGCGGCATGAGGGTTTTTCTACCATGCCAGTCATACTAGCACGTTTAATAAAAAGTGGGAAGAACATAATGAAATTAAAAATATTGGATACGATTTCAAAAAGGTCTCTGAGTTCTCACTGGCTGTTCTGGATTTTTTATTACACGGTACAGTTTTAATTGCACGCATGCCATAAGCATAGTGGTAACCAACAATTTTTCATGAAAATAATGAGCATATTAGGTGAGCTAAACGAAAAATATATTTAATTTTGGAGGAAAAGTGGGCACTAAATTCTCCAATTGGTTTGATGTGATTGTGCTTGTATGGGTTGTGCCAGCTTGACACACATCTTAAGAATCGTATCATCGTAGGATTATAAAATTGCCTGGAGTTCAAAAGAAAATAATAAATCGGACTGCAGACGTAATAAACTTGAAAATACTTACAAAACTCATTTATTAATTATTCTGTTGGATACAAGAGTATAGCTTGAACAGTACTTAAAAAATATGAAGTCCTGTAGACGCATTTAAACAACTCTACGTATAATAGAGAGACAGTATTGACTTCATGCAATTTGTTTCAATTAACCACAATCAAATCCGGATAATCGACGGTTTGGGTTTTTGATGTATGAATGAAGAACAATACTTGGTCTTCTTGTGAAGAAAGTGCGGTAAAAAAAATTGCATTCGCGAAGTCGGTTTCCCTCCCGAGAGTTCGTACGGTAATCGCGTATATCGCGTAATAGCGTACGGTAAATATGTATTAACTGTTTCGATATTTATCAAGTCTACCCTGCGTTTGAAAAAAGTATGTTGTAAAACATAATTATATAGATATCAAGATGTACATAGAAACACTTTCTTCTGAAAAGGTGTGGGTGCTACTCACTTCTAAGTCACACTATCGATTTGTAATTCTCTGCGTTGTATGACGTAGTCAGAAAAATTAAAACATGGTTAAAATTGGGGAAAACGGTATATACAAAATTTCGAATTAAAATATGAGAAAACTAAACTACAATACTTAAATATGCGAGAAACCTTTGACTAGTATATGAAAAATAAATGGATACATTGAAATATTTTAATATATAAAAGAGCTTCTCAAAATGCCTACTCTCACTTGTCAAGATCAGAACAACATTATTATGTATTTTAGACTTTATCGTACAACAGCATTAAAAGTAACATGTAACTCATACATACTCACTGCCTCAAAATTAAGACGGTCAAATTCTTAGTTTTCTGTTTCTTATTACAAATGTCTTCTATTGAGAATTTTAATTCGTACGTGAACATATACATTTCGTACGAAACAACCCGCACTGAAATAAACATCGCACATTTCTTAATTCTTATTGTAAAGGTTATAACTTAAGGTTGAAGCTTTTGAGCGCAACATTGTGATAAGCAATAAAAGATTGAACACACGTCCCAAACACAGACCCGGTGTAGAGACTACAATGAGACGGTACCACGTACGCGGCGTTTTGATCTCGTTCAAGAAGGCATCTCTATTCACACGAAAATACTCTTGAAAACTTACCTTAATATCTGTTAACAAACAATCTTGGATAAAGCTTCTGGAAAGAAGGCTTTAATTTCTTCCTTGGGTCGATGTCTGGCGCAAGTAAGATGCCGCCATCCGTTAGTTATCATCTTGTCTTGCTTCTTCTTCTTAACAACGTTTTGATTCAAGTAGAATAAATGACCTTAACCCTGAATCACCTTAAGTAACGGGCAGGGGGCGGTATATCGAACACTTTGTTTTTTCCAGCCAAGAAAATGCGTTTGCGTATGCGTTGAAAAATGGTTTCAAATATTGCGACTTACGTGATTTTAACATTCCTGCAATCACTTCAAACTGAGTGACTGGCTTAGATACAATTTTACTAGAACAGTAATTCCCATGTAATAAAATTGTATTATCGTGAAGGACAGGTTAATACAAAAAATAATTAATAATAATAAATCGTATATGGTATGGGGAAGTAATAATTGAAGTAGCACACAAATACAAATGCTCCTATACAACACTATATGCAACTATACAACAGCTCCTATACATCGTAGCAAAAAAGCTTTCATTTTGTACATCCATTTCTGTAGGGACCGAAATGCACAAATTTTGTATGCACATCCATTTCGTCCCCTACAGAAATGGATGTGCATACAAAATTTGGATGTGAACAATAAATGGCTCACCTAATATTAACAATAGTATCAACATCCTTACTGCAGCGAAGCAGGTACCCAAACGTCACTCCTGCACTTGCAGAACAGGGAACACCTAACACACCGGGCAAGGCCAAACCAAGTGTGTACAAATATCAGGAACACTTTCCCAATATATTATTGACAATATAATATTTTTCGTTCAGCTCACAAATCGGCCTGAACTATCATTGTACCGTCAGCCATGAGTACAAACACATACGTACACACGCTTCGGCTTGTAAATTTATTTCTGTGCCTGGACAAATGAAATTCCTTTTTAAGCAATCAAAAACAAATTTTTAACGACTAGTATTCACAATATCATTATTTTTCCTTCATAGAAAGTAGCCCGACAGATCCTTGCATCGACTGCATTGCAAAGAGCCGCCTATTAAATCACGCTTTGGCTTGTAATTCCATTTCTGTGCCTGTCAAAAGAAAATATATCTTTGGAAACGAAAACACACTTACAAAAAATAGTATTAACAATATCATTTTTTTTTTCTTTATAGGAAGTAGCCCGACCGATAATTGCAGTGACTGAATTGCAGGAAGAAGCCTACTAATACTACATGCTTTTACTTGTTATTCCATTTGTGTACCTGGGAAAAGGAAAAATCGTTTTTGAAGGAACAATGACACACTTTTCCTCAATAGCAATCAAAATATTATAATTTCTCTTTAGCATAGGAAGTAGCCGGGCTGATCATAGCAGCGACTGGGTTGCCAGGAGCCCGCTATTAATACTCTGCTTTACTAATACTTTGCTTTAAAATTGACATTATAGTTGACGTAGATTTTTAAACAAAACAGCACTGGATATGGTTACCTCAGTCCTATAAATCAAAGGAATAATTGTCGACCTTGAAAGTTTTTATACATAAAATATTTGAGGCAAAATGTATTGAACGTGAAGGGAGAATTTTATATTAGAGTAATTGCCGAAAAACAAATAACGTTGCATCCATACTTTTTGTTAACCATAAACATATGACATTGCAGATCTTTAGGTTAAATAACAGGTGTTCATAGCATATCTATTTGAGATTTCACTCATTATAAAATGAAAAATTGCATTTTTTTTTATTTATAATAAAAAATTATTATTAAATTATTATACCTAAACACAACCATAGTCCCAAAGTGCAGTCGAAATTTCAAAATTGAAAGTGATTCAGTTGCACCCGGTTTTTAATTGTTTATAGTTGAGCACGAAATTATTTATTTTGTTGCAGTATTAGTACATATATGTTAGAAGAATATACACTAGTTAAATTGGAATTTCTGCGAAGGGGGATGCAGTGGCGGACACTTTTGTTTAGAGCCGCTCGCAATTTTTCGTGTTTTTAGACTGTAATATCTCAGTTGCGGGACTAGATAAAATTTTGAAATTATTACTATTAAAAGTCCACTATGATGTTAATCTGCATTATTAATTTCAACTTTAAACTTTCACTCTAAATATGTTTTAAAAAATCAGAAAATATGAGTGAAAAGTGCTTCATTGGCACCCGGTTTTTAATTGTTTTTAGTTGAGTACAAAATTTTTAATTGTGGTAGAAAATTAGTACATAATTAGTAGATAATGTTAGGCTAGTTGATTTTGAATTTATGAGAAGTGGGGGTGCTAACTTAACGTCAAGCTAGCACCCCCACTTTTGGATGTGGTTTTTTTATTGTTTATAGTCGAGTACAAAATTTTTAATTGTGGTAGAAAATTAGTACATAATTAGTACAAAATTATAGGCTAGTTATTTTTGAATTTCGAACAAGTGGGGGTTGCAGCTTGACGGAGGTCCAGCCCTGTATGTATGGGCATACCAGCTCTGAGGAAGAATCATGGTTTCCCCTCCCAGTTTTAGTATTTCTCCTGGTATTCCATCAGGACCTACTGATTTATTTCTCCTAATTTTTGCAATTCGTTTTCTAATAATTCCTCCATCGATTCGAAAGGTTTCTATTACGTACGATTCTTCTTTCAGAATTTTGTAAAGCTGAGTGGCTTACCAGTTTGACACTGCTTTTTAAAAGATATCAATCTAAATCACTAATATTTTCAAATTTATTTATTTATATTAAGCACTATTAGCATTATTAAACTGTTTGTTTTCTGTTGAAAAACAAAGCTAGATATATGCAGTATGTCGAGCACTCTGTTCAAGAGCAGCCAAAACATCATGTTTTTGGCAAACATACAAACAACCTTTCTTCCGTGGATTTTGGAGCTGCAGAGACATCTCTCAAACAACGTTCTCTCGCTCCAATGACAGCCACAAGGCAAAAATTTCTCAATTTGTCATTTGGATAAATAGGTCCATCTTTGCCTTTCAGTACCACTGCCATATTGAGCTGTTTCACTACCAAGTCAACAACCTCTCTGGCTGTTGTCCAAGGAGTGATATGCAGTTTAAGGCTAGTTCCACTTGCCAAGCCAGTTACATAAGCAGCATATACCTGCAACACAATGTTTCATGAACATTACAAAAACAAACCAAGCATTCAAGTAAATTACTAAAGCTTTCATTAACATGGATCCAGAGGAAAGAGTTTTCAAAGAAATATTTACATAATACCACACATTATATTTGAATAATTCACTTCTGTTAAAAGGAAATGCAAGAATGGAAAATTTTCTTCAATTGGTCCAATAATTCTTTGAACCAAACCTATTATAATTTATTAATTTTCTTCAATAATTCTAATTTTTAGAGCTCATTAAACCTTTTAAAACTGGTTACAGTGCAAGAAAGAATACAGTTTTTATTGCCATCTTTAAAAAGTTTAATAAAAATAATATAGTGTATGTTTATTCAAATTAAAATGCAATTAAGTTACCTAAAGAATTTAATCTTCTCTTTGTGTCATGTCCACAAACTAATAAATAATTTAGGCAGTTCACACAATCTTGCCAAATCAATTAGGAACTTAATTATTTTTGGTAATTGTATAATTTCTCAATTTGGGCTTGTTAATTCTACGCCAATATTTTTCATTTTCTAATTATTCTTGTACAGAGTGGGCAACTGAAATGTGATTAGATTCCTAAATGAATGTCTTCAATACCAAAAAGAAACATTAATGGTATTTTTTCACTAAACAATAAAGTACAGAAAACTTAGTTGATTCCTCAAGAACATTTAAATAAACTGAAATATTTTTTATCTATATTATTAAAATTTTTGAATGCTTTATGTAACTTTAGTTTAGTCTTATGAACTAAAATTTTAAACACATATAAATTTCATATTCAATAGCTACTGTAGGTTATGAAACAAAACAACTTTGAATATTACAGATTGAATAGACACCAAAATTTAACTCAAGATCTCAAGAAATGAAACTGTACGATTGAATGGGAATAACTCAATTTAAATGTAACATACTATAAAATAATAACAAAGAACTTGATGACTACAAAGTTAGAGAATATCAGCAATCAGTTGCTGAGGCATGCACTTTTTCTATAATAAAACATGTTTGATGGACATGAATGCAAAATTATCAAGTAAAATTTAATTGATAGAAACTATACATCACCACTTCATCAGAAATATGAGGATTGATATGAAATATTTTTAATAGAATTTGGGAAAGTTAAACAATAACGTATTCTTACTGTTTGTATTTTTTAAAAACTTCAAAAGCAGGAAGTTACACAATTCATTGTGTATCTTTTTTATTTCAAAACTTATAAACCAAGTCACTCAAAATTTTCTGAGCAAGTGGTGCTGACACATGCTCTAGCAATGTAACTTTAATAACACAGATATATTATAAGACAACTTGCCAATGGTTTAAGAAAAAAGTTAACTATATGGAAAAGTTATCTATATAGCCACGGTATTCTTCATAGAAGAACAAATCCTAAAAGTGCTTAGATTTTAGGATTAACTCAATAGTATATAAAGTTACTGATGTGGGCAAAAGAAATTTAAAATTTACTAATTAGTAAGCTTTATTTCAAAAATGGAACAATACCACACTTTTTGTCAAAATAGTCTTATGAATAGTCTTTCTATGGGGTTATTAGCAATTAATTGTTAATATCAAAAAAGCATTTTCATGAAATAATTATTTACTATTTTAATTACTCTTCTCAATGTTTTCTTTGTATCTAAATGAATTAACTTAGATACAACTTTAAAGCAACAGCAACTTTAAAAGAGAAAAAATATGATATTTAAATATATTTAAGTGTGAAATTATGAAAAAAGAGTTCAAAGAAGAATTAGCTTAGCCAGTGGTAGTTGCATCATGTACACAGTTTAAAAATTCTACCTCCTACATATTCCAAAAGCTGTGTTCCTTCATTTGAAGACTTCTGTATAAATTATTTTGGTAAATATGTTGGGACACTTCTTGAGCCACTATACCAGCACTTCATGAGGAAAATAAATATACAATTTAATTTGTACAATTATGCTAATAAATATATAATTAAGTCTCTCAACAGATTTGTCCCTTATAGAGGAGTATATCCTAGAATGAATATATCCACTACCACATTACAAAACAACACTAATTCACATATTCAAAGTAATGTGTATCATGCATCATAAATCTATACAAAATTCATGCAAAAATACGTGACTGCTCCATTTAATAACTGTTTGATTGCAACATAGTAATGAATATATTCATTCATGCAGAGGTCATACTTTACTTTTTAATACTTATGACCACTGATCAATTCTTGGAGAAAATCCTTACACCAATTCAAAGGGAATTGTAGTTCATGGAATGGTTGAACTGAAATACCAAGAAGGACATTTTTATTCCATTAATCATTCAAAAAGATTTGGAAATAATAATTTTACAAAAAAAGAAACAAAAAGAAAACAGCATACATGGATAGAATTAACTCAATTTTTCCCTTCTGCTTTATTTCACAGCTTTTGATTTATTGAAGGATATCAGGGGTATATAGAAATAAAAAGTTAATATTTGGAGCTAACAAAAAAACACCAATATTATACAAATATCTCAGAGCAAGAGTATTTCCTTTCATTCTAAATGAAAAGCGAAATATTTTTTCCTAAAATGTCCATGAAAGAAATAACATTTTTGAAGTACAAAGAGCATAAATATGCATTTTTCACAGTAAATATTGGGATATTAAAGTTTTGAATAATGTAAGTTTCTCAACATAAAGTAATCACAATAGATACTTTGTGTCAGTTAGAGATCAAAGAAATGTTTTCATACAAGATTACTCATAATTTTTTACAGATGCACGTTTTACTTGTAAACTGAAATTGTTGAAATAAATCCATACTTATTTAGAATTTAATAGTACTTTACTATTGTCAGTAAAATTCTAATAAAATTATTTGACAAAGTTTCATTGGGAGAATGCAAAAGAGATGTTGTCAGAGACTACTTATTCATGAGAGAGTTAAACTTGAAGGAAGTTCAGATTTCACTTGTACTGAAATTAAATTTCTAGACAATTATTTAATCTATTGCCCACTTATTATTTACACACTCTAAAATAATATTTTAGATTTAAATTTCTGTATGTTCCAATGAAACCAACATAATTTCTGTAACCTTTAATCAAGTTTTGTTCTTACCTGCAAAATTCCTGAAGATGGAGCAGGTACAACTGTTGTGGTGACCAAGTCATCTTCATCTTCAGTTGTGGTTTTGTCAGTTGTGTGCCTTGCAGGAGATGATGTTGAATCATCTGATGATAAAGAATGCATGTTAGTTGCTAGAGTTGCAGAAGTAGCAAGACCTAAAAGACTTCCTCCATGAGGTGGACGGACAGAAAGGAGGGGTGTTGAGGCTGAGACACTTGTACTGATAGTAGAGGAATGTGATCGTGAATGTGTTTTTGCCGTGGAATGCGAATGCTGCTGCAGAAGCAAAGTGTCCTCACTGCGTGATGGTGGTAAGCGATTGTTCATACCTGCAAGATATGCCATGAATAAATAATAAGAAAATCAAAATGGGCATGCAGATACTAAAAATAATTCACTCAGTAAGTGCATTTGTTTAAAAAATTAGAAGCAGAAAAATGTCTATAAGATATTTCTTATCTCTCTGGCTGCTTTAAGGTTTGCTATTAATAAACCTAGATTTGACAGTGACGAGGCATGCACTTGTTCTATACTTTCATAAAATAATATGTTAATTCATATTACAACATGCATCATTTTGTAGTTGTTGATAATTTTGTTAAAAATAATGATACATAGCTATGAAAATAATATCATACCTGCAACATCAAGACTGTTTGCACTGCCTCTTGCTGCAACAGTAGATGCATTGCTAATGTCACCTCCCTATGACCATGGCATTGACTATTGGCTCCAAAACAGTTACTGAAGCTACTGCTACTGTTTTTACGGTTTCCCCGACTGTGAAGATGTTGCTCACTCTTACTAAGTTCAGCCCCGAGGAGACAGGCAACACTTCCAGGACTAACACCTGGTCCAGGCCAGCTCCCTCGACTTGCACTAGATTTCACTAACTTAGGGTCTCCGGGAGGCAACTGGAGGAGACTTCTCTTGAGGCTGCAACTGCTGGTTACTCCATTGCCCTCACCGCTTCCTGATCGTTTGATGCAAGGAGTGCTCTTTGGATCTTTTTCTGACCCTGTAGCACGACTGCTGGTGCTGTTGATGGTCAGGAGATGGCACATTGCAACACCTAGAGTACCAGATCCTGTACTGGGACCTCTGTCTCGAGCAAAAGTTAGAACTTCCATGAGCCATCGCATGCCTTTCCATGCCGTGTTCAACTGCCCTTGGAACTCTTGAAGCTGGTTCAGGCGGTCTTTGGCAGCTGCTACTTCAGATGAGGAAAAAGCCTGTATGATTAAGAAATGATATGTTGTGACTCATGATGTTTTGTACAAGAATGATAATTTAGGTTCATTCTTAAAAAGCATGTTAATGTTAATTTTAAAGATATTTAAATAAACTTAAACTACAAACTACTTTACCTCTCTATGATCATGTTGAGCAAGTACAGTATCTAGTTCAAGAATGCAGCTAAGACGAGAATACTGAGATATTACATCACGCTGATAGGTACCCAGATGAACCATTTCAAATACTTGAACAGGTAAAGCAGCTAAATCTCCTCGCTGAAGAAGAAGATCTCTTTGCGCAGGAACAGTACAGGCAGATTCAGTGGGAGGGACAATGATTAAAAATGAAACCTCTGGGCTCAAATCAACCACTTCCACATCATAAAGCCTGCACAAAAATCCAATAAAACACAATCACATTTGTTGATACATTATAAAAATTTAATTTCCATCTTATTAAGAAAAATCAAAATATTTTAAGGGTAGGTTTCCTTTCTTTTCTTATAATATAATACAAGAAGATAAAGTAATGGATTCACCTCATCAATACACTCTTGAATTTTTGGTTGTAAACTTTGTTTCAGGTTTGTTTGGAAGTTTCACTCACACATCAGAATTTAGGTCTATTAGTAATGTTCCAAAAATGTTTAAGATTAGTGCAGGTGTAGATGAGATTCACACAATTTTGTACCCAAAAATGAGGGATGTCATTATGAATGAATGCATGGATGGATGTGTCATCCTTAACTTGGTAAGATTAAAAGATTTTGAATTTAAATTTGGTTAATACATCAGGAGTAATGTATTTGTGCTGTTTTGAAGGCCATTAACACATTAACACAGCAGAACCCTTTTTTTAACATCACTTCAGTGAGCCTAAAATTCTGAAGTTAATTGAGGGTTTACACTAAGTGAAGGTTTAGGGTTTGAAATTTGAAGAAATAAGTTAAAATTAACTAGGAATTGTTGATTTCATTTTTTTTAAATGCTTAGTTTTTATTGTAGGGGCAAAGCCTTCATTAATACCAAGACTTTCATAACGCAGGCTTTGGTGGGGGTTTTCCATATATTACCTAACACAAAAGAGGGGGTGGGGCAACATTACACTGCATTACACAAGGATAAAGTGGTCATGGTTTAGTGTTTCATAATGCTGATATTTATTTTTAAGATTTTACTTTGCTGAAATAACTCCTTTTATTCAGTCTTGTACTAAACCATTAAAATATTAAATCAAAAAAATGTGAATAAATTAAAAAGTAACAATGCGTAATTAGTTAGAATTTAAAAAATTAATTTAATTTTTAGATTAGGGGAAAAAATGTTTTTTAAACTCCAATTAAATTGGTGCAACAGACTCGCGGCTTGTGCATCATCCACAATTGCGGTGTGGGCACAGTGTATTTTCTGAAACTTTCCCATTCTTCCTTCAAAAATTGTTCTCAATCTTATTGGTAGGTGCAATCTGCATCACCAACTAATTCTGAATTTAAATATAAAAATTTTACTATATAACACAAATAAAATTAATACAACTCATTGTTTCTACTTTATAATTTATTTTTACTGATTGTAAATTGGGAGGAGTGTCATGTCACAAGCGTTACTTAATTATTGGGGGGAGGGGGGTCAAGCATGCCTTACACATGCGTCTGTGTGTTTTTAAAATATTGTAAATTGGTGTTACGTAATTTACAACAGCCCCATACATAATTAAATCACAACATTATCATACAAGTGTGCTCTGTGATAGCAAAATTTATACAAATGAGGAACACTCTCTGTCACAGTCTAATTCAGAGCAGCAAACTTAGTAAAACACCATCTCAATACAAATGTCATTGCAGCAGTTAACAATTTCTGTACCCTGTAATTGGCTGCACTACTGTTGGATAGCATATTTGCTGTTGGTTCTCAATTTATGGAGGAAAAATAAAACATAATAGAAGAAAAGAACATTTAAAAGAATAGAACATTTTTTTAAATAATGCAATTCAGCAAACCGGATAGCATTCCGCAAATACTTTCGGAGATATAGAGAAAGAAAGCGTAGCTGAACTCCAAAAGCACGCAATACCCTTACCAATGCGTGACAAATGTGTGAAGATATTAATTTCGTCGCGTTTTTTTGTAAACCAGTACAAATGTAGAACAATCTACAGGAAACTGAATGGAACAAACCGGACTCAACTTCAATAAATACTTTCGTATATTTTAGCGAAATAACGCGTAGCTGAACTCCAAAACCAGTCATTACCCCCCTCTCAATTGCGTGACAAATTTGGAAAAGATTTATTTTGTCGCGTCTATCTTAAAACCAGGCCATAAATAGAACCATTTACCAAATGAGAACCAATGAGAACCAAATTGAATGGAGAAAACCGGACACCACTCCGCAAAAGAAAGGCATCGCTGAAATCAAAAAAAGGCTCTCATTGCGTGATAAAAGTGGAAAAACATTAATTTTGTCGCGTCGATCTTAAAACCAGTGGATAAGTAGAACAGTTTACAAGCATAAGAATAAAGCAACTGACCTCCACTCCGATAAATACTTTCGCTGATATAGGCGAAATAAAGCGTAGCTGAACTCCAAAAACACGCAATACCCTCCATTGTGTTACAAATTTAGAATTTTTCTGGTCTGTTTTAAAACCAGTACATAGGTAGGACAATTTACGAGAAACTGAATGCACCAAATCGAACTCCGGAGGATAATTCATCAGTATTGGTGGAACACCTTGAAACTACCTTCACATCTCACCCCGTGACAAACCTTCCATTTAACTTGGAAAGCAAAAATTTTGTCAATTCTACTTTTCCAACCGCCGGACTACCCATTAAATTCATTGCTCCCTCTGAAACAGCCTTTGAAATGAGTCGTCTGAAAATTAAGAAAGCACCTGGAATTGACGCAATAAATACCGCGTATGAAAATGTTGAACAAGCTTTCTGCTCGTATTGCAAGCCTGACGGCAATATTCAATGCGGCATTAAGGCTTCACTACTTGCTCTCAGCTAGGGAAATAGCTGAAATAATTCCTTTCTGTGAAGCTGGAAAAGACCCAAGATATGTTGAAAGCTACAGACCCATTAGTCTATATAGTTGGATATACTATTGCCAACCATGTCTACAATTTTTGAAATACTAATACAGTTGAGACTAATTAAATTCCTCAATTCTACAAACGCTATTCCGTCGATTCAGTTCGGGTTCAGGACTAATAACTGAACAACGCAACAACTACTACGACTGATTGAGCGCAAGGCTACTATCAAAAGAAACATATAATTTTTTATTTTATTTATTTACCTCAGAAACAATTAAAAACTATGTGTGACGTGATATGGGGAGAAGTTAAATTGAAGACACATTTATGTTCAGAAACAAAACAAGGGGCCATCTCAGCATTTGCTCAAGGATCAGGCAAAATGGGTCATTGACCCGGAGGCTGAAGTACAATACGTGTTACAAATTCTTTAGAATTATACAATCTAAATGTAAATAATACACTAAATATCGTTGTTAAAGTTAATATTACTTTCCTTTTTATGCTCGGTATAGCCTCTAATTGTATAGAAACAATTGTGCACCAGAAAAGATTTTACTTGGGACTTAAACTTTTGAATCGAATTTAATCGTTTAATGTCATCTGGCCAGGTGTTGTAAATTAATGAACTGCATTGTGTGTGAATTATTTATAGTGAGCTGTTGATACTGCCACCTGATGAATATGATTTCGAGTGTTGTAGTTATAGATATCAGAGTTGACTGAAAATATATTCCCGCCCTTAAGTAGGTCATTTTTGACAAAAAAACACTGATTAATATATCAAGAGACAAGGTGATGGTGAGATACCTAGATTAATAAAGAGATGCTTACAAGATGGGGTGGGATTTGCTTATTATTCGTACAATCTTTTTTTGTAATCTAAACGTCTGGGAGCTATAAGATGTATTTCCCCAGAAAATTATGCCATATCTCAGGCGGGAATGAACATACAGCAACAGTTTTTCTGGGTATAAGTCAGGCATACGACAGTCTGGCACTCGGGCCTAATTTATAAAATGCGAGAACTAGGAGTCCCGGAGTATTTACAAAAGGTTATGAAAAGTTTTCTCACTAACAGATTGTTATTGTAAAAATAAATTCTTCGATCTCTAATCCACACACCGTTGCCGCAGGTGTGTCAAGGATCGGTACTATCTCCCATTCTGTTCAACATTTTTACCTTCAATATCCCTCCTGAAGGTGACACCAAGATAGTCGTTCGCAGATGATATCGCACTCTTCGCAACGCACAGCGTCATCGCCGTAGCTAAGGACTATATTTAAAACACACTAAACAAGTATGTTAACTGAACCCCAAAATGGAGAATCAAAATCAACCTGTTAAAATGTGAAGCCAAAATGTTCACGTTACGCCGTCCCAAAAGTCCTCCCGAATTAAATCTTCACAATACAAATATTCCGTGGACCTTCTCACCGATAAAGTACTTAGGAGTGTTGCTTGTCAAACAATTAACTTGGAAACCCCACATAAATGCAAAAGCCAACAAAGTATCCGCAAAAATATCAAAACTCGTCCCTCTAATTAATACACGTTCTTCATTGGAAATTGAGTGCCGACTGTTGTATTTAAGTCCTTACTTCTACCAACCATGACTTACGCATGTCCAGTTTGGGGGATGTGCTGCTCCTAGCAATCTTCAAAAGTTAACAGACATTCAATATAATATTTTAAAGAAAAACTTAAAATGCCCCCTGGTTTATTCCAAACATCCAGATTTGGAGAGAATTAAAAGGGTCTTCATTAAACGACCACATAATACAAATAGCTCAAAATGTTTATTAAAACCTTCACTCTTCCCCATGCTCAATCTTTAATCTAGGTCACAATGTTGAATACCCACGTATTCAATTCAGGTATCCCAAAGGCCGACTCAAACTAATTCCCCACAACTGTCAATTGAACTAAAATCTGGAACAGTCTTCAACCTCGATTCATTTACTTTAGCACAAAGTTTACGTTCGTCTGAGTAATAAAAATCACTGCTTAAGGATGGCCATACCCAAAAAGCTAAAAAAATGTACCGTAGAATTAATCTCGAGGGACAAAGCCTGTCCAACAAGAAGAACAATTAAAAAACCTCTGCTGCCGCCTCATTGAAAGTGGAAGTTCTCAGCCTTCTGAAACACCACGGTCACCCCGAGGCAATGAAGATGCAGCACACGTTGAAAAAGGCACACACCTGCACACTATTGATTTTGATAATATTGTTAATTTTCTTTTTTGTATTCATTCAGCAAGTTCCATAATATTAGTCGAGTCTGTCAAAAAATAACATGGAACCTCACTGAGATAATTTAATTACAATCTTCGAAAAATTAACGAATATACATGAAGACATCCTATATTTTTTCCATCAATATTATCCCATTTATTAATTTGTAGTATATTATTTTGTTAAGCATTTCAATTCACGTTGTATTTTCACTTAAAGTTATCCTTAAACAATTTTCTGTTTTTAAAATAAAACTCCAAATACAGATTGACAAAGTTAAGAGGTATGTGCCCAACTTGGAAACTGCTTTCGAGTGATTTCAGTTTTCCAGTGGTTTTGAAGCAACTGGGAAATATTTTCTAACATTATTTAGAATTGAAAAAGATAATATTTTAGACGTGCATTATTGATCAAGGTCATAATATTGATACCAAACGAATGAATAAATTACACGAGTTGGTATAAATTACCATGAAAGTATTATTCTCAAAATAAAAAGTAACGAAGAAACGTTTCAGGCAGCCTTGTTCTTGAAGTGTGATTTGGTCCCTAGAATTTTCAATATGGCGAATATTCGGTCCTGCCAACTTCGAAAATGTACAGGAAGCTAAGCTTTGGGGCTACATTCAACTATAGTACATTCGAGAATGTTCATTGAGAACTTCTCTCACTGAATGTTTTAAAACATTGAAATAATTATCATTTAGACCAATTATTTGAAACATTTTCTCCTGAAACTTATAATGCTGCATTTCAGAAGTTTAAAGTTTTACTTCACTGTAAAATGCAAGTATAATTAGAAAACTTTGGAGGAATAAATTTATTTATTCCATTCTTACAAAGATTATTACTGATTGATAAGGATATAGAATGAATGAAAGGGAAATTTAAAAAAATGGATATCACAGTATTTCTTAAAATTTTATTTGTCTGCATTTCATAATTGCCCTTTTCCTACAACAATATATTTCACCTAAACATTCAACAGTGAAAACTAAGAATGAAGAATTAAACCACTACTTATAATTTTTTTACCATGTACATTTATTTCACAATAATTACATATGGGCATTTTTCTGTGAAATTTTCATTTACAATGCCCTTGTTCACATGTATAATAAATTTATGGGTTTCACAATATACCTCATCCTTCTCTCTAAATTCATCCATAATTTTCTCAGCATGCTTCACTGCAGTTTACAATTTGTAGATGACACCTTAAAAATGTAAGTAATGTATTCATAACACTTTATTGAATTTAAGACATTGAACCTCTCTTTTCTTGTGTTAAATTGGTCAATGAATTTAGATAACTTAGGTATCTGCTCTAAACCTTGCTTCCAAACATTTCTGGCCTTTTCCACTCCCTGACAAGATGTTGCAAGAACATTCTTATTGAAGTATCATTTTGCCTGAGACCACACATTTTCACTTGGATTGAATGTGCTATGACAAGGAGTAAGCCTTGAAATACTATGCCCTTCAGCCCCCAGCATTTCATCTTCACACCTGTGGGTTTATTTGTTTCATTTGTAAAACGTTCCCAGAAAATTATAAGAATATTAACATTATCAACAAATTAAGTGAAAGCAAATAGAGATTTTCCTAAATCTTATGATGAATACATGAAGAATAAATGACTGAAGTCTTAGAGATATATTTTTAGAAATTAAAATGAACATATAATATCACAACATGCTAATAAACAATTTAATTTAAAGTTTATTATAACAACAACAACAACAACAACAACAACAACAACAATAATAATAATAATAATACAAATTCAAGAGAGATTAAAAATGATTGTCTGTCTGTTGAGTATAGGGGTATCCTCTTACTTTAAAGACAATCAAATCAATTCATATTTAAAACAATTATTTTACTGGCGTCTATGCACGTATCACAGTTCACAACCTAATTGGTGGTATCATCAGATGTTCTCCAACACAGTCAGTTATAAACAAAGGAAAAAATAAAATAGACTTACAATTGAAATTTTAAATACATTATCAAAGAAAAAACAAGAACTGTGGTTGTAACAAAATCTCTAATGGTATACAATTTTAAATACATAAGTACGAAGCACATGTCTTATCTGAGGTATCTTTTGTCACAGATAACACATTTGTCTGTGTATACAGTAGTATAATGTATATACAAACAAATATTATCATATTAATATTAAATGTATAACTATGTAACTTACTTAACTTACTATAATTATGTAATCACTTTTAAGAAAACTAGAAATGCTAGGGATTCAAGGCATTGCAGGTCAATGGATCAAATCATATTTATCAAACCAAATAGATGCCCTCCAGCACACTAAAGAAAACAAAATCTCCTCATACTACTGCCCTCACATGATACATTGTAGAGTCCCACAAGCATCCATCCTTGGCCCAATACTATTCCTTATATACATAAATGACATGCCTTTGGCCTTAAGGAATAACAAAATTTTGTTTGCTCATGACACAAACAATCATCAAAGCAAAAACACAATCAGTAGAAAAAAACCCACAAAATTTGCATGGTTTCAACACAACAAACATCAAAAACACCAGCAACAGAGTCTCTCTAAATTTCATGAATCCCTGTTCCAAAGAAAAACTCTCACAGCATTTGCTCATAAACAATAACCCAGTAACAATATCTCATGAAACTACCTTCCTCGGACTAACAATTCAAGAAAACCTAAAATGGAACACTCACATATCAAATCTTAACAAGAAGCTCAGCAAATCTTGCTATTCCCTATACACCCTCAGGGCAAGCTCCAACATTGAGACACTTCAAACAATGTATTTTGCAAATGTGCACTCACACCTTAAATATGGAATAATATTCTGGGGAAATGCCCCTGAAAGCACTCGCACATTTATTATCCAAATATGAATATTGCGAACAATGACCAGCACTCATAAGCTGGAGTCTTGCAAACCCTTGTTTAATAAACTAAGGATTCTTCCTCTACCATGCATGTATATATTTGAAATAGTGGTCTTCACAAAGAAAATTCTCAAGGAAAACAAGGACACTTTTACTTTAAATTCTGATGTACACAACTACAACACCCGTCAAAAGGGTAATCTACATGTTCCCCACTCTGAAACTACACTTTATAAAAAAAAAGTACCCCAATAGAGGGTATTACAACAAACTAGGCAATGATATTAAAGACATAAACACAATTCATACATTTAAAAGTAAATTGAAAGCTTTCCTGCTTAACAACATGTTCTACAGTGTAAAGGAATATTCAAATCACAACACTTCCCTTCAAAAATATAAATAAATAAGAATTTCTTATCCCCTATAGACTTTCTGTTTCATGTTAACTGTTTCGAGCTGAAGCAAAGAAAAAAGAACTGGCATATTGCATCCTGTAAAATAGGAGAATGCCTGAAAAAAAAAAACAAAAAAATCTGTTTCTCTCTGGATTCGCTGGGTGCATTGGATGCTGCTGTAGGACTAGGTGTACAAATTGAAAGAAGAAAAAAGGAAAAAAACTGGTCAAAACTTGCCTCCTCACCATTTCAAGTTTTAAATATAGAATGTACTACTATTGTTAAATTTTATGTAGTTGCTATCAGAATTGATATGTATTGTTCTAATATTATTATTATTATTATTATTATTATTATTATTATTATTATTATTATTATTATTATTATTATTATTATTATTTATATTATTAATTTTGTATACAGTAGTAATATTACATTATACTTAATTATACATGTAACATTATTACTATAATAATAATAATAATAATAATAATAATAATAATAATAATAATAATAATAATATTTATTGAGTCACATATACAATTACAATCGTGTATGACGAGTCAATATGATGCCTTGGGTGGAGAGAGCGAAGTTATATTACTGTTCAGGAGCAAACAAGGGACCATCTCAGCAGTTGCTCAAAGGACCAGGGAAACTGAACAAAACCTGATCGAGATGGGGTCATTGGCCTAGAAATACAATACTTGTTACAGTTAGATTAAGATATTATACAGTAGATAAATTATCTGCTAATAATTAACATTAATAATAATAATTACATTAACAATAATAATTACATTAATAATACATATCAATTATGTTTGCAACTACATCAAATTTTACAATAGTAGTACATTCTATATTTATAACTTGAAATGGTGAGGAGGCAAGTTTTGACCAGTTTTCTTCTTCTTCTATTCTCCTTCTATTTCACAGGATCATTTTCAGCTTGAAACAGTTCATATGAAACAGAAAGTCTAATGGAATAAGAAATTCTTATTTATTTATATTTTTTAAGGGAAATGTAATTTGAATATTCCTTTACACTGTAGAACATGTTGTTAAGCAGGAAAGCTTTCAATTTACTTTTAAATGTATGAATTGTGTTTATGTCTTTGATATCATTGCCTAGTTTGTTGTAAAGTGTAATGCCCTCTATTAGGGTACTTTTTTGATAAAGTGTAGTTTCAGAGTGGGGAACATGTAGGTTATCCTTTTGACGGGTGTTGTAGTTATGTACATCAGAATTTAAAGTAAAAGTGTCTTTGTTTTCCATGAGAATTTTCTTTGTGAAGACCACTATTTCAAATATGTACAAGCATGGTAGAGGAAGAATCCTTAGTTTATTAAACAAGGGTTTGCAAGACTCCAGCTTATGAGTGCTGGTCATTGTTCGCAGTATTCTTTTTTGGATAATAAATGCGCGAGTGCTTTCAGGGGCATTTCCCCAGAATATTATTCCATATTTTAGGTGTGAGTGCACATTTGCAAAATACATTGTTCGAAGTGTCTCAATGTTGGAGCTTGACCTGAGGGTGTATAGGGCATAGCAAGATTTGCTAAGCTTCTTGTTAAGATTTGATATGTGAGTGTTCCATTTTAGGTTTTCTTGAATTGTTAGTCCGAGGAAGGTAGTTTCATGAGATATTGTTACAGGGTTATTGTTTATGAGCAAATGCTGTGAGAGTTTGTCTTTACATCGAGGGTTCATGAAATTTAGAGAGACCGTCTTGCTGGTGTTTATGATGAGTTTGTTGTCTTGAAACCATTTTACTAGTGCTTGCAAAGTTTTGTGAGTTTCTTTTTCTAATGATTGTTGTGTTTTTGCTTTGATGATGATGTTTGTGTCATCTGCAAACAAAATTATTTTGTTGTTCCTTAAAGCCAAAGGCATGTCATTTATGTATATAAGGAATAGTATTGGCCCAAGGATGGATCCTTGCGGGACTCCACAATTTATTATTTGAGGACAGGAGTAGTATGAGGAGATTTTGTTTTCTTTAGTGTGTTGGAGGGCAACTATTTGTCTACGGTTTGATAAATATGATTTGATCCATTGGCCTGCAATGCCTCGAATCCCTAACATTTCTAGTTTTCTTAAAAGTATATGATGGTCAATGATGTCAAAGGCTTTTGACAAATCTAAGAAAAGGCCAATGGGAATTTCCTTCTGATTTAGGGCAACAAGTATGTCATTTAAAAAGGAGAAGATGGCTGTGTCTGTGGATCTATTACTCCTGAAGCCATGTTGTGCATTTGTAAGGACATTATTTGCATTGAGAAACTGTTTAAGTGTATCATTGAAAAGTCTTTCCAGAATTTTTGAAAATCCTGATAACAGGGAAATAGGCCTGTAGTTCATTGGGTCATAACTATTGCCCTTTTTAAACAATGGTTTATTTTTTGCTGTTTTGAATATATCTGGAAATATGCCTGATTTTAGAGAGTAATTTCAGATGTGAGAGAGTGGTTGCACTATACATGGAGCACTGTGTTTAATAAGAAAATCTGGAATGTTGTCCATGCCTGCTGAGAATTTATTCTCCATTTGTCCAATGATTTTAAAAATTTCAGAGGGGGTTGTTTCATATAAAAATATGGAATTTACAATTTGTGTAATATTAGTGTTTGTTTGGTGTGTTCCATTGTTTAGAGAGTGTTGAGAGATTAACATATTACTAATTTGTGAAAAGTGTTCATTGAATATATCAGCTATTTCTTGTGGGTCTTGTACAGTTTCGTTTTTGTAGTGGAGCTCTATGTTGTTTTTTTTATTATTAGTTGGTGCTGTTGTCTTTTTAATAATGTCCCACATGGCTTTTGTTTTATTACGTGCAATTGCAATGTACTTATCATTTGTTATAATTTTTGCTTGTTTGATTACTTTTTTTAGGATCGAATTATATGTTTTGTAATATGAAATGAAGTTTGAGTTACATTTGTTATTTATTAGTATTTTATACATGTTGCGTTTTCTTTCACATGACACTTTGATGCCTGTGGTAATCCATGATTTAGTTTTCTTATTTTGGATCTTTTTCAGTTTTTGAGGGAAAATGGCATTGAAATGTCTTGAGTATATATTTATGAATGAGTTAAACTTATCATTTGTATCAGTTGCTTTATATACTTCATTCCAGTTTTCAAATCTGAGCAAGTTTTGAAATTTTATTATGTTTCCTTGGGAATAGTTACGGATTTCTTTGTAAGTTGTCTGTTCCGCGGTTTTTGTTTCTGTTGGAAGTGTTAGGATCTGGGCAATGTGGTCACTGAAACCTGTATTAAATGTAGCAACAGAAAAACAATGGTTATTTGCATCTATTATTATTTGATCTATAGCAGTGCTACTATTTTTGGATATTCGTGTTGGTGTATTTATGGTTGTTTGTATGGTTACTATACAATAGTATTACATAATGCAATGTATGATATAATATATAATTACGGTTTTCCGTGTGCGAACGAGTTCATTTTCTCTCACACCAAACATCGCGAAGCATGTGCAAAAAGTTTAGGTCTAAGTGTTAAATATTGTATACGCAACATGGGCGCGAGGTGATTTCCTCACTCGTCTCTTGGACGTCCTCCCTACACTCGGACGACAAACTCGACTCGTGCGTGAATAACCCATTTCGCGCCCTTGTTAAGTAAATTACTATTTCCTTTTAATGACATTCAATATTCAAGACATTGCAACAATATCGATATATATATATATATATATATATATATATATATATATATATATATATATATATATATATATATATATATATATATATATATATATATATATATATATGGTATATCCGGAGTTTAGGGTGTCGTTCACTGAACCGGTTCACTAGAGGGGAATCGACTCACTGAACTGAATCCATCTCGGTAGACACACAAAACAATTAAAAAGGGACTTGAAATGGCAAAAAAACCCACAAATCCACGCCACAAAATTTGTATTTATATTGTTCACTTCAATCACTTTGTCCCCGCCGCAGAGAAATGCAAACTTAGTTTCAAAGGCAAGTTTTCTCGCTTCGCTCGCCCGGATCCAAGTCACGGCGAGGCTCGGGCCTTCGGCCCTCGCGTTCACTATAAACAACCTTGAGTCTATCCAACGCATAATTACCAATTCACTTTTATAAGAAAGCACTTTTCAAGAAAGCCTCCACAATTCAAACTGCGCAGTTGCCGCGAAACTATAACCTTGTGAATCACGAGACTAGTGAACCGAATCAGTGAACCGAAGGAACCGAAGGTTCAGTGAACGACACCCTAAACTCCGGATCAACCACTTACTGCAAACTCACTTGTAATACTGACCACATTGAAATAAAATGACAAAATCTGACTTGAAATACTGACCAGACTAAGATAAAACGACAAAACCACGCTGTTAAATGAAAATAAAATGAACAAGAAATAAGAAAAATAGCCCACCTTGCAGTAATAAACAAGCCCCATATATTTGACCCCAAAAAGTATCCTATAAAAAAGCACCCTTAGTAAGCCCCACCTGTCGTCGTCACATCCTTTTCCCCTTCCCCCTTATCACTATTTATATGGGGGATGGAATAAGTTTTTGTTTTATTTTCCCGATCTCCAACTTGCCTATGCTCACCAACGCGGAAAATGCATTTTATTTGAATGCCGCTTAAACAATAAAACCGCAAACCTCTATGGACCTATGCTTCCACCTGGGCCTTTAGTGCAACGAGTGTTTTTCCATGGGTAGGGAGTTTGGTCATCGAGCGCGGCGGTTGAGGGGAATACCAATTTTCTCACTTCATTACTTTACATGAATCTTCCGGTAATTTACGTGAATTGAATCATTCAATAATGTTCTGAATTTTGGAAATAACATTTCCGTTATTTGACTGAGCTGCAACCCCCGCCGCCATTGATTTTAGTCAAAGTGTGAGTTACTTTAGTGCCTGAGACCTTCATATACTTTGAACCAAGCCCTTCATATTTATGAGTAGCGAGAAAAACAATTTTTTATTACTCCTATCGTCCTAAATACAAGCTTTAATATTCTCTAAAGCACCAACAATAAGCAAATCTACACAGAACATGGTTTTAGAAGATGTGATCGTCTACATACGTTCATATCTAAACAAATACGCGCAATAATCTTGCAGTTATTACCTTCCTGTCTTTCTTCTTCTACCAAGAAGTGCTTTCCAATCAATTTATTCAATATCGGATTGCTATTTGCATATATAGCACACAAAGAGATGCATTATTGATCGAAATCATTAAACACAACTGCTAGGAATAAATTACTTTAACACGCTTGTTTCAAAATCTCAACAATTGTATTTGATGTACGTCAAATACTTTCATATAAGATTACTTAATATTTTCGGAAAATTTTCACTCGTGAGGTACAGGTGTTTCTTTCGGCAGTTTTAGGATACGAACTCTCACACGTAGTTCCATCCGACAAAAGTTTCATGCATCCACTACTACCTTACAAAAGCCAAGATAAAAAACATCACCCTTTAAATTACGAGGAAAGATAAAATAATACCTTATCATGATGCGACGAAAAATTCAGTTCATCCGGACTCCGCATCGCGATGTTCTCCGTTCCACACCATCACTGTCACTGTCACTATGACGCATTGTCGCTGCGCTTTGCAAGCGCACACTGACGCGTGAAGGCAGCTCCCAGGTCCGAAGAAAACTCGGGGTAACAATTGCAGTTGTGACGTGTTCAGTGACGTAATTACGAAAAAAAACAACGATGTATCGAGATTCGATTTTTAAATATCAATTATTATTGGAAATGGGCCCTCTAAATTGAGATTTCTAATAATTTACCAGCACTAAATTTGCACTTGTTACTGCAAAATTAGTTTTCTTTGGTTTCATGTCTAAACCTACTTTGCAATAGAGAAAATCAGATAAAGAAAGCAAAATGCAATACAAATTTACAAGTACAAAATTGCTGTATATATGAAAACATCATTCTTTTTCTTTGTGAAATATGTTCTACCTACTGTGAAATTTTGAACATTTCTGAAGATAAAAATATTTAGGGAAGTAACTAGAATTGCAATATCAATTCAAACAGAATCACAATTAGAAATGGAATATATTTTCAGTGTATCTTCCTAGCAAATTATTGAATGAATTATACGATGTATTTACAATATTATGACATTAGTTACAATTATATAAATTTGCAAGCTGAATATTAATTTATATATTGAAGATCACATATATAAAATAAACTTGGAATAACAAATTCTCTATGATGAATCAATCCATATACGAAAATAAAAATGAAATAAAAGTATATTAGCATTTTGATTCATGTATTTTGATATATTACTTACTTTGAGCAATCCTGCATAAGCAAAAAATAGTTTTTTGGCTTTATAATTCTTGTACCTAATCAATACTTTGAGAAGGTTCATTAATAGTGCAGCAAAAGTAATTCTTTTGTGGTAATTTTTAATTATTACTCTTCACAAATGTACATGTAACTGTTGTTCTTTCAAGGAAACATTTTATACTCCAGCTTAAAATCACACCAGTTTATAAAAATTACTTCAATGTGTATGAAAATTATAGTGAAGGTACAGAGGGAATGTAAAAGACAATGAATGCCATGGAATGAACTGTTATAAAATAAAAATTATGTGATAATATTCACTTTTCTTTTTTTTTAACATTTTAGATTTGCTATATTTGTAACAAAAATCTTGTAATTTTTCCACAAATAATTGGTCAGTTGAAAGCACTTTCACAGCACAACAAGGAATAAGTTATCTTAAGCAAACTAGATATCATGCACATTTTATTCAAATGAATCAACTTCTCCATATACATGCACTCACAGAAAATAGTTTCGTTGTCTTGTCAAAAAGCTTGAGCAGAATAAGGCAATGCTTAATGAGACCTTGGCTGTTGGTGGAAAAGCCAAGGCTGTTTTGAATATTAACCCTGAACATTTTTTAATACCAATCTTACTGTTAATTCAGATAGAACACAAAACAATAATTGCATACTACATTATCATGAACAAGTCTTTTGTATTGAAAATTTGATTACATTATGAAATGAAATGTTGAATAGGCAAGGACCACTATCTTTACAGTATATCATTCATATAAACATTTGGCTAACTAGGTGAGATAATGTTATAATTAAAGTTAAATCATTTCTTCTTAATTTATTTGTTTTATGCATACTAAAATAGATAAAATATTATTGAATTACAATAAGCACTGCGTTTGGTATTCAAACCTATCAGAATCTTTTGGTTTTTGATTTCTCTTGAAAGATAATCAATTACAATCAAGAGAGTGACATGATTGAAATTTCATTAGTTTTTGTAATGGATAAAGGCACAAATTCAACATTGTATTTCTGTTTTACATTCACAAACATAATATTCAAATATTTTAAAATACAAACAATAATAATTTAAATAGGACACTCATGAAGAATCCATAAAAGTTTTAAAATCGTGAATAGATGATTCCTTTGGATTGAGTTAATCTATTTGACTTAAACCATTGAGCCCCATTATAATTGTTACTTTTTCCCCCTAATTTTCATCTTACATATATTGGTTCGAGCATTTATTATTATTATTATTAAAATATAATAGAATTACTGTACTACTGAGTATTCAAACAACCAGATGAACAATGAATTCCAGTCAAAAGGTTCGGATTACATAAGGTAATTTTTTTTCAAGCTGATGTGTTTCTACTTCTGCACTTTGCAAGGTGCTGGCAGATTTGCCCCATTCCCACATCCCCTCTCCCATGTAGCATTGAGTTGCAGTTTTGTCTCTCTAAAGACATACAATATATATTTATAAATTATAATGGACGGAAATTTGTCATAATGAATCTGACACATTATAGAGAAAACGCTAATACTTCTGCATTTTATGGAGAGAAAATTGCCTTGCTAAGTAAGAGTTTGGTTTCATAAATCTTTTTTATCTATTCAATTAATGAAAGAAATCTATACAGTATGTATTGTCTTTCAGATACAACTATACTTTCAGATACAACTATAATTTGTTTTATAGACTGAGCATTTTAAAATTAATTTCTCTAAGATGGAAATTGCATAAAACATGAGCCCTTGGTAAAATACGCAGTAAATAATATTATTTTACAATCGATTTTTAATGTAAGTTCACAGTATAGTGTAGTATTCACCTGTACAACATAACAGTGAGACAAAATAATTGAAACATATTAATAATTTGTGTGTTTTTCATATCTCAGCAGGCAAAAAGTACATGATCTTTCTGTCTCAATTTTTTAATACAAAACAATAAAATCATTGCAGATCTTGAAACAAAACTTCCAAAATGATTTAAACTGCAATGTTCAGATTTGATCATCAATAAATTACGAGGTTACATCCAATGTGAAAGCAATAAACTTTCCTGCTCATTAGTTACACTTTTTAACTTCTAAAAAGGAGTCACGTTTATCTCTCTTCAATATTTTTGCTGCTTTATTTTTTAAATAAAGCAAAGTTAGCAAATATTTGATATGGATCTACACAATGCTGACAGACCATTTATATCTGCATACGAAAAGAGCTAAACATTTCTAGAAGTACTTGTGCTGAGAGGAGGAGAAGAAATGAAAGCACTGTTTCATTTGATATGATTCAAATGATATGTGTCAGTAGTCTCCCTCCCAGGGACCACACCTGGGTATGAGGTGAACTTTGTCTACCCTCATGAGTTTCTCATCAAAAAAAGATACTAAACAGTCCACTGGACACAAATTCTCAAGTTAAGCACCATTACAAAATTTGAATATGCACTTTGATTAACCAACATCTTTAAACAAAGTGGGTTGCAAGCCAGACTCTATCTAACTAACATTTATTATAAACACCAATAGGAATTATGTAATGTAGTGAGTCTTTTGAGCCCATTATTCATCCAGCTACTTAAATAAGTATAGAAATGTATGAAACTTCAGCAAAATGAGCAATTACACAATGCATTAAAAAACTTTTCTCATTATGAATTGCAGCCAGTATCACAAAAAGGCAGTATCCATGTTCACACTCCCCCAAAAAGTGGTCTGTCCCTATGCACAGAGTGGTCTCCTGAAAGGCAGAGGATGGAAGGAACTGCCAAGCATTCAGTCCCTGGATGAATCATTCACACTAACACACATCACAAGCTTGTGGGGTGGGAGGGGGCGTGGCAATTGCTACTTGTAGTCACGTGTAATCAGAGCACATGACACAACTACAAATAGAGAATATGAATTTTGGGTTCATTGCTATGAATAAGAAATACATTACAAGATACGAAACAAAACATCTGTCTCGCTAAGGAATAAATATAGTCGAAGTTGTCATTTTATTCTGACTAATAAGAGTTTAATTACACTCTAAATTGGATTGTAGCCTAGAGCAAGACACATGTGCAAGCATGTGCACATAGACAGCCAGACATACAATTCACTACTGTACAATATTGTGTTATTTTTTACCAAAGAGTCAAAATTACTCTAAAATAGGCTTTTAGATCACCAGCATCACCATTTTGTACAATTAAAAGAATAGACTTACAAATTACATTTTAATTAGTAGTCTAAAACATAACATTTGGGCCACTTTAGGTTTCAAGTCTCATAAATACCGTTCTTTAATGGCCTCCCGAATGTAGCAGCAAAGCAAAAGGTCTCCAGAATTCACCTCCAGAATTTAAATATCACGCATAGTTTATGGGTTATGAGCAGTTCTTTGTTGTTTTACAAATCAGTTTTCTAGCTGTATTAGTTTACGAGCTAGAGCTATCTCTATTAATTTACGAGCTAGAGCGAGACAAAATTGACCCATTTACAATTTTACTCGAAATCTATAAAAATCACACGTTTCGAAACACGCCTCTAGAGGTCACATTTGTCGTCGAATGTAACAAGTAAAGGTTTTTCTGAAATTTCATTAAATTTTTATCGTAAATATTGCCAACAGAAATGAAATATCACCAATAGTTTGTGAGATAGGCAGATTGGTTTGTCTTAAAAATTCAGTGCTCTAGCTCAAATAGTTTACGAGCTAAAGCGGGACAAATTTCCTTTTTTCTTAAAAATCTCTAAGATTTTACGAGCTAGAAGGAGTAAAATTATTTTTTTAATTAAAAAAATCTCAGTTATCAAGTTTTAATAGTTTACTAGCTAAGGCGAGTGAATGTTGTTGCTGTCTTAAATAATCACAATGCCTTAGCTCTAATAATTTACAAGCTAGAAAGAGTTAAAGTTGAACAATTTTCAAAACTGCTCGAAATCTATAAAAAAAGAGTTTCAAAAAACGCCTATAGAGGCCACATTCATTCTACAAATATTAAAAAAAAATATTTTTTTCTCAAACTACATTGAATTTGGAATCTAGATACTGCCTACAGAATTTAAATAGGCACGGATATGGGCAGTTCTTTTTGTCTTAAAAATCACAGTTCTATCTATATTAGTTTACGAGATAGAGCAAGTCAAATTTGACCAAACTTGAGTGCTGTTCGAAATCTACAAAAATCACGAGTTTCGAAAATTGCCCCTAATTATTATCCAAATGTTGCATGAAAGGTCTTTTTTCTGAAACTACATTAAATTTTGAACGTAGTTATTGCCTTCAGAAATGAAACATCACGCATAGTAGGCATTTTTTGGGGGGAGAATGTATTAATAGTAATACACATTACAATAATAGATATATGTAAGAAATATTAAATTTCATATTTAATGAATCATTTATTGTTTGAGAGTCAAAAAACGACGAAGGGCTAGTGTGTTAGATTTTTCATTCTATGATACAAATATGAACAGATAGAATTTAAATAAAAATGCACGATATCGATATGTCTCAAGCCTCATCTACTTTTTCTTGTAATTAGATTTCTTTCTCTTTTCTTCTTATTTTTTTGTATCTTATATTTTCTTTCTCTTCGTAAGTACTCCAGGCGCATGCCCTATTCTTTTGTATCGGGCACACTGTAATTATGTTTAAAAAATCTCATTGCTCATGCTATACAGTTTACGAGATAGAGCGAGACTGAGTTGACAAATTTTGAATAATGTTCGAAATCTATAAACAACACGAGTTTCAAATAAAGCGTCTGGAGGCTCATTTATTAACCGAACGTTGCATTTAAAGTGTTTTTCGAAACTACATTCCATTACATTTAGAAATTGCCTCCTGAATTGAAATATTAGGCAAAGTTTGTGAGATACGGGCACTTATTTTTGGTAAAATAATTCTCAGTGCTGTAGTACTACTAGTTTACGAGCTAGAGCGAGTAAAAATTGACCAATTATCAATAATGTTCGAAATCTGAAAAAAATACAAGTCTCGAGAACCGCCTCTGAATGCAACATTTATCATCCGAATGTTGCATATAAGGGGATTTTTGTTTTGAAAAATCATTTAATTTTAAACGTAGATACTCACACCAGAATTGAAATATCACGAATAATTTGTGAGATATGGGCACCCCTTTTTGGTCTAAAAGAATTACAGGGCTCTAGCTCTCGCAGTTTACGACTTAGAGCGAGTCAAATTCGACTAAATTTGAAAAATGTTCGAAAACTATAAAAAAAACGGGTTTCGAAAAAAACTTCTATAAGCCACTTTTATCGTTCGAATGTGGCATATAAGGCTTTTTTCTAAAACTACGAGTATATTAAAGCTACAATGGACGTTTAGCATATACATTTTACTTCACATTAACATTGATAGTGCTGGGAAGGAAATGCAAATATTTCGAAAAGTATATAACAGTAATTATTAAATACTATAGTATTGTAATATTCACCAAATCTGCTCGTTTTAAAACGAATTACACGATACTCCTTGTATGCACAAGTAATGCTAAGGCCTGAATAAAATTAGAATGAAGTTCACATTTCGTGGTCACGTGATGCCACCAGCGCCGTCTAAAATGCACATGAAAGACATGAATATTGTTGTATATTATTTAAAGTGAATGTGATTCTTTTTGTATAACTGTGGCGACTGGTACCCCAACACATTGGAACTTGCACTCCATCGAATGACGGAAATGTAATTTCAAAATTTCAAAATACGACTATATGAATGGGTGAAAATCAGAACGGTATAAGTGACATTTTATAAATTCTGTGAAATCTGTATTTAAGTCAATATTACTGTAAAGTCGTGGTGCTTTTTTCCATCATTAAAATCACGACATTTCAACTGCTCATTAAAACTACGATAATACATTTCCACTAAAATATAGCCCTAAAATAATCACGTTTTCTCAGAATTTATTAAACGTCACCCATTTATACGTTCGTATAACAAAAACGTAAGCAATTCAAGTAAATTAATTAAAACTAAGTTAAATAAAGTCTATATTGAAACACTACTTAGGGACATGAATTACGTAACGCAAATTTTGAGTATTTTGAATACTCCCTCTCCCTCCCTGTAACGCACCTGTAACACGCTATTGAACTCCTCCTAAATAATTACGTAAAGCATGCGACAACCCACCTTATTAACGCAAGAAGTGAAAAATTATAGCTCAGTAAAAAATTGTATTCATTCTATTTGTGGGGTGTATTCAAATTTATGATAATTAAAGTCGGAATTAGTTGTCTGCGCCTAACAATAAGATTGGGGGCAAATGTTGAGTGAAGGAAGGACGCACAGGTGAGAAAGTTTCTTATCACAGCCGTGCACACGCCGCTGTTTTGCATGATACACGGGCAAGAATCTATTATGCCAATTTAATTGTATTCTACAAAATACAAGAGATCAGTTTTGAATATTTTCTTCGCAATCTTACAGATTCTGTAAAAAATTGATTGATGACAACATATTTCCATTTATTGTAACAACTTCTGATAACTTCAAATTATTTGTTTTAAAACAACTTAATTACGTAATATTTTAATATTTTAGTATAAGACTGAAAAAAGGAAAAATTTCAACATATGTTAAAAAATGTAAAAAAATCAGTGTTACGTAACACTGATCGAATACCCCTCCTCTTTAGCGTTACGTAAGTTGTGGACGACCCCTTACATAATTTTATGCGTCGTGTTCGTGGATGGTATATACACATACAGCGTACATAGTTCCGGCTTTGATTTCCACTATGCACTTTAGGTTAGACTCTAGCACATTGCAATAAGCACTATTGTTTCGACGTTTCACACAAATAAAATTATTTTACTTCGAAAACTTCACTACTCTGGTATATATTGCAATAATGAAAGAGCTTCGACTCACATTCACATTCGTATTCATAAAAAAGCTCGCAAACTGCTGGCCGGCCAGCTGCAGGCACACTGGCTTCCGCGAGACACTTAGGAACTTCCATGCAGAACGCCCAGCTTTACACAAAGAACTCATCCAATGTGCGTTCTGAATCAACAAACCTAATATCAAATATACGCAAATTCTCCAAATATCATACAAAACGCATTGAATATCGTCAATAGTTGACTGAACTTGTGTACTTTCAATAACAAGCAAAATTCATAAAATTACGTTGCAGCGGTTCTGGCGAACACATAATATTGGGATTCCCCCGAGGCTCCCTCGGTCGTTGCGCAGCGCTTGACAGCGCCATGGTTGGGCAATCGAAACGGCCCGTGTCGCCCGTGTTAAATCGATGGGCCAGAGAGTAAATGCAGTAAACCTAGTAATACAGTCAAGAGCCGAGAGCGTGGTGCAATGCCCAGCAAGGCACCAGACACTGGAAAGAACGCCAAATGGACGCTCTTTGGTTTCAAAATGGTTTCATATACATCGATATTGCTGCAATATCTTGAATATTGAATGTCATTAAAAGGAAAATGTATATCCCTAAGATGTGAGATCTTTTCCGATTATCTGGGGGTTGTGCAACGTGCAAAATAAGTTCGAGTCGCCACTATTGTATAATAATAATAATAATAATAATAATAATAATAATAATAATAATAATAATAATAATAATTATAACAACAACAACTGGTAATTATAAGGGCATTTTCATGTAATATTGAAACATTGGTCGAATTTGACGCGGCTACGAGGTTGAGATATTTAAGAAAATTCATGGCGTGACGCAATGTGGCGTTTCAGAAATTATGATGAATGCTGGTTGTAATTTTCCGTAAAATGCAGGGTGTTTTTCTGTCGATAATAAATTCCCGAAAGTAAGTGTCCAAATAGTCGAGATCTCGTAATCAGCGATGGATTTTTTGTCCACTCTATTAATGATATTAACTATCGTCGAAAGCTATCATTACTAAATTAATGTTCACCAAGATGTCATTTCTCGTTTGATTTTGTCACCTGGCCTTTCTATTGCAAATGACACGGTTAGACTGTTCGCCTTTCACGTCTGGGTCAATCCACGAAAAATTTTAGGTGGACAAATTCGGTTTACGGCAGATTTTCTCAGGGCGCTCCCATTTCCGTTACCGCTATTTTCAGCATTGCTCGGTTTTCACCCAAACATCTTTATAATATCCCTCCTCCAATATCATTCACCATTTTCTAAGTATGACCGTGAAGTTTACACACACTACAAAGCACAAGTCTTATCTCTGATGAAAAGCCAAAAACGCTTATGAGAAAAACAAAAGGCACAAAACTCAAAGGAAAAATGAAAAAGCATCAACTACATATAATATACTCTGTATTTGTCTCATTTGTTGTCAATCCTCACCAAAGTTGTTACACGGTGGTACACATTTCAATGTTATGTATGTAACATTTGAATTTGTACGAAAATTGTACAAGTAGGTGTGCAACATTTTAATTGGAATTGGTGTTTTAATTAACATTCATTTAATTAATAAACACATAAATAAATACATTAATATACACTAAACAACATTACTTGCTTCTTTATAAAACCTAAAATTAATTTTTGAAAACGTAAAAAGTCGTAATGATGAACAATGAAGGGTCTCTATAGAATCGTTTGAGTATTTGACATGTGAAGTGTAATGACATTTCAAAAACGATGCGAATGCATTATTTACAGCAAGATGCTGATAAAAAAGATGGTTATATTATCTTAGACAAGGTCAAAGCTTTTATCTTAATACTCCTGATATTCTCAATAGGGAGTTATTTCAAAACACTGATACAACTTCTTAAAATAGAATGAAAATATTTGGCAATGTTACACAACTTTCATCAATACGCTTTGCAGCAAATGATTTAACAGTTTTCTCTGTTATTCATTAACTGTACTACGGGGTAAAAAATAACTGTCACTGCAAAATACCCGTAACATTTAAACGACATCTTTATTTTTTTAAATCTCAAATTCTATCGATTACATACTTAGAACATACTTTGGGCAACATTCAATATTTATGCAGCGATTTAAAATAATATAGAAATACCAATTTTCTGAATAACGTAAGGACTTCTTTGTGAACGAACCACGGTGTAACTATGTGTGCGTCACCCTGCGTTTTTTTTTCTCGGATTTTGTGAAAGCAAGGCAGTGAGAAGTGCATTGATGTCCTCGCTTCCTGTGCGGTGCGCTGGATTAGCCTTGGGTACGTATCATAGCGTCTTAAGCAAATATTATTTAAATTTTTGTTTTTTTATACATTGGCCCCAGAGAGAGAGAGAGAGAAAGAAAGAAAGAAAGATGAGAGAGAGGAGAGAAAGAGAGGAGAGAGAGGAGAGAGAGAAGGAGAGAGGAGAGAGAGGAGAGAGAGAAGAGAGAGGAGAGAGGAGAGAGAGGAGAGAGAGAGGAGAGAGAGAGGAGAGAGAGAGGAGAGAGAGGAGAGAGAGGAGAGAGGAGAGAGAGGAGAGAGAGAGGAGAGAGAGGAGAGAGAGGAGAGAGAGGGGAGAGCGAAATAGAGCGAGAGAGCGAGCCAACGACTCTGTAGTCTCTTTTTTTCTATTCACGAGCTTGGTTGCCTTCAGTCGTGCCTTTAATATTCCAAAGACACTCCTCCCAATATGGCCTCGAGCAGTGCCACTCCCGGTCGCGATCTTTGTATTTCTCCTCGTCGCGTACGAATATGACCAAAATTCTCTCCCCCCTCCATCTCCGGCGGTGCGCACTTCTGGGCGTTGCAACTTCTGTGCGTACCACTATCATTAATTAGGACCTGGAGTGTTTTTCGACTCAGCGTCTCGGTCGGAATTTTACAGATTATTGGTCCTTGTCGGCTGAAAGCAGTCGCCTCCTCTACTCGTATTTACACACTTTTCCCAGTGGTATTTCCGTTTCGCGAAGCAGTCCTGGATAGCTGCAGTTGAAGTGACCTTTAAGGTGTGTGACGATTTTGCTTTGTTGAAATCAACAGACTAGAAAGAGCGTCCTTTCACCACAGGTTTTAATTTCAACACCAAAAAACAAGAAAATTCCAAGCTACCAGGTCTGAGGAGTAAGGAGGTGAGGGAGAAGAGGGATCCTGCAATAATCAGGCGAGAAAAGAATTTTGCAGATAGAAGATAATGGAAATGGTCTTGCAAATCACGAGAATTTACATTCTCGAACAAAACTTTACATGAAATAATCAAGCCTGGACTCCATATTCTCCCACGTAAATTCTACCGGATTTATATTTGTTAACATTAACTACACAGGTACATAAAATTAAAAAAAAGTGTGAGACCCAAAGCCATGACACATGTATTTCTATGTATGTCGACACGTTGATTCCGAATCTGAAGTCAGAATTGCGCCATCGCCATGCAGATTTGTTTAAATTGCGAAAAACACAATGAAATGGTAAATTTCATTGTTTTTGCAATTTAAAAATACCTGGAAGGTGGTGGCACAATTCTGACTTCGGATTCAGCGCGTCGACATACATAAAGAAACATATGTCAAGTCTTAGGTCTGACAAATTTTGGCTTCTGTAGAGTATAATGCTACAAGATACCAACCTAGACACCATTTTCAATGCTACAAGACACCATTTTAGACAGCAGTCAAGTACTCACGGTGTTTTGCACAATTAAAAAAAACACTGAAAATAAAATGTCACTGCGTTTTTTGAGACGGGTTTTCTTAGAGCGTGGAGATACTTTACCAATCCATTGTGATGGCTGAACTTTCGTCTCAATGTCATCTCCCTAAGCTTGTCTCAAAGGCTGAAACGTTTCGGTGAAAGTTTTTTCCAATTTCACGCATCATTTTACGTTGTATCGTTGTTACAGAATGTCGCGCATTTAAAAAATCGGCACTACTTACACACGTTGTACTTCAACAACAATATCTCGAAAACGAAACAAGACATCGACAATCCAAGAACACGTGGAAAGAGAGAAAGTTATGAGCAACATGAACATAATGCTGCCAACCGCAAGTCTCTAAATACCTGCATGAGCGCGAAATTGAAAAAGTTCGGTAATTTTCAGAACAAACTTCGCATGAGTGTTGCGAGCAAGGCCTTGTGAGTCTGCTAAGCACAGACCAAATTGTGTCTTGTGTAAAAGATTACGATGAGTTCCCTTGAGTGACATGGTGCGTAAGCGGCGCGGATAGCCGAAAGCGGCATCCCATTAAACTAAAAAATCCCGAGGAAAAAAAAGGTTATGTACAATGTTTTGAGGAAACAAATAATTTTCACGTAACTTTTGTTTGAAGTCAAGGCAAATTATAAAAAAAAGTATCAAAAACACTTCAATTATTTTTCTTCTGATAGAACACAGAGCACTTTAGTAATGAGCAAGGTCTTATTTTCAAAACGGTCCCAGGTCTCATTTTTGACCTCTGAATTTTCGAAATTTGCAAAACTTACAAATTATGCTTGAAAGTATACGCTCGTGTAGTATCACTAGGTAATGTGTTACCGAATTTATTTCATTCTTTCGAAAAGATGACATCACAAAATCCGAGCACTTGGGTTTATTTTATCTTATCGACAGCAAGGTAAGTGTGTATTCACGCCCGTGAACCTGCGGCGGTTTGATATAAATTCAACGCCATTCTAGATGACAAGCAGTGCTGTGAGACAGAGTAGCAGGTAACCATCTCATTCCATTTCCTAACTTGTGGAGAAATTACAATCTACCAACGCGCGTAAAAATGGCCTTAAAAGACGTCGTCTTTTACAATGGTCAGAAGATGCCCATCGTAGGTCTGGGCACTTGGCAGGTAAGATGTCTCTGTTATATTTTTGTACAAGATACATTCGTTCTAAGAGCAATAAAACAATGACGTTTCTCACTAAACCAACTAAAAAGTTTATCCAGTCTTTACGGTACTTCTGTTTTGGCTTTTTCCCGTATTTATTGCTATTATTATTTTGGAGACAGTTTTGCAAAGGTGTCCGTTTGAAATTGTGTGATTAAGCGTGGAAATTTTGATAATAGTTACAGTTCATATTTGCTGGAGATATTTATATGGCATTTAGTTCACAATAAGTCAGAAGCATTTTAAATGCCACGATATGTTTAAATTTTATTTTATGATGGGGTAACAAAGTGGTACACATCACTTGAAAAAACAAACTATTCAGAAAAAAAATGTAAGTAATCTGCCAATCTAAAAACATCATCCTAAGATATTGGTTTCATTAAAGTGGTTGGTACCAAATTGATGTATTTCACAGAAATTTACAATTTTAAGTTTTCCTATTATTTAGCCAACTATTAGCTTCAAGATAATTTTTTAATGAATTTCTTTTTGTAATAATGAATTCTAGGGTTATTATAATTAATACACCTACTGCTAAAACTGGTAAAATCTCCCTTGGCCCTCTCCCTAGATCATCCAGTTTTGACTTTTGTTCGTATATATTCTTTTAAAACATTCCAATGGAGAGGAGACAAAGAAAATAAATGTCTATAATTTATTTATTAATTGAAAAAAATCATGGCTAATGTATATTTTGATCAGCATGAATTCCTATAAAATTTAATGTGTCCAGAACCAGAAACAAATGTTGCAATATATTTGTGTTATATGTTTGGCAAAAGCAATGAAATAAAGGAATTTGATATTCAATATCGCTACTTCAGATAATTACTTGCATGCATTTTTTTACTGTCCACATTTTCTTTTCTTGGAAGAAGGGCCTTTCTATATAGGTGTAATTGTACCCCATAGGGAGAGAATGGAGTGAATGATTTATAAAAGGATGTTGAAGCCTGATATTATTGCCTTGGAAGTGAATAAAGATTTCTGTACACTGTTTATAGACATATCTACATGACTACGCTATTCAGATTTTTTCTGGGATTACCTACCTTGTTAAAAATGCAAATTCATCAGATAGTTCAGTGTCTTTATCTATGCCAAAGAACCCTTGCTTGGCTATGTATTCAGCCCTCTTTTCAACCTCAGACCATACAGGAAAGCTTCAATGAAGCCCACTGGAAAATCTCCAAGTCCTTGAAGATTTGAAATTACAGATCAAAATATTGTGGAAAAATGATATTAAGTTTACAGTCTACAAAGGAGGACATTTTCATATTTTGGGAGGATGGGCTATGCAAAAAGGAGGATTGTTCTCTTCAAAGGAGAATGTCTGATCAGTCAAATGTAGACCAATGCTAAAAAATAGGCACTGATGGGATACACATAGGGCCTAATAATAAAAGCACAATGCTTTATTGTACTGTGTGTAGAACCTGAAAATGTCACATATGGGCAGTTAAAATTCACAATTTTAAAAATAGTAGCTTGCACTATGATTATTTGCTTGTTCTTTTGTTTCAAAATGAATAGAGAAGGTGAATATCATTTATTTAATGCTTCAGATATTGTCTATTGACTCATAGTGATATTACTTTATAGCAAGTGGATAATAATTGCAACAATTTGAATTAATATTAATAATTGGTACCCCTTCTAGTCCAGTGTTGAGGAGGTAGTTGGAGCTGTGGATGCAGCATTGGAGGCAGGTTACCGACACATCGACACAGCTTATATGTACCAGAATGAGGCTGCTATTGGAAAAGCTCTAAAGAAATGGCTTGACTCTGGTCGCCTCAAAAGAGAAGATCTTTTCATTGTTACAAAGGTTGGTGCCTTTTCCTCTAGCATTATATCCATTATATCTATGGAAATTAATTATTAAATAATAAGAAAAGTAAATCAATGGCTTTTAATTAATTAAAGTTACTAGTTATATGAAAAAATCTTTTTTTCCCTATTAATATATCTTCCCCTGAAAAATATTCAAAAGCATGTTGAATATTGTTTCAAAACACATGAACTAATGAAAGTATATTATGTTTATGATGTAGCTCCCAGCAATTGGAAATAGGAAAGAATCTGTGGAAAAGTATCTGAAACGATCACTTGCTGCTTTGCAACTTGATTATGTTGATTTATATTTGATACATCATCCAGTTGGCTTCTTGGAAAGAGGAGAAGAACTTTGGCCCACTGATGCTTCAGGAAAATTTCTTCATGACAAAAACACTGACCATGTTAGTTTATGGAAGGTAAGAATGTGCTGCTTGGACTATTCAATGAAATATGTGCTAGTTTGGGGGCAAAGCATTTTGGCATAAATCAGAGGACCCAGAATATGTATGTTCATCATCACTCTTAAATCATGTAAATGAAATGTATCGCATCAGCCATGAAAGGTGAATTAAGTGACAGTGTTTCATAAAGATTAACAAAAACAATAGGAATGTAAAGTACAAGCAATCAAATGATTATTTCATACTTAATTGTGGACTTACTTCATGCTTATCAACTGCCAATATCTACACAGAAGTGACAAAGTTTAAATGAAATATCCAAATATTGCATGTATAACAAGCGGAACAAATATTTTATTGTAATGAGATTCACAGCAAGGAGATGTAATTAACATATACATAAATGAATGAACAGTAAATAGTAACACTAACTTTAAACATAAATAGTAACATTGACATTTATGAAAAATAATTTACAGTTGTGAAATAAAATTCTTAACCAATGATTAACACTTTAATTCACTAAAGAATAAATCTGTTGTTAATGTTTCCATGAATAACAAAGTAATTGATGGTTTTCTGAGTTACAATAGGTAAAAATACTTAAAACACACTTGGAAATTCAAAACCTCTAAGTTGTGTGCCTTTCTTGTATAGAAGAATCAAAAAAAATTGGTATACTTTAAAATGTGTTGACAAAAATGTTTATCTTATAGGGAATGGAAGCTCAAGTAGATGCTGGCCGAGCTCGAAGTATTGGTCTATCCAATTTCAATTCAAGCCAAATAAAACGTATTGTTAAGTCAGCTCGTATTCAACCAGCTAATCTCCAGGTTGAACTCCAATTATACTTTCAACAAAGGGAATTAGCAGCATTCTGCAATGCACTTGACATAACAGTTTGTGCTTATTCACCCATTGGTTCTCCTGGATCTGCTGAATTTGTTAAAAAGTTGGCAAAGGATTCAGACAGGTATAGCATCACAAAATTATTGTTAACTGGTTTGCAGTTACAGAAAAAAGTATCAATTAATCAGTATGTTGGAGAGTGAATTATATTTTTTAACAATTTTACTTATGTTTAGTGTTCCTAACCTGAAGCCTCTGACTGATCCTGTTGTTGAAAAGATTGCAAAAAAACACAAAAAGACTGCCGCCCAAGTTCTCTTGCGTCATATTATGCAGAAAGGGATTGTTGTGATTCCCAAAAGTATAAATCCAGCTCGCATCAAGCAGAATTTTGATGTAAGTAATTCAAACTAGATTTTTCATAACTTTTTAAGTACTTATACCCCTATCAATTTTTGTATTTTATGTAATGAAGGTTTGTGCCCCAACTTCTGTAAATTACTGTAGAGAGTGTTTCTTGGGTGGTGTTGAGGGTTTTTGTTTTTAATTGTGATTTATATCTTTGCATTTAGGTGTTTGATTTTGAACTCAGTGCAGAAGAAATGCAGGAGCTGAATGCATTAGATCGGGGCAAAGCTGGTCGTATGTTTGACAACAGGACTCTTGGAACAATGTAATGTTTTTACCATAATAACTAATAATTTTAGAATACCAAGTTACCAATTCAATAATTGTAACAGTACTGTAATGCATAGTTTTCTACATCAAAATCTCCTAATACTTTTTTTTATTCTAGAATTCTTTATTTCAATGAACAGAATAAAAAAAAATTATCATTCTGATATGATTTTTTTTATCACAGGTTTGCTGATCATCCAGAAGAACCTTATAGTGCTGATTATTAAATTAGTTATTTGAATAAGAAAAGAAAGCAAGAAGAAGAAAAAATAAAGTAAAAACAACAACTGATAATAATTGTTGATTGTTTTGATTTTATTGTAAAAACTTGGATTTAAACTAAGCTTGTTTAATGACATCAAGACTTTAAGAAGTGGATAAATAATTTCCAGTTAATTCAACTTCTATCAACTGTATCATATAATAATTTAGGCCAGTTTTGAAGAAAGGGTCAAAAGATAAATAAGAAACCATTATTTATAACAAAAATGTGTATTTTTTGACAAGGGATAATTGTTGGAATGGAAGTCATTCTAAAAATTGTAGAATTTTTACTTTGTCCAATTTGTTGGAGAATTTATTTTTGTGGAAATGTATATTATTCAGTTCAGATGTCAACATTTTCAAAAGTGCATTTCTAGATCCCCCTCATTTAAAATATCTTAACCTTTTTGAATGTGCTTGGAATTAAAAAATTTGAAGATGAAATCATTTTGAGATCATTTTCATCGGATCATTCATATCTACAATGCTGAAAGAGTTATCATAAATATTTAATGTTTTGTAGCAAATATTTATACATAAAGCTTTTATGTTAAAAAAATTGTCATTTCTATTGTGAAAATAAACCTTTTTGTTTAAGAAAAAATTCAATACTTTTATGTCTATTGTAATAATGCTTGTTATTATAAAAATAATATCAAAATATTTCATAATTGATCAGATCAGGGAGTTAATAAAGAAATAAATTCTAGCGTGGATGTAGATATGTTCTCTGTCCATACCATACCATATGAAATAGTGAAAGGAATATTCCTTTGGGGGTAATGGAATAGGCTTGGTGAACAACTTACCATGGCTAGTATCCACAGAAGGGAGGGGGTGTGAGGGAAATTCTCCCTCACAAATTGTTCAGTAACTATTAATTTTCACTTCTCACGAAACTTTTAAGTAAAAACTGGCACTAAATAGCACATACTTTCTCGCACGTATGCTCACGCAAAATTAAATTTTCGAAAAATTGTACATGACCGTATATCAAACCTATCTTTAAGGATCAGATTTCATTAAGGGAAAACTCTGTATTTAATACTTTACTTGTAGGAAGACCCCCCAAAAAATTTTGAAACTTTTGCAATTTTCCAAAAATCATGTTTTTTAACGAGCATGAGACCAGCACCATTCTCTTAAAGATTTGCACTTAAAAAAACCCTGATGGAGCCTTTTTTTGAAAATCTAAAAACCATCGCAGGGCATTAATGTAGTGTCCTTTAAAATTAAAATATCGGTTTCAAATTCCAGAGGCCGTACCATCAGCCAGTATCCTATTGGGGAATATCAATTTTGGAGAAAATCGCTGATCAGTTTAGCTGCTAACGTTGTTCACAGAAAGACGTTTTGCTGTCATTCGAATTTTTGGTTTCAAGGACCTAAAAAACAAATTCTTGAAACACCATGTGTTAGAGGATTTTTTTCTAAATTTACCCACTTTTTCGTTAACAGGTGTCACGAGTTTTTCTGTCGAAAATTAGCCGTTTTTTTCGCGCAGCATTACATAACTTACTCTCTACTACCTAAAAATATTTGCGGATAATCATTAAAACGAACAAAATCGTATTGCAGCATGAGCTGAGTTTAGCCTGCGTCATTTTTCATAATCTGTAATATCACACATTCGTCCAAAACATTTTGAATAAAAAAACTATCTGAGTATACCGATCTCACTCGACTCAGTGGGGCATTAGATCCCCACCATAGGATGGGGAAATAGAATAATCAAGGGGCGGATTTTGATTACCTAAAGCATCAATGATATACTCTCAAAATGTCAAAAATGATCAATAAAATACTCTCAAAATGTTTTAAAATGCCCTAAAAGCGTAGAAAAATGTCGTCAAAGTGTAATGTTAATTCGGATTCGAAACAAATCCAGATGCACTTCAACAAAATCATTGTCGACCAGTGTAATGCACTGTAATACAGCATAGTACATGTTTTTATTGAGAATATTTGTATAAGATTTTGACTTGTGAGTGATTCCGGTAGTAAATTTAATAATACATATTAATGGATTTCTCAAAATTTCAAGGCATTGTTTTACAGTAAATTATTTCTTGTAACATCGATATATTACTTGATGTAATATATATTCTATGACGTCATTCTCATGCTCATTAGGGGAGATTATTTCACTTGGTGTTACTCGTTTACCAGATGGTACTTGGCTGTAATGATATTCCAGTAAACAATCTTTCAATGTGTGTTTAATAAACTAGCATTCCTCAGTTCAGGTTTCTTCCAAGTGCATATTATTACTTATATTGTGTCAATATTAATTTTGTATACTTACAGGCAAATAATAAAGGATTTGTTTGTTTTATTTCAACGAGAATTTCAGATTTTCCCAAAGCGCCTTTAGTAATTATGAAAATGAACTTAACTTGACGGCGGAGTTATTATCTTTACATCTGATCCAAAATCTATCTTATTATGCTATCTAATTATGCATCATTGAAAATTCCGATGGGTTAACAACCCTTGTATCCTACAAACTAATGAAACTACATGAATTATTTGGAGTCCATCACTGACTACAGATGCAGTTGCACTGCTTTAACAAATTTGAAGAAAGAGAAAGACACCAAAATGAAAATATCACATTGAAATCAAACATCCACATATTGGGTATAATTATAAAATATACAAATAAAAAAAACATTATACAATGGACGTTGCATTAGTTTCTTTTGTCGGGACGAGCGTTTGCAGTCGGTGGAAGGAGACTGAAGAGGCGGGAGAAAGGTGCGAGAAATTGGCATATTAATCTTGCAGTGCGCCGTTGCCAGAAGAGGGCGGTCGAGTTGTGTAGAACAATGTCTATTGTGTTGGTGACGTCTGGCATGAGTGGTAAGACCGCGTGCATGGCAAATGCTGTGCGTCTGCAGGAGTTGCCCAGTGCGTAAATGTAATGAAATAAGCTCATCAACTAGGCTCTAGTCTCGACTAGTTCCTCTCGCTAGTTCCTCTTGATGGGCTGAGCGCTTGCGGTGCATCTTCGGCAGAGGAGAACACTGCAGTGGGCGAGTAGCTTAGAGCCACGTCTATTGGCTTGGTGACCCACGCCATCAGAGTAGTGGGACCGATTGCATAGGACTTGCTCAGCTGCGTCTTCAGGAGTGGCCCAGAGCGTAAATATGAAGAAATACGCAAATCAACGGTCTATTGATCTGTTAACCTCTTGAAGGGGTGATCCCCTGCAATACACTGTCGGCAGAAGAGAATGCTGGTATGGGTGAATAGCCCAGAGCCACATCTACTGCCTTGTTGACGCCCGGTATCAAAGCGGTGAGCACGTGCATGGTATGTGCTCTGCTACGTCTCCAGGAGAGTCCCGGAGCGTAAATATAATGAAGATGCAAATCAACAGCGAATTCCCTGGTGGTATGACCGCCAGCGGTGCACCATCGGCAGAAGAGAATGATGGGGTGGGCGAGGGGTGCCCAGAGCCACGTCTATTGGCTTGTTGACCCACAGCAACAGGGATGAGCGAGGGGCATGATACGTGCTCAGCTACGTCTTCAGGAGTGGCCGAGAACGTAAATATAATGAAATAAGCAAATCAACAGTCTATTGCTCTGCTGGATCCTCCCGATGTGCTGAGCGCTTGCAGCGCACCGTCGGCAGAAGAAGGCGTTGGGGTGGGCGAGTGGTGAGGAGCCGCATCCAAGGGCTTGGTGACGCCCGGCACCAGAGTGGTGACGCCTGGCGCTTGGTACAGGCTCAGTTCCGTCTGCATGAGTGGCCCGGAGCCCCGCGGGTTCTCCTGAGGGTCCAAATCACGAGTCTAAAACAGTGCAAACTTTACTTGCAGAGATAACTTTACTTGCAGGTGCAACAGAATGGCACAAACTTTTCCGTATTTGTTTTCGATTTCTTTTGGTCTCGCTTAGCTATTCAAACATGCCACTTATTCTTGCTTGTTGCAATATCTCATGACCTAAAGTAATCCTAATTGTAGAGCGGAAATATTATTTTATGATTATTAAAGAACAATAAAACCTCATTCCAAATGGCAAGTTTCTTTGAAAAATTTGGAGCCTTTTTAAAAACTGACGTTTAAGCGCTACTGTAAATTTGAAATTTGAAGCTCTTTTTCACAAAAGTTTTAGGTTTTCGAGACCCTAGGTCTCCAGGTCTGTGTTTAATCTGAGAATAAAGCATTGCTCGCCTGGTAGTATCGCGCGCGCAGCAGCATGGCGAACTCGTAGGGCGGGTGGGGCGAGGGCGGAGGGGCGTGGGCGTGGGCGCGGGCGCAGTCGCGCTCAGGGGCTTCTGCGCGGGCGTCACGTGCGCGCGCAGCGTCGAAGGCGTCCACCTCCCTGCGCAGCAGCGAAGGCAGCGCCCCGGGCGGGCACAGCAGGTCCACGGCCACCGTCACGCCCTCCCCCTCGCCCCCGCGCGACCGCACGCCCTGCCTCCTGGTGAAGAGCCGTCAGGTTGAAATGTTGAGCATGAATAAAACCCTAAGGGCCAAGTGCCAAACTGACAATTTGTATTTTGTGTTGAAAAGCGTGGTAAATGTCAAACGCAATGCGGGGTAAAATAGGCTATCTGAAATTCTCATTATTAGGGGTTCATTTGTCGCCACTAGACTGCGCATCTGTCAAGTCTCGCGAGCTTTCGAAGCAGTTTTTTGTTATCTCGGAATTCCATTTTTGGCACTTAGTACGGTTTTCACTTACTGTCTACAAATGTGTCTGGAGAGCATTTGAATTCGCGCGTGCATCTTAGTAGTATGGTATGAATTAGTAGATGATACAAAATAGTATGAAGATGAGGGTGATATCATATTAGCGCGAGATGATAGACGATGAATGAAGCTGATAAGATTCTAAAGAGTTTGCTAGAGAAAGTAAATATACACCTGATAGTTATGACCAGCCTTTTCCTGGGTCAATGGGTTATTACCGATTCCAAATCTGACCGATTGTTTTAGAATGTAATCAAAAGTGGCCTGCGACATTCTAGTGTACGTCCAGAAAAGATGTTCATTTTTGCGAAGTGTGGGGAAATAATATTCCCCATTCTCCTGCCTCCCTGGAAAAATTGCACTAATCCCCAGCAGGGGAAGGCTACCACCACTTCACGAAACATGCATTTGACGTACTAGTCGTACTAGTCGTCACTTATAGGATATGCGAACCCCTAAGTGAAAGTGCTTTCTCAAAATAAGTGTTACTTACGTATAGGTGCTCGTATTTCATAGACGTTCCTTACGACCGCAGAATGAGTGTTCCCTTAAGCGGAAGGGAAATGTGACAACATGGCATTGGCGGCAGCTGTTTCGCAGTTATTCAATTGCAAATTCATAATTACTTATAATAGGTCTTATAAATCAGTAATGAATAAAAGTTCAAAATTTTGGAAACATTCCTCAAAGGATGAAGTTGCATAAATTCTTAATGCAACAAGAACTTTTAATAAGCGGGAAATCGGCAGGCCTCTTTTAGTAATTGGGACTTTGTCGAACAACGGCACAAGTGTATCCACTACAGTAGTTTTATTGAAACGAAACCGCTTTCGGTATTGTTCATCATTGTACTTTTCCAATGGGTTGCTCATATCTCTAATATATCTCTTTGAATTTCATAGGATATGTTGGGTATAAAACTCAAAATAATCTTTGAAGTCGTTTTCCATAACACGTTTCACAAATGGAACGTTTTAATTGCCTACACTATACTACCACCAGCTCAACGATTTCAATAGTCGGTGAAAGTATAGCCTACACTGGTTACGACTGCGAGGGAGCCATAAGGGACACTTAAGGGATCAGGCTGCCTCGCTTATAGGAATGAGTGCTCACTTAAGACTTCACTCAAGGGCTGTTTATGAATACGATTCGTCCTCGTAAGGAATCACTATGTAAGTGACAACTATGAATTCGGCCCTAAGACCTTTAGCAGTTACGTGCCCAAGATCACTAACAATCAATCAGTGAAAAAGTCATTGAATTCCGGGGCTGTGGCAAGTTGTGGAGGCTCGAGGTCGGTGCAAATGACCCCCAACGACGGCACCTGAAGAGGCGCTCGAGGAGCGCGGGCGAGGCGGCGTGGCCGAGCAGGCGCAGCACGCCTGCCGAGCACGCGTCCACGGAGCAGTCGCGCAGCACGTCGGCCCCCCGCCCGGCACGCGCCGCGTCGCGCGCAGCCGTCAGGTTCGTCCAGCGGATCTCTCCGCGCAGGTAGCGCAGCACCTGCCAGGGCATTTCGCGGTAATACCTCTAAATATCATTTACTAAGCACTCTCATTGTATTCGCAGCATTTAGCTGCTAATATATGCTTATTAAGTTGTAGTGTAATATCACTAAACAGGCATTCCATGGAATACGTATAGACGTATTAAAACGCAACGGTAATGCAACATAAAAAAGTGAGGCTGTAATTACATTTTAAAACATGCGATAGACTTGAAGGCCTGATCATGGAGGAATAATTCTAGAGGCGAAAGTGTGGCATTTTTGGGAAAACTATTATAGTTCAGCTCTGTTTTGTGCTAATACCGCTCCATGGAACAAGATAGGTTTCCTGGTAATACTAGAGAGTTTTTGTAGAGCATAGAGTACTTCAACTATTAAACAGATTTAGATTTTAGATTTATATTTAGATCAACATGGAAGAAGTTCCAAAATGTGGGGACAAAGGTAAATTATCACAATGCTATACCCTGTAGATTTGCATTGGTTCGTCTAGAGCTGCTCGTCAACCATTGCTCTGCTTGTATAATTGAAGAGTTTTACAGAAAAACACCATTATTCCAAAAATGAGAAAATTTAATTAAACATGCATCCTTGTAGTGTCAACTTTCATGTATCAAATGACTATCGATTCGCCCTAAATCGCATTAGCCTCAAAGAAATCGAGCGAACAGAAATAGGTGAGTTAAGAAGGTGGACGTTTTTTTCTCATTTCCAACAAATTGGCTTTTTGCACTAATGCTGTTTTTTCAAGAAGCCCTTCAATTATACACATACTCAAGTATACAATTTTCAAAATACTGCGCAATGGTACGTGTACGGAAACAATATATCCCATCACTCAACTAATATCTGTATCAGGTACTGACAAACTCGATTTTTTATTTTATCGTTCACATAGGTGTATACGGAGTAATTTACGAAGCACAAAAGAAAGCAATACAATTCTACTGAAAATTGATGATGGTTTACGGACTTCTAATTGGAAAAAGTGTTGTCACTCTCGGAGCGTCTGCATGTCCGATTGTCCGTCCGTCCGTTCCACCGTCCGCCCACCGTCCGCCCACCGTCCGCCCACCGTCCGCCCACCGTCCGCCCACCGTCCGCCCACCGTCCGCCCACCGTCCGCCCACCGTCCGTGTATTGTCTGTGTATTGTCTGCCTATTGTGTGTCTATTGTCTTTCGTCCGCCGTCTGCCTGGTGTCCGCTGTTAGACCCTCCAACCCCACTAATGACCTAGAGTATCCGAACGGCACTGGTTGCCTTTAGCTTCGAACGCACGACGTGCGAGAATGGAGTAGCCCGACCTCTGCGCAACTGCGGCGGGCAGGGGGCGCCGACGTGCCGCGCTCTTCCACGCGGAAGACCCCACAGACCCGCGCCGCCGCGCCGTCGTAGGCCAGCGCCACGTGGCAGCCCGCGCGGGCGCTGCAGCAGAGCAGCTCCAGCACCTGCGCACATTCACCGCATGGGGTGCAGAGCCGGCGCTGGGCAGGGGTGCCACATGGGCGTCGCCCGGGGCCGCGCACGTCAAGGGGCCCTGTGATGCAACCGATGGCAAAAAATTAATTTAAAAAATTGAAAAGCAAACTAGAGGAAATTGCTGTCGTCATTTTAGTAGTATATACAGTAGTAGTCGTAAATATAGTAGTCTGATATTTCACAAAATTTTCAATTTTTTTTACTTTATATAGGTAACTATAATCATTACTTATAGAACTCCATGAAATGATTCAAATGACACTAACATCAAAATATGTTCTACTAAATTTTATAATTATTTCATGTACTAACAAGTGGTTTTATACAACACTAACTAAACACAACAATTTTTGTTTGTGTTAACAACAATTTTGTTTTGTTTTGTTTGTTTGAAATTGTGTTATTTGATCACTAAATACTTAACACTTTTATTTAAAATACACATTTCTAAAATATTTTTCTGGTTTAAATTTTGTAATATTTGTTATTACTTGAAATAAAATAACTCAGTTTCATGATGCAAATTTCTCAGTGTTAATTTTCTTCGGTGAAGGGGAGGGGGTGAGGGGCTACGTTTGAGCCTTGCCTCGGGGCCCAAAATTGTCTACCGCCGGCAACGCATAGTTCCACTGCAAAGACTCTCAGCGGGAGGACCTAGGGTTCGAGTCCCGACAGTGGAGGATTTTGAAAATGCTTGATCTTGATGAAATGCTTGACGCGACATCGTAAATAAAAGTGATGTAAATCCCATCTATCTAGGACATTGTGGAAGGATAATCCCAAATAGAAGAAAACGTATATGTTAATAAAGCGAATACAAATAAAGAAAAAATGTTCCAACAGTACAACAGTCAATAAAAAAATTGTAAAGATTTCACAGAGATATTTTGAGGGGATAAAATCAAGTTTGGAGCAAGTTGGGACTCTAGAGGGGATTTGTAAACAATATGAATACAAATCTGCAGACAGCAAATAGCTAGATTAAGATATTTAAATTTTGATATTCCTGGAGTTCGGATATTTTACTGCACCCCTGAAATAACAAAGTCAGTTATCATCGAGAAACTACTTTTTTATTTGGCACATCGGGGATAGCGAACCAAAAATGTTTGTCCCCAGAAATTCATCATTGCCAAAGTTGAATGTAGATCGCTAAGTCGAATTCAGCTCTCATGGAGAATGGAAGCGGCCAGTTGCTTCCATCAGTAGTTTCCCGAGGTTTCTGTTATCAATAATACGCGAATGCCGGAGCACTACCCTTGCAAACCAGCCACTTCGCAAAATGTGTCTTCCAATAATTTACGATGTAATCAGAACGTGAGTTCTACAACAAAGAAGTGACCACAGACATATATAGACAAACAGACAGGTGTTTTGACGTCAATCGATTTTTCGGCATCACGGACCCACGTGGATTGGAACGGATTGCAACGTGGATTCTGACTACAGACGTAAGTGACCTCACTATAAACTTTTGACTACGACGTGTTAGAGGAAGTTATGTACTATATACAGCAGCAATTTCTATTCATTTATTGTAGTCGCATCAACCCAAGGTTATTAGAGACTTCAGTTTTTCACATTAAGGTTCGATATTTGATTTTACATTGGATATATACACAGTACAGTGTTTATTATAACGAGGAAATTATATTAATAATACAAAACCTTGACACCCAATAATGGCTGATATGCCAATATGCACAGGATATCAATTATATTTTATAAATATACTGGCATTGTGGCAAAATTTTACAATTTATTGTTGTTAAGCTATGAAGTTGATGAGTGTTTGAAATTGTTGCTCTGGTGATAGGCTTTCTCTTTCTTCCTGAATCCTTGAGACCTTATTTATTCACTTTTTTGTTCCTAGAGCAAGAAAATACCAGCTTTTCTACTAAAAAAATCATCTAAAAATGCGTTCTCTTTACGCTAGAAGTCGGAGCCGCATTGAGGCCGCACCTTGGGGCCGTAGAGGTCGTGCGCGGCGAGCGCCGGCTCGAGGCGGCGCTCGAAGTGGTCGAGGTAGAGGCTGGCGTAGAAGAAGAGCGTGGCTAGGTCGAGGCGGCCGCCGCCGTCGGGCAGTGCCGCCGCCGCCAGGTCCAGCACGCGCCCGCCGCAGAAGGCGCACTGCCCGCGCGCCACGTAGCGCGCCACCACCGCGTGCAGCAGCTGCAGCTCCGAGCGCAGCGTCACCAGCCGCACGAAGCGCTCCGCCCCCGCCGGCCCCTGCGCCGCGCGCCCACGCCCACGCCCTCGCTCACCGCCTTGGACGAGCAGTTGGGGACGCATTTGGGCGCAAAGTGACTGACGCAGTAGCCTCCAAACGCTGACGTTTCCTCCTGGACTCTCCCTCCTTCCCTCTCTCTCTCTCTCTCTCTATATATATATATATATAATACGCCCAAACCAGGTACGTCACTATATATATATATATATATATATATATATATATATATATATATATATATATATATATATATATATATATATATATATATAGCCGGAAACTGTCAATTTTTGCCAATGAACAAGCGGCGTGGAAGTTCATAAAACGAAGTAATACATGCGACATGACCCCCTGATCGTTACTCAACCTTTAATGCACCATTGTTGGGGAGGTACCCGTACACGAAATATCTTACAATAAATGTTACTTAATCTGCTGTTCCGGATGAGAGATTGCATAGCATATTAATTTAAAGTCCAAAACGTTTGATATTTTAAAAAAACTTAATAAGAGATCATGTTTTTATATTATGTACCATGTTTTCAATTTCCGAATTCACAATTTCAAAGTTCACTACAACCAACCTTTATGGAGCATTGTTGCATTTCTGCAACATACAAATCAAAACCATATAATATTGCCAGTGCAGGAGTTTTAGCATGTTGAAGCACTTTTGCAGGAATCACAATAAATGTGTTGCATCATTCCCTACACCCGACTCCCCTACACCCGACTCCCCTACACCCGACTCCCCTACACCCGACTCCCCTACACCCGACTCCCCTACACCCGACTCCCCTACACCCGACTCCCCTACACCCGACTCCCCTACACCCGATTCCCCTACACCCGACTCCCCTACACCCGACTCCCCTACACCCGACTCCCCTACACCCGACTCCCCTACACCCGACTCCCCTACACCCGACTCCCCTACACCCGACTCCCCTGCACCCGACTCCCCTGCACCCGACTCCCCTGCACCCGACTCCCCTGCACCCGACTCCCCTACACCCCACTTCCCTACACCCGACTTCAATACATCAGTGTTCGTTATATCCGGAGTGGGTTAAGCGAGAGTGAAGAGCAGCCAGTAACTCACGAGGTGCAGCTGCGAGCGGGCGGAGAGGGCCAGCTCCTCGGCCTGGGCCTTGAGGCGGAAGAAGGCCGCGTTGAGCGCTCGCCCGCACGCCTCCCGCCACGCGCGCGACACGGCGCGCAACCGCGCCACCTGCCACGCCCACACAGCCACACCTTCACGTATGCGTTGCGTTACGTGACACATTTTGAGTAATTGCGAGTAAAGTAAGAAACATTAATACCGAAATAAACATACAATTTACACAATGCAATTGTTTTTTTATTTCTGTATTAATGTTTCTTACTTGAATATATATTTCATATCTTTTGTAAATAATAAACCCTTCACGTTTCTGGACTGTTTATACGTTTCTGAAATGCAAACTATTGCATTAAAAGTGTACACAATTGTCGCAATTCTCCTCCAATTAGATGAATAAATGTTTCCATCACAATGTCATTTTGTTGAGATACCATCGGTTTCGCACAGCAATTTCTTGACAATTCCCCTTCTTCTATAACGTTCAGAAGGTTCCAGATCTTGTAATTAATATTTCAACTTGAGTGAAAACTTCTATTAGTTTAAAAAAACGTACATGGCATTAATTAAAAAACTAATTATGGAAAACAAATTTCATTTGAAGAAAAAAATTCTACTTTTAATAATGTAGTTGCGAGTCCCCAAAATTTTAAATTTTGCAATTTTTGAAAATGTAGAGTTTGCTAGGTAAATCGGTCCAATGACAACTTTGTAAGTATATTTCACTATATCAAAATTTAAAGTAAAAAATTGTAGCAATTTTTGGTAAAAAATTTGAAAACGTACCAATGACTTTATATAAAGTATCCCCAAAAGTAAGAGAATTCTTTTTAAACTCGCAGAACCTCGAGCCAGTTTTGGAAGATCGGGGAATGTTCATTTTGGCAAAAATCGTACAAATATTTTAGGCGCTAGTGAACACAATGGACAGACAAACGGACGCTCAAAAACAATAATTTTTCGGTATTATGAACCATTTATCGGGTATTCTGAAATTTATTGTACATACGAGATAATAAACCCTCTATTACGGTAAATTCTCGGCTATCCGGGAAACGCCGCGTCATTGGCTGGGGTGCCGACGTTTTTCCTGACATGTCGCAGGCTTCGCAGGCAGTGTCACTGCCCTGAGGAAGCCTGCGACATGTCAGGCTAAACGTCGGCACCCCAGCCAACGACGCGGCGTCTCTTGGATAGCCGAGAATTTATGGATTCGAGCCGTGGAAGCTTACGTAGCCGCGGAAGCTTACGTATACATCCTCTATTACGGTATCAGGATGCCAGAAAAAAAGTTTTTCTGTCAAAAAACTGAACTGTTCTCCGGTAAATTAGATAACTTTCTCTATACTACGCATATTTGTCTGGGTATACCCACAAGAGAATGTAAAAATATTCATGAGTGACTATGCGTACAAAAATATTGAAAGTAGAGAAACAATTCTAGCATTTTGACAAATTATATAGTATAATATAATTCACTAAATACATTTAATGTTACTAAGCACATTATGGGCGAATAATTATCAATAAAGGTGCATTTTACTTGTGAAAAAACAATTTAATCAATAGAGTTTTGCAATAATATGAACATTTAGCAGTACAAAAGTGTAGTACTAATAATTTACTAATCGTAATTTTTAGTAGTATTAATAATTTTATAATTATAATTTTTTAACTATTACTCATTTTATAAATTATAGAAGACATTTTGGGCCAAGTTGTATAGTTCTTAGTTGCTAGAATAACTAAACAAGTTATTTTCTGTAAAGCACTAGTGATTAAAAGTATTATTTTGGTGGTGACATTACAAATTATTCTAAAAACGGATTTTAGGCAAAGAACTTGTCCATAAAATAAGAACGTTGTAGAGTAATTTATGATCAATAAACGAAGGATTCAGAAGGATTTAGCCATTACAAGCCCCGCAAAGGGCAATTGGCCGCTGTTAGATCACGGGGTCTCTAATCGGTCACCCACCCAGGATTCCGCAATATCTCGAATTCGCTTAAGCTTCGTGACTTCACCCATTAACGAATTCGGCTAATTTATGGGATTATTTAAATTAAATATTACAAATATCTATATTTAAAAAATCCTAAATGTGCAGACATTTTCGAATATATAATTTCATCCTCAGGGTTTACTTAAAAACAATAAGTTTAACCCAACTACTACAGATACGACGAATACGCCTTGCCCAGTTAGACTTAACGCCACTAAATCGTTTTAGAGAAATTAAAAATGCAGCATGCAAATTATATAATATCTATAATACATTTCAGAATATTGAAATTCACCGATAAAGGTTTCAAAACATAGAAATAAGGAGAACAATTGCCTATCTTGCAGAGTAGCCTCGATGCAGAACGACAAATGTATTCCATTTCCCAATCGAAACTTGACTATCAGAAAGTTGATCAGGTGAAATAATCATCTGCTTGGCTGCAGAATCCGAGCACTCGCGAAGAAGAAAACGCGTGATGAAAACAAGCAAAAGAGTTGTGACCCATTTTTTCATTACCCAATCAAAAAGATTAAAGAAATCTCCACCTCACTGTTGTATCTGTGCGAGTACTCGCTGGAGAACCGGAAACAGAGTGACGTATTTATTACATTTCCAGTTAACCGGTTGAGTTTAGCTCTGCGCAGCTCCTCTGCGCTACAAGGACTAAGGACTTGACGCTCCCGGAAAAAATCAATCTCTCTATTTACAGTAACAGAGTTGCGCCGGTGACACAAACCTCTGCGTAGCTGCAGTATGCGAGCACTCGCTGAAGAACTGCGGGGGGGATTCCAGCTGCACAACAGACTGAAGGCGTCAAATTCGGTTTGTAAACTTCAAAACCTCCCCCAGCGCCTGTGCAGTCCATTTCGTCGTCGTTTGCTCGCCGAACCAAATTCACAGTGAAGGTAATTAAATAGAAAATATTTATGTCAATTTTTTTAGTGCACTGTAAATTTTGATAGACTATAAAGTAGCCAAATAACCTGAAAATAGCCTTGGCAGTTAATATACAAAGAAACATTGTGGTATTGTAACAATAAGAAGTTGGTTCTAAGCAACGACCTTTCCACTCTAGAATTGTTAACTAAACACGTTACTCAGTAGGTACTGGTTATCCAATTATAATAATGATGCAAATGTCTTTATTTTCTGTCAAATGTATTTTTCTCTGCTGTTTACGCATTCACATTTACATTACGACACAATTAAACACGAAAGAGGCCATTGACATCGGCGAACCATAGGGAAACGACAAAATCATGGCATTCCTTACCACGAAAATAAAGTTGCTAAACGATCGGTTTGTGCGGAAGTATTAGTTGTCCACAGAGAGGTGAACACAGTACATTTAATGAATTGTGTAAACAGGATGTGAAGAGAATGGATGAGAATGGAATGAATTAGATTAGATGATCAGGAACACTAGCTTGAGGTAATATATTCGTATTGTCGCAGAACAAAAAATCGATTTGTCTCTATCTGCTGCGCGGATCAAGTAGCGACTGGCCGGAAGCAACATCGAGCTCATTTTCTTGCTGTTGCTGCATTTTCTTGCTGTGCATCATCGTTAGATTCAACATTGCTAGTTAGCAGCAATTAAATCGAATTCCACCGACATACTGAATGTAGTGGAGTGCATGTAAGTGTAAGTGTGTGTATGTAAGGTGTTCGGATAGTACAGGGGAGAAGAAGAAATTGAATTGAATTGAATTGAAGCCTTATTTTACGTGGCGAGACTCAGGCCATGAGGCCTGCTCTTCCGTCTGACCACGCAAATTTCGATACGCTCCTTTCACCAACTAGCAGAGAAAGGAGATATTTCTTGGGCGAGAAACAGACGATTTCAATTTAGCACAGAGGCGTCATTTAGGCTTGAGAATCTTTTACATGCAAGTAAATCTACTAACATGGGACAGCCGGCTTTACTACCCCTCCGAAGGAAGGCGTACGAAGGGTTTTTTCGCCCTTAAAAATCCACGGCTTCGATCGGGTTTGAACCCGCCAACAGTCCGGTACGCTAACCGTTACACCATCGGCGCGCGCTCCGTGGCTCGTGGCTCGCGGTCCGTGGCCCGTTTGTTTGGTGCTGCTCCAGCGTTCACCTGATCAGAGGCAGCCGGCCGTCACAATTCCCCTCCAGACAGCGGGTGTACTCTCTAGCTAGCTATCTAACTAGTTTCGAAAATCCTACCGCCGTCTGGACATCCCGGTCGGAGGCAATGAAGCGACACCAATCGATGCCCTGAGCCACCTACGCCGGTGATTTATAATGATAAAACAATCGTGATGATTCAAGTTCTGGCTGATGGCGGAAGTTACGCCCAAGCACGCGCCTCCTCGCTGTGCGAACGCCGTCGCCTACTCGATTGTGCAAGGCCGACAAGTCGCTATCTTATATCCGACATCCGGCCAGATCCTTGCATGTACTTGCATCAGACTTTTTTTTCTTCTGAAATTCTGGAGCATGACTCTTGCTGACATCCATTCTTGAAGTATCGGTCATATTAACTGAACAATACTTATGCAGCATAGAGAACGTAATGTATTGCTGTGTGAAAAAACGGCGAATTTTCGACAGAAAATAGTCTTGTTCCTATATATAGTAAATTACGTCATCTAACACCTTGGTAGTCAGTCCATGTTTCGTGTGTTTTTAATACCGAAAAATCAATTAACAGCAAAAAGTCTATCTGTGGTCAAAGCTAGCGCCTAAACCGTTCAGCTGATTTTCCCCAAAATTGAAATTCCCCAATCGATCTAAAAGATGTTACGGCGCATTGAATTTGAAATCGATATTTTAATTTAGAATGGAACTTTACATGAAGCCCTTAGGACATATTACAAAGTTATAAAAAAATGGGGTCTTTTTTTAATTAAACTCTGTCGCAGAATAGCATAAAAAACGCCTAAGAGAATGGTGCTGGACTCAGTTTCGTTGGAATCCATATTTTTTCGAAAATTAAAAAAATTAAATTTTGTTTTAGCGTCATCCTACAACTAAAATATTGAATGTTGAGATTTTTTCCTTAATGAAATCTGTTCTTAAAAACATCTTGAAATAACGCCATATTCAATTTTTCGATTATTGAGTAATTTTCGCGTAGTTTTGTGTGAAATATGAGCATTTTAAACTTTTTACACACTTAAAAAAGTGGCAAAAAAGTTGTTCATTAAATTTTGACCTCGGCTAGCGTAAAGTACCCTTAAGAGAAAGATAAATGTTTAATTTTCGAAGAAATTCCTGATTTTTTTGAATATTGCAAAAATATTGGAATTTTTCTGGCGCCTTCCTACAGCTACAATTACGAAGATAATTTTTATTCTTAATAAAATGTGTTAATAAAAAACAGCCCTTCCAATAAAATCATGTTTGTGATTTTAAAAATATGAATGTTTTTGCGTAGTTTTGTTGCAACATAGGCAATTTTTTAAAAATTTAAACAAGTATTTTTTCAGATACCGCTCCAATTTTTTTCTTTAAACATTAGTCAAGTATGTAACAAAGAAAGTGATGCTGGACCTCTTTTCGGCGCACTTTCTGTATTTTTGAACATTGGAGAAAAATCGAAATGGTAAATTTGAATTTCCCGCACTTAGTTTCAAGGGCTGGGACTCGGCGAATGTAATTTGACACGATCTTAAGTTCGCAACTCTATTCACAATCGTTGCTGAATCCAATATTGAGAAGAAAGATATGTCTAACATTATTGAAATCTTTTACATTAAATCTATTTTAAAGTGCATCACATTTAATTGAGTTAAATGTGAAAATAAATGGATCGTGCAATGATACTTGAATGATGAGTAATTCATACAACAAATTTATATTTAGTTATTCTATTTTATATCAATTTTTATTTTGTTGCTATCAGTATCAAGAATGCCGATTTGCAAATGTGTATGCCATTCGAAGTCAACGGCCATTGTTGCTTTAACAACGCCACACTGGCAACAGACGGCAGTAGCGACGGTCTATGCTGTTTCATGTTAGTTTCCGCTTTAGTTTATTGTTTGAGAATTATGTTTTAAGATTTTGAAATGTAGGCGATGAGGACATTTGGAGGTATTTTGAATAGAAGCGAGAGGCTAGGATCGGGGTAATGCCGAATTCGTTACATAATAGGGAGGTACGTACCAAAGCAGGGTGCTTTTGTAACGGATGAAATAATTTATTTTGAAACTTCTGCATTTTGTGGATATTTGATTTGTTAACCGAGGCCCAGATGCGATGAACGTCGGATAAGATTGGACGGATAATTGATTGCTACAGATACATGAAGTCTGAGGGGTGATGGCTTTTTGAGTAGGGGATGTAATTGATGGGTTATAAGGGAGGCGAGAGTCATTCTGTGAAAGATAATTGAAAAGATAAAATGAGCTTTGTGCTAACTCAGTTGCCCCGTCAGACAGCTTAGAATTCAGGTTTTATATTATTTTATATATGTATATTTTTTTTTTGCTATCAAGTGATTGCACATCCGAGCTACAAGCAAATCTTTTGGCAAAGTTTTATAATGGCATTCACAGTCCTTCATAGATACATTTTCTGTAGTAAACAAATATAAATAGTATAAACTACTAATAAAATATGACAAAACAAATATGATAATTTACGCGTATGATTATGTATATTTAATTTTTATGATCAACATTTAATGATCGAACCTATTTAATATATTCACCAGACGAAATCAGCACAATCTTAAGTCTTGGGTCTTGTCTAGTTAGTTTAATGCTAGGTATTGTGTGTGATTCCCTAGGCTTTTGTAATACTTTTTGCAACTGAATTGTACTTCTAGGTATATTGTGGGCACAATGATGTCATTATGCAATGTTTTATTTGAAACAAACTACGGTTCATAAGTACGAAATCTTAAAGTTTTTTTATTAAGATCGCTGCAGTATTTCTAGATTCGAGTTGGCCGCAGTGCCCGAAAGTTGTATTCCGAAGGTTCAGGCGGGATTTAATGTTAATTTATAAATCAGTAGCCAATGAGGGAGAGGACGCTCCGTCTAGACGCCAATAGCATTGCTTATTTTAGATTTCGAGGGCAGAATTGAGTGGACCACGTGCGTGCGTGGCGCGCGCGGGCGCAACAATGCGGGGGCGGCGGCGCTGGCGCCTCCCGGCGACGGAGGCGGCGCGGCCGGCGACAGCCATGGCCAGCCCAGCGGGGGACGACCCCGCGCCGCCGGCGTCCGCCTCGCTGCCCTGCGTCTCCCGCGGCGGCCCGCCGCCGCCCGCCCCCGTGCACCAGCCGCGCTCCACGCACTCCACCTGCGCCGCCTGCGCCGCCTCCGACGCGCCCTGCGGCCCGCCGCCCACCTACGACGAGGTAGCGGGCGAAGGGCTTGTGGAGTGCGGGCTTGCGCGAGACACGTTCATTCTCGGCGCGTCAACTACTATCAGCACGAGTCCGTACCCGATGAACATATGCCGGGAGACCGGTCGGGAGCTTAGAGCTTGTCCCGGTTGGGGCGGTGCCTCGCTGGTGGGAGATGCCTGGTTGGGAAAAACCCCTCTAGCCGACAGGAGGTCGGCGGTGGATCTCACCATCCAGCGGGGGAATATCATCAGAAATGGCGAAATATGGCACCACTCTAACGGAACTAATGACCTTAGCTGTTAACGCGCCCGGAATCCACCGTACTGGCTGAGATGGCTCAGGGCAGCAACTGACCTCTGACCTGGAGGCCATAGGTAGCAGGATTTTCGACACTAGCTCTGTAGCTGGATCGAATTCATCCACTGTCTGGAGGGGAATTCTAGCGACCGGCTTCTCTGATCCTTAGTTTTCCGTGGTTTCCCCACCAACACCAGGCGAGTGCCGGAGCAGTTCCCTAATAAACGGGACACAGACCGCGCGCTGTCTTCCTTGTCTGGTCCTTGTCCTTAACTTATCCATTACTTACTTATTAAACACCTGTGCAGTACACTGCACATCACATGTCTCGAAAGACCCGTCGGGAATGTAGAGCTGGTCCCAGATGGGGCAATGCCCGGTTGTCGGATATAGCTCTTTGGGGAAGCCGAAGTGTAGGCCGGCGCAGGATCCAGCAGGGGGGAAACACGGCCTGGCACCTCCCATGATAAGAACATGGACTACAACGACGAGTCTAATGGCCAGAGCAGTTGACGTGCCCGGAGGAAGGAAATAGTCAATCAAGAACTCCCGTAAGTGTAGTGAAAGTTATACTCCAGGAAATGATGGCATTCCTCCTGCCCTCGAACGTGAAATTCAGAACTTTAATTAATGCTTCAGTTAATTCTCGTCGACAACTTTGCTCTCAAGGCGTCTCCAGACATTCGGTGAAACCCGAGCAAGCGCTCGCCGAATCCTGAGTAGTGTGGACGGGTTGCTCGCTATTCCTCGAGCGCCGAACATTCGATATTCGCCCTACTCACCGCGTGTCGGTCTTTTGTATACAACAAAGGGAGCGACCATATGCCGAGCACATCAGCTGTTCCGGATTGGGCGAGCAGTAGGTCGTTGCTCGCTGTATGCCGAATGTGTGGAGCCGCCTTACGGACAAGCGGCTGCCTACACCGGTGTGGCGCTCATCCGCCAGGGGGCAGAAAAAACGATGGTCTGCTGGTTATACCACCACAGGGCGCCTCAGCCACTGCTTCTTTCTAGCTGCAGCGTTAGATTCGTGATGAATTAAGTGCGTGCGCTACGTTCATTTAAATTAATGAAAAGAGATAGTTTGGGTACACGTATGCTTGTAAAGGTTTTTTCTCAAGGTATCTCTCTGAATGGGACATCCCCCAGCTCTAAGCTCCCGACTTGCGCGGTGGTGTTGTGCAGTGAAGTGTTTAAATGGAGAGGAGGAGGAATAGAAGAGGAAGAGAAGATCGCGCGTCGTCCGTGGCCCGTTTGTTACTATTCGGCTTCCGGCAACCTTCTGGTAGTGGTCGGCCCGGGATCACAGGACCCGGGCTCTGGTTCCCCTCCTGACAGTAGCTGAATTCACCTATGTTATCTAGCTGGTGTCGAAAGTCCGTAATGTTTCGATTGCTTGACATTTGCTAGTGGTGGAAAACAATGATATTTACATACACAAACTAATTACTTTTCCTCTTGGAAATTTTTATATTGTTTTATAATCAACACCTTCAGCAGAGGTGTCAAATTCATTCAATAGTCTTAATAGGGTGTCAAGAAGTAAATGTACATTTAGGTATATTGTATCCAAATCTGGTATCCAAACGCACCAATTTCCCTATGTGTGCAGGGTGCTGCAAATACACAATACGGCTTTACCAATATGCCTGTTGTGTCAACAGACCTGAGTTATGACAACCTGTCAACAACAACATTCTATAGAAATCTATAGAATGGCGATGTGCCCTCCACATTTGAAGCTTTTTGAAAGGACAATAGCTACGTGTTAAGGCAACATCAGAATGTTCGCATAATGATGAAGTCGATCAAAGTGCATTTAGAAGAGGCGTTTAAAACTTGTTGAATTTAGTCTAGATTAATTTAAATAGCATTAAGTTAACCTTTGCTTGTTCGTAGTTGAAATTAAATATATTTATACATTTGATTCGCAAAATTAAAATATTATCATCTGCTTCCAATAGTTTAGTTGCGTATATCCCTGCAAATTATACGCCTAATAAAAGAACAGCACTTTAATGTTTCACACCTACAAACACTGCACAAAGTATCGCCCAAATCCTTCTTTTAACCAAAAACCCATAGTAAATCTTACTTTGTTTTGTCATCAGAAAACATGGCGGCCAGTAGTGCAAAGTACTTCAAGCAGGAGCGTTGTTTTTGCACACAATTCCTTCCTCTATAACTCAAGCTGGTTGACTTCTGTGCAGGCAATGGGGTTTTCTACGACACCAGGGCCCATCCTCAATTGGGCACAGCCGTTCCGTGATCAACCCCCTGCGTACCACCCTGCCCCAAATATCCCCGAGGGCAGAATTCCAGCAGCGGATCTGTGTGAAATATTCGACCTTCTTCAGAGTACGTATGCCTCTGACGTAATGGACGGCGTTTAATTGCAAAACAGGTCTTTTTTCTCAAATAAATTTGTAATGAGATGACGGTGGCAATATTACATTTTAATACAGTATAAATCTCTCGTATTCTTAGTTCACTTAACTACAGTTCTAACTTGCCAAAACAATAACAATAATAATGGAATTAATTATAATAATAAAAATTACTATTACTATTTACCGTTTAGATTAGCTGCAGAGACAATGGCAATACTGGCTCTGAGCTAACTTCAGACGGTCAGTTTAAATTTAGTTTCACCCTTCAGGCCAGTGACTGGATTATTTCTCGTTGGTTTACCTATTTACTGCGCCTTCTCTATAACTCAAGCTCAAGCTAATACCTCGAAAGTTTTAATTAATCATTCTCTGTATTTTCTTCATGCAATGCTGATTTTGGACTAACATTCAAAGTCATAAAAAACAGCAAATAAAGTACACTAATATTTTACTTGGAAAATATATATTTAAGATAATGCTATTTCAATTTCATAACCCAAGTCGTGACTTTGAAATACAACACGAACTAATAAGAAAAGTAACAAACACAGAGAAAATAAAAACGCTAATATTAATTAATCTTAAAAAAATTACTAATATAAACTAATTATTAAATTAATTGTTATTCAAAACAAATGGTGGTAAGAAAAGCCAAATCGAATTTAAAAACTGAAAACATTTATAAAAACATTAACGCCGTCATCTGAAACCTTTGTTGCTGCCCGGAATTTGCACTGTTTCTGACTCCAGGCTCTTCCAGAACTTCTAACTCGGAATCCCTGCCTTCCGAAGACCGGGCGAAGCCGTCCTCGCGAGCCCTCAACGCTAGTACTTCTGGAGCGCCTCTGTGCGTGGACATCTCGGACACCGAGTGGAACATAGGCTAGTAGCTTCTACTGAACGATTATGCTCTTTTGGAACGCTAACAAATGTGTAAGGTTCCAAGACAGAACCCAATAAGACAAAATGTAGAGATTTTTTTATTTTCATTAAAAAGAATTGTTTGATAATTGGTATGTTTGTTGTTCGATGAAATTTGGCAGTGTCTCGCCAGAGGGAAAGAGGTTGTTAGTTTTGAAACATTTCAAAGGACTAGGTATGCTATTGTAAATAAAATCTCAATTTCGACGAATACACGAACCTCGGAAAGCGTCTCCCGAAAACTTTTTTTGTACATACTGGGTTCAGCCTCAACGTAAATAGTCCCATGTGAAAGGGTGAAAACCAGAACGTTGTAAGTGACATTTTATACATTCTGAGAAATCAGTATCACTGTCAGTTCGTGGTGCTTTGTTTCATGATTAAAACCACAGCATTTCAATTGTTCATTAAAAACACGAAAATCCATTTCCACTAAAATATAGCGATAAAATAAACACGTTTTTCTCAGAATTTATATAATGTCACTTATACCGTTTTCAATGTGGTGAATAAAGGTACATGTAGGAGGAAAGGCGTTGTGCTGCGCAGTGCTGGGGCACGGTTCGGCCGACGCGAGCGCGCCGCTGCCGCTGCCGTCGCCGCCGCCGGTGACGGTCCAGCCGCGGTCGCAGGCGCGGCGCCCGCCCGCGCGCCCGGCCGCCCGCCTGGCCAGTGGCGGGGGCGGGGCCGAGGGCGAGGACGAGCACGCGTGGGGGCCGTACGCCGTGCGCACGCTCTGCCCGCGCTGCCAGCGCGTCGTGTGCACCGACATCGTCGTCGAGGACGCAGAGTACACGCACGTGTGCGCGCTCGGCCTCTGCCTCATGGGGTGCGTGGACACGTCCCCCCCACACCACACCACCAAGCATTTTTCGAGAACACGCAGGTGTCCAATCTCGCGCTTAAAGACACACACAGGCTGGGGTGGTTCAGGGATGTCACTGCTCTGCCTCTCACCGTGTGGCAAGCAAATTACGATACTTGTCAGCTAGGCCCAATTCAACAGCTAGGGGAATTCTGCAGTCGCCTGCTCTGGTCGATAGTTTTCCGTGATTTCTCCGATCACGACCAGGCGAATGCCGGTCATGAACCACGCGTGATCTTTCTTTTTTCTTCCTTGTCCTATCCTAACTCCTTACACATACACTCTCCCTCTCTCTCTCTCTCTCTCTCTCTCTCTCTCTCTCTCTCACATGCACTACGCTACCACACATGCCGGAAGACCAGTCGAGAACTTAGAGGTTGTTCCGGTTGGGGCGGTGCTCAGGTGGTCGGAGATACGTGGTTGGGGAAATCTCTGCAAGCCGCGGTTAGGATGGCGCCTGATCTTGCCATCCAGCAGGGGAAGATCACCCCAAGTTCTTGTAAAAAAACACGCACTACACGTTTGGGACTAATTACCTTAACTCCAGGAATCACTAATCAATCAATCAAAACCGGCACACGATTATAATACTTCTCTTCTTTCGAAAGAATGGGCGAAAAAGTAAAACTTTTTAACTCCTAATCAACAATTCTAATTCAAAATACTTGATGACGACAACATAATTGCGATCGACGTATATCGTAATTATACGTTTCAATTTGGTGCAGTAAGGCTCGAGAACCAACTCCGTCGCTTAAGCAACCTGCAGCACCTACGACAGTGAAATAGGTATCATTTGCCCCGTTATTAATACAAGAATTATGTAATACGTTTACGTCAGTGATGGTTATTCGTTATTTGTCAGCAAACGGTTGAAAAATGAACGACACACACACATCGTTCTCCGTGATTTGGTGAGCTTGTAGGTGAACGGAAAGACTGCTATTAATGTGTTAGTGAGTGAGAATGTACTTTCCAGTGCAATAATGAAATTATGAAAGATGAAAGCGACGAAGTTATATCTTAGGAAATGAGTTGTGTTTCTTCTACAGAACGTTTAAGAAGCCGGGGTGTAGTTCTTAGAAACAGCTTTTACGCATCCACTTGGCCTCTCGGATCCCGGCTGAGGTGACGCAGGGCATCAACTGATGTCGCTGCCTCTGATCGGGATGTTGTAGACTTCGAGCCCAGATGGTGGTGGCATTTTTCAACACTATGTAACTAGGTCTAATTCAACAGTTGTCTGGAGGACAATTCTAGCGGTCGGCTGCTCTGATCGGTAGTTTTCCGATGTTTCTCCGATCAACACCAGGCGAATGCCCTAACAGTGCCCTAACAACCGAATTACGGTCCGCGCGCGAACTATCCGTCCTCTTCCTTGTCCTTTCCACACCCTTTACAGACATACATTACTGTACTATGTTGAGAGACTATTCTCGAGCTGAGAGCTTTTCACGGTGGTGTAGTGCCTCGTTGTCGGGAGGTACCTAGATAGTAGGAAAACTTCTAAGCCGACAAATAGGTTGTCAATGGACCTCACCATTGAGCGAAAGCTGAACATCGACATCCCGCGATAAAAAACAACAACAAAACTCGTACATCACTTACGGACTATGATCATAGCAATTGAAGCGCCTGAAAGCAAAGAAATATTTTTGTGAATGGATTATATCTTAAGAAACGAGTAGAATTTCTTCAAGAGGTGGTGCAGTTTTTCGCAGCATCTTCCTACGCATCCACCCATCCCCCTGGCACGTGTGGTGTGGTGGCAGGTGCTGGCCGTTCTGCCTGGTGCCGTACTGCCTGGACGCGTGCCGGCGCGTGACGCACTCGTGCCCGCGCTGCCACATGCTCCTGGGCGCCTACAGCCCGCACTCGCCGCACTCGCCGCGCCACCCGCGCAACCGCGCCCGCCCCCGCACGCGCCCGCGCACTCGCACCCGCGCCCGCGCGCGCTCCACCGCCTGCCGCTGACCGCGCCCACGCGCTTTGTAATAAACGTGCCTTTCTACTCCTGCATGTGTGTGCCCATCATTTTATTTTATTATTTATTTTATTTTTATTTTATTTTATTTTATTTTATTTTATTTTATTTTATTTTATTTTATTTAGTAGCAGAACTGGTTGGCCGAAATGGCTAAGAGTGTGTACTGACTTAGCGCCTCCATCCGAAGGGTCGTGGTTGTCTTCTCTCTTCATTCGCCGCGACGATATTCCCTGTCTCGCCCTGTTTCAAAGCGCTACTGTACGGTGTCCGTTATTAATGAAATGTGAAATCACGACTCTGTCAAATTGTTAGCTGGTTTGTCGGATAATGGTCAATTAATTTGTACGCGTGCGCGATACTTCTCGCAACATGAAACTGACATGAAAACATATCACAACATTGTTAGGTGTTCATTGCCCCGCCAGGTCTTTGACTACATTATTTCACCCTTGTTGCCATATAGAGAGATTGTTGTTGTTCTTAAATTGAATAACAACCCATAATACTCAACTATCCCGTAGTTTTATTTTAATTTTATTTAGATTCTGGTATACACAGAAAATATTGTAAACCTGCAGGGAAAATGCAAATTTCGAAAGAAAGGCTTATTTTGTGGGCCCTGATACCAAAATAGTGGATTTTTCTTACTTCTATATGTAGTAAATTAAGTAAATTACTTTCTTGAATACCTGATATAGTGAGAATTCACGTTTTGGAGATCCCTAATACCTGAAATTTGATTTTCGGCAAAACTCCTCTGTCTATCTTTCCGTCTGTGGAGAACTTTAGATGCTAAAGTTTTGACTTCAAATAGTTTAGAGAATTTTTTTTCAAAATAGATATTGCCTGATCGATCTCGGTGCATTGAAGGCCCTAAGAATTGGAAACGAGTATTTTAATTTTTGGTGGTTCATTCCAGGAAGCTTCGGGGACATTTTCAAAAGTTTCTACAAGATGTGGTTGGTTTCATTATTTTGAGAAAATGAACATTACATTAATTACAGATCTAATTTTGAAGAACAAATTTAACTTAGAAAAATATCCAGTTTCAAAAGAAATTTTCTGGGTGTAGACTGTCAAACGAAAAATGTTGTGGGTGTACATGGAACATTTTTCAAAAACGGACTGACGATCACAGTAATTTTACAGACGGTTAGTTATGACAGATGTACGGACTATAGTGAGTTTACTATCACTCTTTAGGTGCTTTTAAGTATAAATCACGACTATCTATTTTTCTACGTGAAAAGTCCCTTCTTTATTTTGTATTATTTCTCAGGCTAAATTCATACCAATAATAAATCATCAATCAGTTTATCATAAAGCCACCAATTTCTGACCACTTTCTTACAAATGTACACATGTACAAATTATGTACAAAAAATGGGCAGAATATGCACTACCTAATCCTTCAATGTAGAGCTCTTAGGTAAGAGAAGAGATTATTTAAGACTGAAGGAACATTATTTATTACAGATTACAGATTATTTAAAACAGAAGGAAGGTTGGGATCGACAAAGTACAAGATTAAACGACAACTTATACATTTTGTAAATACGAGCAAATTTAACTTGAACAAATTGTGAGATTAAATTTAGGAATAATAGTAAATGATATTATTGTATTTCATATATTGTGTGTAAATTTCTTTTTGAAGAAGTGTAACATTGAACATCTGCACGTATCAACCTACTTACAAGAACTCTGATGAATTCTGCTAAAATAAATGTCATTGAAATATTGACTTGAAAAAGGTTTCACCATATCTTATATGTCTCTTCACATCTTCTGGAACATACTTCTAGAACCTACACACTTTCTTATCCCAAAAGGAAATGCACTGTATCTTAAAGGAAGTATGAAAAAGAGGCGCAAGTCTTACTGTCCCTCACAGTACCATTTGTGTTAAGGCACGAGCAAGAACAATGTGTTGTTTCTGGTTTGTCCGTATCTTGGCTTTTATTGTGGGGTGCCTTTGTTTGGTAAGTACTCGTAAACGATTACCATACAATAATGAATTATTGAAGGAATTTGAGTTCTCGTAGCAAGTATTTGTAGTTCAAAATACTTGATGGAGTTAGTTCTTGTAACCTAACAATTTAAGATGATACACGAATGCAGTGTGATAAAAGAGCGAATAAAAACATATCAAGTTGAACTTGTTAATTTTGGGTAAACAACAAACAAATCATTTCAAATAGATCGTGATTTTGTATAAACAATGGTTGTAAAATATTACTAAAGTTCTGGTTCACCGTTATAAAACATTAAGACTTACGCTCTCTTAATCACTTTAATTGCTGGCTTACCATGCATAACAATAATTACATTATTACTTATACCTATTCAACGTTTCGAATTAGCAGATTGATAAATAACTACAAAAGTTAAAAATTATATTTTATCAAAAAAACGTACGTTTTTAAAAGTTCAAGGTCAAAATTAAAACAAAGCATGAAGGCAATAGAGTTACATTTACCTATTTCCATAATTGTGCGTTGTTATATCGACTTAAAACAACTAAACAGAACGAAAGGCAACTATCAGTGCCTCAGTCTGTTAATTACTATAAAAAAATAGTTGTAGCTAAACCCTGCGCAATAAGTACTCTTATTTAAAACCAAGTGCCACAAGAACACATCCTTTCTCGCATAATTTCTAACTTTTAAAATTGTCCGTAGGAAACATCTTGGAGACCTTTTTGCGAAATTTTTATAAATTACATTTCAAGCTGAAATTTCGTGTACGTGACATATTTTTTTTTCAAAAAGTTACAATGACCGTATTTAAAGACCATCCTTTGATACCCATGAAGAGAACATAAAAAGAAGACATTTGTGGCTTTTTTCAGAAAATCATTTTTGCTTTCTTTAATACGTGTGTAGAGAGGTACGTAATATGCGTTTCTACATTTAATATAAATTTATGTGAAATTGCGGAAAATCGATTTCGAGGTTTCTACAGAAATGAATTTTTGGGGGGTGAAAAAGTATATTTTTTCTAAACGTCCGTCCGTCTGTCTCGTGGTTTGAGAAAATCCAAATTTCATCGCGACCTCGTATATGCCATTCCCCATCTCTCTTGCGCCGACTATAACACCACATTCAATCTCACTTACATTGTAATAACCTGCCATAGTAGCAGCAGTAGCCGTATTCTGATTGGTTCCAGACCTCTTTATTTCAATGCGTATAGCTGTATCAGTTTTTGGCTCTTCAGTTAATTATATATACAAGTTCAGAAAGAAAAAATCTATGTTAATTTTTCTTTCTGAACAAATGTATTCATTTCTTTTGTCAATAATAAACTATTTGCATGTTTCTGGAGTGTTTCTATGCTCCTTCAATGCAAATTTTTGCCAAGAAGGCATTTTTTCAAACTAACTTTTGAGTGCTTATAGAGGTTTAGCCATTCGGTATACCCTAGCAGTTTATCAGAAAATATGTTTGAAAGTGTCTTAAGAGCTTATTTTCGAAGCTTGTTCGCTTCCTCTCCGGACACCTGTATATTTGTGATCAGGTTCCATTAGTATCGATATATGTTGCTACAAAGGAGCGAACAACTGAATCGTTTCAAGTTATAAATGGAAGGTATCAAAATAAACTAAGCCGTATAAAAGTACTGAAACTCCTCAAGACATTTTGGAAATGGCAGAAGTGGTGAAGGAATTAGTTCCTAGCAAGTTAAGAGAGAGACACAAAAAGGAATACAATATTTGTTTAAGAAATGGTACAATGAGAAGTAAGTGAAATTTTCTGCTTGAAAATATTGCAATTCACAGAGAAAAGCATTCTTTCAAAAACGGCTCCCAAATGCTTCTTTAAATTTTTCACGTTAGAAAGATTAGAGCCGGTCTCATTATCGATGAACAGTGAATTTTTAAAAATCGCAAAATTTAGAAATTATGCAATAAAATATATGGTGTTGTGACGCTACTAGCTTAAAGTTAATCGCTAAGTTTATTCTTCTCTCAAATACAAAATATACAATTTTAATGTTTTTAACATTAAATAATTAATAATAAAAATAAATTGTAAATAAATGACAACCAGCACATGAAAAAATTAAACTTGGGAATGGATGATAGACTTTTTTTCTTAGCAAGGAAAATATGTCTTTTTGACTGAAAATGTTTGTAACTTCTTAAGTATACTAGGTAGTTAATAAGTGAGAAATTCTTCCACTCAACAGGTCATCCAATGACTATTCCGTATGTTTTCTTCTTTCTGACAGATCATATCTGTAACTGTTAACCTCTTAGTCATACTGTTGTGGATCGTCTGCGAACCTGAATCCCACCCCGATGCAAAATTCATCTTTGATAGTAAGTAGAAGTAAAACAAGACTTACGAATACAAAATTAATGTTGAAGTGTATAAAAAACTTAATATTATTTTGGGGCATGCATATATAACTATTAAAACTTACCCAATGCGGAATCTAAAGGGGCTTTTTTTAAATGTTGATCTAATTAGACAAACTTCCTTATTATTCAAAATAAAACTATAATTTACGTTTGTAAGGACTGCCGTTTATGTTCACATTATATAGATTTTCGCGTTATACACGTTCCGCACTATACAAGTTTTACTGTATATGTACAGATTGATGTTCATAATCAATTACAGCAAAATACATTTACTACTTCTATATTGTAACAATATTTGTGACTAATAAATTGATTGACCGAGACCCCTGAATACCAATCTAGTAATTTTGTATCCCCCAAACTTATTTTTGAAGTCTCACATCGAAAATAAAATGTTTGCTTGCTCGGCAAGCAAAATATGTTTATTATCTCAAAACGTTTAACGTCAAAAGTTTGACAAAGAGCCTCTAGAATGGATCAAAGGCAGCGCTCTAGCTTCCCGTGGTGTGGCCTGGGTTCGATTCCCGGTCAAGGTAAATATAGTAGCTTTCCTTTAAATTCGTCTCAGTTTCCATAGCTGTGTGACGAAGAAAAGTCGCTTGGGCAGTCCTAGTTTGTTAGATACGGTGAAAGGAATACCTCAGGTTGGCCTCGTGTCCCTCGCACTCCTCACGCGCAGGAATTAAACTTATTTATTTATAACAAAAAATTTACAATCTATTTTTTGAATTAAACTTGGCACAGGAATGGGGCCATCGTTAGCTAGCGGGCAAAGTCGAACAGTCAACTCAAAATGCCAAATACATACTCACACGTTTGACATAGTCCACATTGGAGAGCATGATATTTATTTCATGCAGTCGCTTCATAGAGATGATACCAAAATATATTTTTGAAGAGAATTCAAGTTACAAATTCTGTGAGTAATTTAAAGGCTTGGCGTTTGTGCTAAACTATATACTCCCTTGCAAAATAATGATAATGTACATAAAGGGTATTCTGGTAAAAATAACGAGCAATGTTTTATAAGTGTGCTTCAAAAAAGCTTCTATAATTCCTTACAACATATTTTTAAAATGTACGGTTTTTATGAAACATTATATAAAAGTAAACTACATCCAATTGCATTAAAATGGTTATGTTTACAGCTATTCGAGGAATAACTATAATCTTTCTCTCCCTCCTTTTTATAGAAGCTATTGCTTCTGCATTTCTGCTCGAAGGTATAATACAGGTGAGTTTATAATGAAATGTTCTTTTTATATCTCTTTTAACATTTATAAAAATTGATTTATTTTAGATAGATTTAGAAAACGTTCTTTTAAGACATTAGTTACAACACACACAAACAACTAACACTAGATGGAAATAATTTTAAATAATTTTAAGCCGTACAATACACTGTATTTTAAGATGTAATACACAATTTACTGAACAACTATGCGGAGTTCCAGCCAATGTCTCCCAAGCAACAGAGCTCTCAATTGCTGAGGGGGGGATTCCGTTGGGAGGGTTCTGAATTTATTTTCTACAGAAGCAGAAACTGTCCAGTTTTCTTTCAATACTGATTATCAACATGTCGACTTCTACACCTCTCAGTTAACAAGGAACTAAAAGAGATGTAGTATTCAACTTGAAAATACAATATGGCATCGGGCAGCGATCCGATTTGAAACAAGGAAAGCTGTTCCATGATTATTTTGTAAAGTATCGAAGTGCAAAAGAGAGCTAAGACAGGATAGTAATTATGTATAACGGATCATCAGGAAGATTTATTGAAAGAAATTTACAATAGAGACAAGAATATTCTAATAAATAACAATCATGACATGTTTTATCTGAGCAAGAAGTGGGAATACCAATATATTTGCACGTAGGTGGACAATATTTTCAGCCTCACCTGTGAGGGAAGTTGTGTTCAATCGCGTTGTCAGAGAGAGTCGTTAGAGATTGATAGTCAGAGGGTGAGAAGGGTCGAAGGGCCCCCACGTGATCAGGCCCACACAATCACCTGGGAGCCGAACATCACACTTCTTAAATAGACACCTGGATAGTAATAAATAGGGAGCGGATTTTCATGACCTAAATCATCGTCAAAAATGATTCATAAAATGCTCTTAAAATGTTTTTAAAATGACCTAAACGTAAAGGAAAATGACGTAGTTTTTTTATCAAAACCAGATCACATGAACCACTCCGGATATTGGATGTGTTACTGATGTAATCTAGGCTTCTTTCTTTCGTTCAAGTGAATTCTGCGTGCAAACTTTTGGTTTTGACTGTTCTTTAGCAGAAAATTTGACATTAGTTATCCAGAAATCGGGCGAACCGACAATTGCTCTGGTGACATGGTGTCACAGCAACCTTAGATTACATACACACATCGACTGACATTACAATATCTGAGGGCAGAAATTGAATAGGAAACTCAGGAATTCTGTGGAGATAATGAATTCCGAAAATGTTATTTGAAGAAAGTACTATTAAAATGTACGCAATCATGGGAAATTTGCTTTAAAAATCACATGAAAAGGTAAAAAATGACTTAACGGTCCAAATCGACAAAAAATGCAAAAACATGTAAAAAATGGGGCATTTCTTTTGTCATAACATAAAATGAATATATGCACTAAAATACATTATTCTAAATTGAAGTGAAAAAAAGACATTTCATTAGTATCCGCCCGTGGTAATAACCCAAAATTTATATTGTTTCTGAATTGTGTGTTGTTTTGCTACATATATATCTTCATTTAAAAAAAAGTAAATTTGTGTCAGATACATAGTCCTTCATTGATAGTTTTGCTAATACGAATTTGCTGTATATCATATAGTCTTATTTATAATGATATTCTTGTTGAATTAATTATTCTTGGTTTTCGAAAAACTTTCCTTTTGCCTTGGTGAAAAGTAATATTTTTAAATAATAAATTATGAAAACTAACTATCTTTGCAGAAACGAAGACAATGGATTTTGTTATGGATCTTGCATCATTCTACTATTACCTTAATTATTGTAATAACAATAAAATGTATCGAAGAATCTCACAATGTAAAAATATGCAGCAGTATTGGTGGAGGTAAGGTTTCTTTGAAATGCTGAAGTAGTAGATATAATTACGAGAGGCAAAAAATTCTAATACATTTTTATTCAAACATAAATTATATTTCAATAGAGATGAATACAAATTATATTTCAATGAATCAATACATCCATCATTATTTTTACATACTACATTCGTTTATCATCACATGAAATATATTTTCTTGTAATTTAAAGAATCATTATTACTCGTTCAAAAACTTTTAGTTATCTACTTTTGCGTTACCAGGGTCCAGCAATAAGTTTTTTTCTGTCCAAAACTCGCCGTTTTCCGGCGCACGATTAGAGTACATTCTCTTTTTACAAAGAAAGGCGAGAATGTATAAACGACTTTTCAAAAATTTCTCCACGGGCTACCTGGAACATCACGGCGAGAGACTAGTCGCTGGCTACCGACGTGTTATCGCCCAACGGACTAATCCCACGATATCCGCCCGCAAGTGATAACTTAGTGTCTAACAAAATACGTTTTATTATTATTATTATTATTATTATTATTATTATTATTATTATTATTGTTGTTTATGAAAATGTTGTCCGAGGCTGAGTTACCTCAAAGACAGCATTTCCTCAACGACCGTTGTACCTGCAATGACTCTGATCAGGGGGTCATAAGGTTCGTGTTCCTGCGGTGACAGGATTTTCGGCTCTAGCTAACTCGATTTCAGCCGCTGTCTGGAGAATGTTATCGGGCAGCTGCTTTGATAGGCTGCATAGTTTCTCGTGGTTTCTCCGATCAATACCAGGAGAATGCCGAAGCAGTCCCCACGAGCCAGTGACTACACGCGACCTGTCATTCCTTTTCCGTGTCCTATCCCCTCTCCTTACAAATCGCACGCTTCTGCATGTACTGCACATATCGGATGACAAGTCGTACGCTTGTTCACGTAGAGCGGGGCTTGTTGGGGGAGAACCTGAAGGGACAGATGGGTAGACTGTCGTGTAGGTCGGCGCCGGATCTCTCCAGAGACTACGAAAGAAGAACACCGCCACGTTTCACGATAAAACAACCACTACTCTTACGGAAATATTTACCACAGCAGTTAAAGCGCCCGAAAACATGAAATAACCAATGAATCCGCTCAAAACAACAATGAAAAACAAAAGAAAGCCACCCGGCCGCTGTCAGTCGCATCGCAGACGATTGTCGTCGCGTTTGGCTCGATGACCCTCGGCAGTTGCCGACTCATCCATTCGAGAACAATCGGCGGGGGTCGAGCGCTGAGGAAAGTGACCGGCCGGCGACATTATGGCTCATCGAAAGGTCGGCTGGGAAAGTTGCGCGCGCCGCCATGTTTTAGTCCAGTGTAGGTCGGCGCTGGATCTCACCATCCAGTGTGAGAAGATCACCGGCATAACCCTAGGAAAAACATGAACTCCACTTACGGTACTATTGGCCCCTAGCAGTTGACGCAACCTTAAACACAAATAATGAATCAATGAAAAATAATTTGAGATATCCATTATTTGAGACGTTATAGGGATCAACAAATAAGACATATGATTAGGACGAGGTGCGTCAAAGTAAAATAAAATTCCGGAAGTTATCCAGGATTCTTTTACGTCCTGCAACTACTATGTCATGGCCACTGTGAATTTTCCGTCCTTTGAAATGTAACATTCCTCTATCAGAATCGAATTCAAGTAATATTAAATAATCTCTACGTGAACACACCACGTTTTGCATTCTCATTCACATGTTTATTGAAGTGCATTTATGAAAGAAATACTGAGAAAAACGCATTAAAAATAATAATTTTTTTAGAAATCTAATAAAGCGTTAAAAATTGTTGATTTGTAGCAAGCAAAATCACAGATATTGATAGGATGAAGGAAAAAATATTCCAAAATTCATCATAATTTTTTTGCGTCTCGCTGGGGCCCTCAAAATCATTATCGAAACAAAAACGTTTCTACGGGTTGAATCAGATAACATTTTGAATATCGCATTAATTGATCAATGTGTAGTGAGAGCGGAGGATACACACACCATATGAAAATAAATTTTTGTTCACCAAATATTTTAATAATTGAACTTTGTTTACTTAGTATTCACTGATTTTGAATTTTTGTTAATAATATGTAAATACAGGAATACAAGTAAATGCTTTTTGAATTTGAAATGCATGTGCACTATTGAATGCATTTACTATCATAATAAGTTTGTGCTCCTGAAATTTGTAAATATAAGCTTCCGTAATTTACCCACCCGTGTGTTTCAGTGGGATCTTTGGCCCTATGCTACCCTGTCTATCTTCATTGGGCGCATTTGACGAAGAAGGCCAATAAACAAATGGAATTGAATTTGATGAACCAATCAGCGCAGCGCTTCTCTTCCGCGCCTCAACCAGTTGCGAGGGGTATCATCGCACAGCTGCGTGGATGTCCATAGGTCACCAGAAAGACCCTTTTCCATTCAACGTTTTTATTTACATATGACATTTTCTAAAAATAAATAAAACATGCAATGAGAATAAAATTATAACTTTAATTATGTAATTGATAAATACAGTTGATTTAATGAAATATTTACGGAGTTGCTTTTTCGCCACAAGTGTTTCAATTCCGCAAATTGTCAGCTTCAAAAGGAGGAAAATAAAGAATTGACAATATTTACTGAAATAAAATGTTTTATTACTTAGGACTATGGGGATCTTTCGCTATTAAGAGCGTGAGCCATTGTCCCCCTCCATGTGCGCACGCCTTCAAAAGATACGTTTTGTTCTAATGCGCTGCACCAATATTTCAGCAATGGCTTCATCTACTAAGGTCTTTTATTTTGTATTAAAGTTGTTTGTACATTGTTATGTGCCGTGCAAATCGTTACGTGAATATTTGGAACGTTTATTTTTTACCTCAAAACTTCAAAAAAATTATTCTAGATAAATCATGTTAATTAAGCGTGAATTTCAATATAAAAACATTCACTTTACTGTTCAACGAATCACATAAATGTTCTTCCGAAAAACGTTCAATTCACGGTCTAGAACATATCTTATTTGGTTCAAGACGCCATGATCAAGCCATGTCCAAACGTACATAACAGTGTGTAAAAAACTAACTTGCTAATATGGATTAATGAGAAAGATCCACGCACCCTGGGAGATTTTTATCAGCCATTGAAATACGTCATGGAGAGTGTTACGTAGAATGGTTCATAATACGTTTTACAAACGCCTAGGGAACATATGAGATGGGGTGTAAAATATGGGGTGTAAAATATGGAGGTGGCTCCAAAGTTTCCCACCTCACCAAGAGAACACTCAACCCTGACCACCTCCTGGGGAAGCCTTCCGGTCAGTAGATAAGAACTTTTTTGATAATGATGTAAAAGAAGACGTATTTGACCATTCGACAAACCAAAAATATATTTTTTGAAAGCAATAGAAATAATAGTACTGTGATGTGAAAAGACCATTGAAGTAAAAGATAATTATGTAGAGTAGTGACAATTATCTTCTTTGTCACAATCAGACATTAGTGAGACCAGGAACTTACGGACGTTACCTCACACTATAACTTTTTTTAGCAGTATGGTGAGAATTGAAATATAATATAACTGCTCTTTTTGAAATTTTTTCGTTATTGATATACGAGTTCATTAGCAGAAAGATTTAGTTTTCTTCATTTTTAGAAACGGTTCACTAAAACTAATTGTTTTGGAAAATAAATAGGTATGTATATAACATGTATCTCTTAGAATGACCCTAAATTTTGGAGCTCTTTCTCTAAGACGTATTGTGTAACTAGTGTCAGGCCATCTCTAAGAGTAAAAGGAACAGATTGTTTCGGCTAGTGAACTGGTGTACGTATAACGGAAAGTATCTTTTTACAGCGCCTCGCAACACACACTGAATTGACGCTTAGCAGGTACACAAACTGTCAGTGAGCAGGGCGCACCCTGAAAGATAGTGTTCCTGCTTAACATTGGAGAAGGATGTGTTGCCTACCAAACAGGGGTGCGCGCTTTCATAAAAGTCAGTTATGTAACATCATTATATGAGATTTCCCATTACATGTTCACTGGCAAAAGTGATCTTTAATCCCTTTATGTGGCCGAGACTACTGAAACATTTATTTGAATTCTCTTGTATTATGCTACAGTGTAAAAAGGTCGTATGTCGTCTCCCTAAGAAACTTCCGTTCTTATGCACAAACGAAGCAACGCAACAATTTGAAACAATAGTATGGCCTACGAATATTTGTCGTAAATTTTGGGGAAACCAATAAAATGTCCAAAATACAAACATTAGAATGTGAAAACTTTTTTTTTTTTTGCAAATGGTTCTTAATTGCGCCCTTCCTCTTCCTAATTTCGGCCTAAAGACGTTAAAGATCGAGAATTTCAAAATAAGTCTAAATCTAACTTGTAAGATAGTATGTAATATTTTATTAACAAAAATAGTTTCATTCTCTGGAATTTTCTCAGTTAAAAGTAAACTTCATTTCAAACTCCAAAAATATGTTACAAAAACAACTTTCGTTTCCACATAATTCATATCACACAAGTTATCATCACAGCGTGATCAAGGCATATTAATGTCACGAGCGTGGCCCTTTTGCATGTATTTAGACGTTACACAAGATTTCTTTTACGAATGATGCACTTTTCGTGCATTCAATTGAAGCAAATTAATTGTAACCCAACGAGTCGTGTGGCTGAAACGGGAACGGGAATTTCACCAATAATAGACCTAACATTTCCAGTAATAAACATTTAGTCAATAAAATGATGATGGTGATGAGTTACATGAATCACAATAAAAAACTACCCTTTCTCTTATTAGAACATTAGCCATCTATTAAATTTAATACAAAATAAAGCAATGGGTCGTCATAAATACTTGTGCTGAAGGCACACTCTCCCCCCCCACTTCGCTCAGCAAGTGTTCGACCGCATTTATGCGGGAGCTAAGCGGACTATTACCCTCGTTTTCAATGGGCGGGCACCACAGCACGCCCGGTGGTGGAGTCGTCGGCCTGCGTTCTGGAGCGGGCCGCCCCCTTCCAGGCAGAGGCGGTGAACACAGGGGGCTCCCAGCGTGACCGTCTGACGTCGCCGCGTTTTCTGGGGTCCACTACTTCAACCAGCGTCACCAACCTCAGGCAGCAACGATGTTCATCGGCGATGATTGATTGGAAGCCAATCGACTTCCGTATCAGCAGTCGCGGACGATTGCCATAACGCGGTAAATTGACTTAGGCGCGAGACTGCATCCCTTTTCGCCTGAATTTCTGACAGAGTGCGCGAGGGGTCAACTTCCTTCCGCAAGAGGCTTCGAATGCTACGTGAGGTCAAGTGAGCAAGCGAAGTGAAGTTAATAATTTGAGTTTCAGTCAATGCCTTACTGAGCTCAAGTGAATACTCGGAGCCAAGTTAAAAAAAAAATCAAGTGACCACTCGTAGCCGTGTCACGAAATCGAATGGTTACTCATGGCCGAGCTAAGAACTCCAATGACCACTCGTGTCCGAGTCAAGAAAACAAGTCGAATCGAGTGCTCGTGGCCGAACTATCAAATCGAAAATTGACCACTCGTGGCCGAGTCAAGAAATCGAATGACCACTCGTGGCCAAGTGATGAAATTGAATCGACTGCTCGTGGCCGAACTATGAAATAGAAATGACTACAGAGCGGCGGCCTGGTAACAGCAAACCTCGGTACCCCCTCCCTCAAACAGCGTGTATTCTCCCGGTACGCGGGGTTGAATTTCGCGGAGCAGGGTGGAGGTGTGTGCCTTACCAATCACACGGGAACCCTTTTCTCAACGGCCAGAATGTCCGTTGCTGTTATAAAAAAAAACTTCGGGCCTGTTTTCTTCGGATCCGAACGTGCGCCGCTGACTGTTGGGTCGTAAATTTGTCTCCCGAAAGGGCGCACTAGCGTTGGGTCCCTCACGAGCGGTCGCGTGGGTGAATAGGAGACGCCCACTTGACATTTGGCGAGGACCCGGCTGCCGATAAATCCTCCTTCGGCACCACGCGGGGGTGTCCTGCCCTAAAATCTCATACAATCCCTCGCCTCAATAGCCGAACGGGCGCGGGTACCTACGACCCCCTTTCGCAGCTGCGTCGCATGAGCTTGTACCGTTACATAATATATTTATCATTTTCTTAGTGTACCTCCAAGCAAGCTAGGTACGGTGCTTGAAATACATCATGCTCGCCACATGTCTTCTTTACTCCGATACAGAGCACCTAATTTCTCTCCAGGGACAGAATTTGGGCTTATCATAGTCCTGAAATGAAGCACATTACACTTTTCGCAATCGCATAAAAGTTCTGTAAAAAAGTAGCTTTGGATCAACTTCAACGAACTATCTACGATTAGAGGTAATGTTCAAACTCGTAATTGAGAAGAAAAAAATTGTTTAATGATAATTATTTTTGAAACATTTTAACGCAAAAAGTGTGAGTTATCTGCATTGTTTTCGGTTTAAAATTGAAATGTAAATAATATGATTGCATTATTATAGTTAACAAACAGCCTCAAGAAGCAGAGATAGGGCGGAGAACGAAATTAAGAGATGGTACTCTAACCAGATACTTTACCCTACTTTATTCTAGGTATACATATAATATATTAGAAATGTAAAACAGATGAAAGATTAGAAAAGAGAATACAAGGTTCCGAGGCTACGAAGTCGTATGGAACAGTTCAAAGAAGGGAGTTTTGATTTTTTTTTTAAATTCCTTGCTTTTTACTCATGATCATTTTACATCCCTTATTAGAATAGATACATTTTAATGCCAAGTATTGAAACTTGTAAATTCAATTCACCTAGTGTACTATCTAGGAAATAGGCAGTGCGATATGAAAGCATAACGATATTGTATGTCGCGTCTCGAGGTTGGTGGTTGGGGTTGCCTGAATTAAGTCATTTTATAGGAGGAATTTAATTTAATAGATTCTGTTTATTCCTATTCCATTTCTTCTCCAAATACAATTTTTATTATACTAACTTAGCAATTAGAATAGCAAAGAATATACACATAGTTCATATTGTTCATGATCTATTGAATATAAATTAAGTACAGTTAATTACTTATTTTGACAATTTATGTACGAATGACTGTCTTCTTTTAAAGAACATCCCAATGTTAATTAGTTTTCATACAGTTAAATAGAGGAAAACTAGTATATACTCGTTTTATAGTGTATTTAGAATGTATTTCTCAATATGATACGTTAGGATGTATCAAACTTTCTAATTGTCTGTCATGAGTAAGGTAAAAATAGAGCAGATTGAACCTCTCTCATCCAGATATTGAATACATTTAGTGTATCTATAAACAATAAGTTGACAAAAGATCATTAAACTTTATTGAAAATGTTAAATATTTCATTTATTTTGTGAATACGCATTTTCTTCATATAATAATGTACATAATGTTAAAATTATTGGCCTCCTCTTAAAATCTCTTACCCCTCAGAACCAATCCCTGCTCCACCAATGTTTTTTATACTCTCCTTCCAGTATACTAATATTGCTTATATATATTTACTTCATATAGAATATATAAAAACCAACAGCAATAATTTAAAAGATAAAATATAACGTATTAACATTTTATCCGACATATTAGCCATTATAAAAATGTTTCCAAGTCTGATATAGAGAGACAGACACAAATACATAAAAATATTTATTTTTAGAATTGTATTGAGAATAAATTGTATGTAGCCATTAATAGAATAAAAATATCAAAATTTACTTACAAAATATATAACTATAATCATAATTAAAAATCAAATTATGCTCAGTGTCGTAGTAATGTCATAAAAAAGGCTCTCATAATGTAGGAGTAGTAATGTCAACAAACTGAGGGTTGCAAACATGAGTCAAAGCAAACGAAGAAATTAAAATTTTTAATAGGGTCAAGGTTAGGTGGTGTAGGAAAATTGCGTATGGAGGAATGTGTTTTTATTTTAAGGTACGTAACTCAGGCATCAGGTTATTTCCGATATTTACATAAATGCATTATCTAAGGTAATATCTCCAGTGTCTGTATCCGCCCTAAAATCAAATATTTACACACAACAAAAGGAAAATTACCTTTCAAAACCTAGATGATTTGAAAATGTGTGAATATGACAACAATTCAAAGAAAAAACATTCAAACTCAATTATGAAGTTAACTATAATTCTTAAATTTATGAATCACCCTTCTTTGTATTACGTAAGTATAAAATCGGTATTTACCACATAAATATTGCAAAAGTACATGTTGGAGAAGGAAAGCTAAAGTTAGCTTACGCAAAATTTATTGTTTATTTACACAACTCATTAGAATGTTAGTCTGTACACGTTCAACAAACCAACATGTTTCGGGGATATTTTTCTCGTGCTTGGTACGTTCCTAGAGACAAGAGTGAAGAGAATTATTTAGAGAAGAAGAGAGTGAATACAATTTCTCTGTTATTTGTATTGTTTTTATACTACGTACGTATTGTTTTTTGTGGGTCGGTGCATGTGTACTTAATTTTGAATTTATATGTCAAAAGAATAAAGTAGAAATTTGCCTTAAAAATCATAATATTATTATATCTAGAACATTTCCACAGGTGCCATCAAATACACTTTTGAGATCATTATATTGGGCGCAAGGAGAGCTGGATAACTTGCATTGCAGTTACCGCGGGGGGCGACGCAACACACCAACGTTTTCAGGAATATGGAGTATATTGCGATTAATTCTCTTGTAGTGCACATTACCTATTGAAACGCCCCCTTAAATAATTTGATGTAGGTATCAACCATGATATCCATTCTGGATTGCTTCACTATAAAACTAAGGGCGGTTCATAGCACAATCCGTCCTCATGATGGCGTTGACTATTTTAGTCCTGACAAAGTAGACCAAAAACTGATGATCGAAGGGGAAAACACCGGGGTTTTGAAATTTGGCATGGTTGTTCATTGGTACCTATAGCAAGTGTAACTAAAAATCCTGAAATGTGGGGTGTGAGTTGAGAGTGAATGCCGTATAAAGATGTTTTTTCTACGTTTTGCTTATTTCTGCAAACCTATAAATCCTAACTAAAAGTATGTTCTACATAAAATTTAAGTAGACAAACATTCCTAAAAAAGAGTTCCTCTAAGGTTATGTTGTAAAATTAACCCTTCTAAAATTATAGTATTGAAAAATTATTGTTTTTATGTAAGGCGGCTTTTTTTTTAGATATTTTCCTTATAAAAAAATATATTATCGTATGTTCAGTGCATAAAAATAATTTTATTTCTGTTGAAAATTTATCAATTATCTGTATTTGCATATTTTGCCCCCAAAACATGCATATTTTACATCTTATTTTGTACATTGACTTGCAAGTCCCCAATGATTATCTCGGGTACGAAATTATCGGGGCCTAGATTATCTCGGGTAAGAAAACTGATAATTCATAGTTTATGTTATAAGGATCAAATACAAACATTTGGTAAAGGAGTGTGTATACTGTCAACAGAAATTTTACTACTGGGTAACACTGTTCTTATAAATATAGCATTTTATTGATTTTGAGAGTTACGGAGGAAGTAAAGTAAAATTGGCAGATAAATATGTTTTTACTCTAACGCAGCTTTCAAAAATACCAGAACTTCATTGTCGAGGTAAGGGGGAGCCTGGGAGAGATTAGTAGAGTAAAAAAAAGTTAACCACTGAATAAATCAGGATTATTGGTAATGTTTGCGAAATATTCTTCTATCAGTTAATATAATCTCGTCGGTCAAATATGTATCAACGCCAAAACATTATTTACCGTCGTCCATATCTGACATTTTGTTGTACTCGTCAACTCACAGTTTGACACACATTAAAACAGGGTATAGGTTAGATCAATTGACAGGCCTGGGGCAGTTACAAAATAAACCACATCAGTCACAGGAAGTCTATCCTTTATGGTAAATATTAATATATCTAATTTTGGTCGAAGTGCGTCTCGTCTTGATACTGTCCAAATCCTGTCATAAGTATGAATAACACCTATAGTATCAAAGAAACCAGATCACTCTTTCACCAAAATAGAGATATTGGCATTTACGTTTAGAAGGACGCTTGCTGTGGTTTAGGTTTAGATTTATTCAGTAAACAAAAACAAAAAAACAAAAAAATACAGTAAAAACTGTATGTGAGGGAAGAAGATTATCTGCGCACGTTTTCTTGAGTTCCAAAGTCCCTTCCCGTCATTTTAACTATAAATAGTTGAAAGATGAGTAAAAGCTTAACATAAATAAATAAAAATAAATTTAAAAAATCGCAAGACTAGCAATATTTGAATAACAGTCATTTTCGTTTCTGAGTTATAGAAAACTTACTTGCATTGGTACACGAATTGCAAGTATGATTTTTCTGCATTGGTAACAAAATAGCAACTCGCCCTTACCCCTACTCTTATCATTACAAGCAAAAGGAGAGTTCAACAAAATGTGCGCATAGTGAAGTTGCATTTACGTCCAGAAACAAAACAAGGGGCCATCTCAGCATTTGCTCAATGGATCAGGGAAACGATAAAAACCTGATCGAGACGGGGGCTTCGATCGAGGTTGCTTATCTTGTTACCGCCCCAATAACTTCAATTGGATAATGCGTTTCAGTACTTCGTGAATATCTGTTTCCGAGAATATGAGGAGCATCTTATCTCAAGAGGAAATATCTCTTATCGTTGGAGGAAATACAAAAAATGTCGCGAATCTCCCAGATTCTTTCGCAGTACCATCTGCGTCAAGGCACGGTCGAGAACAACAATGAAATGTTCTTACGCGTGTGTTGTTTGTGTTTTATCTTTTATTGCGGGCTTCCTGTGTCTGGTAAGCGTTTGATTAAGCCTTGCGTAAAAAGGCCTCTTGCATGAGCTGTAATTTTTGCATGTAGAATTTACAGTTTAGAAATTGGTAATGTAGGTAAAAAATTCTTTCATCGCTGAATTCGAAAGTAATAAAAAAAGTTTAATATGAGATCGGAGAAGGCCAATTCAATTCAAACATTCAAATTGGGGTAAATAAATATGTATACCGTATTTAAAGTAGTTAAACTTTGTCAGAGTAATATTTGAGAAGTATTCCTGAAGTAGCGACGAAGAGATTTAGTGTTAGCACACACAAAAAAAAAAACACAAGAAATATAGTAGAGAGGTAAATGACTTGTTCCCATGTAAAACATTTGAAATTGTCAACTTAAAATTAAATTGACAAAGATTACTTTCGTTATTTGACCATGAATAATATCAACATCACATCAGCATTTTCACAAACCATTTTAGTAACTGAGTTTCCTTTCCTCACAACAAAACATTTTTAACATCCATTTTTCTTTTAAGATAGTTATCAGACTAGGATTTAAATAAAAAAAGGAAGCGATAAAATTCCTTTTTTTCCTATTTTTTCACTAAATTTCTTAATATCAGCTCAATTTTGTTTTACACGTATAGAACTATTGACGAGAATTTCATTGGTGCAATCTAGGCTTCAATCCAAGTATTAGTGTCGCAAATATGCGTAAACCAAAATTGAGCTGATATTAAGAATTTTAGTGAAAAAATAGGGGGGGGAAATGAACTTCAACGCTTCATTCTGATATCTCGTATGTTAGAAAAAATTTTAACGAGAAATTCGTTCGTGCAACAAGACTTATATCCGAGTATTAGTTTCGGAAATACGCGTAAAACAAAATTGAGCTGATATTAAGAATTTTAGTGAAAAAATATGAAAAAAATTAATTTAATCGCTACCATCTGAAATCACGGATGTAAGTAAAACTTTTGACGAGAAATTCATTAGTGCAAACTAGACTTCAATGAGAGTATTAGTTTCGGAAATGCGCGTAAAACAAAATTGAGCTGATATTAAGAATTTTAGTGAAAAAATAGGAAAACAATAAATTTCAACGCTTCCTTCTAAAATTACGGATGTGAGTAAAACTTTTGTCGAGAAATTCATTAGTGCAAACGAGACTTTAATCAGAGTATATTTTTCGGAAATACGCGTAAAACAAAATTAAGCTGATATTCAGAATTTTAGTGAAAAAATAAGAAAAAAATGAATTTCAACGCTTCCTTCTGAAATCACGTATATGAGTAGAACTTTCGACGAGAAATTCATTAGTGCAAGCTAGACTTCAATCAGAGTGTTAGTTTAGGAAATACGCGTAAAACAAAAATGAGCTGATATTAAGAATTTTAGTGAAAAAAAAAAGGAAAAAATGAATTTCATCGCTTCCTTCTGAAATGACGTATGTGAGTTGAACTCTCGACATGAAATTCATTCGTGCAAACTAGACTTCAATCAGAGTATTATTTTCGAAGATACGCGTAAAAAAAATAGGATGATATTCAGAAATTTAGTGAAAAAAAGGAAACAAATGAATTTCATCGCTTCCTTCTGAAATCACGTATGTAAGTAGAAACATTGACGAAAAATTCATTAGTGCAAACTAGACTTCAATCAGAGTATTAGTTTAGGAAATACGCGTAAAAAAACTGAGCTGATATAAAGAACTTTAGTGAAAAAAGTGGAAAATTGTAAAATTCATCGCTTAATTCTTAACTCTCGTATGTGAGTAGAACTTTTGTCGAGAAATTCATTCGTGCAAACTAGACTTCAATCAGAATATGAGTTTCGGTAATCCGCGTTAACCAAACTTTAGCTGATATTAAGAATTTTAGTGAAAATATAGGAAAAAAATTAATTTAATCGCTACCTTTTGAAATCACGTATGTGAATAGAACTCTCGACAATCAATTCAGTCGTGCAAACCAGACTTCAATCAGAGTATTAGTTTCGGAAATACGCGTAATACAAAATTGAGCTAAAATTAAGAATTTTAGTAAAAAAGTTGAAAGAAAGGGAATTTCATCGCTTCCTTCTGAAATCACGGATGAAAGTAGAACTTTTGACGAGAAATTCATTAGTGCAAACTAGACTTCAATCAGAGTATTAGTTACGGAAATACGCGTAAAACAAACTTGAAATGATATTAATTTTTTTAGTGAAAAAATTAGAAAAAAATTAAGTGACAAATTTGGAAAAATATTAATTTAGGCGCTGCTATCTGAATTTCTGTATACAAGAACATTTTAAGAGAAATTCACATGTGCAAAACAAACTCCAATCAGACGAAATGTTTCCGAGATAGACAAGAAACAAAAGCAACTTCAACTGATCAAGTTACAAAACGACCCCCCCCTTACGTGCCAAATTTCGAAAACAATTAATTTCAGCACTGCTATCTCTAATTCTGTATACAAATAGAACACTTTAAAAGAAATTCATTGAGGCAAAGCAAACTCCAATCAGACGAATAGTTTCCGAGATAGACGAGAAACAAAAAAAACCTCAACTGATCAAGTTACAAAACGACCCCCCCTTACGTGCCAAATTTCGAAAACAATTAATTTCAGCACTGCTATCTCTAATTCTGTATACAAATAGAACACTTTAAAAGAAATTCATTGAGGCAAAGCAAACTCCAATCAGACGAATAGTTTCCGAGATAGACGAGAAACAAAAAAAACCTCAACTGATCAAGTTACAAAACGACCCCACCTTACGTGCCAAATTTCGAAAAAAATTAATTTCAGCACTGCTATCTCTGATTCTGTATACAAGTAGAACACTTTAAAAGAAATTCATTGGTGCAAAGCAAACTCCAATCAGACGAACAGTTTCCGAGATAGACGAGAAACAAAAGTATTTTCAACTGATCAAATTACAAAATACCCCCTTTTACGTGCCAAATTTGGAAAAATATTAATTTCAGCGCTGCTATCTGAAATTCTGATAATAAGAACACTTTAAGAGAAATTCATTGGTGCAAAGCAAACTTTAACTAGACGAATTGTTTACGAGTTTGACGAGAAACAAAAGGACCTCAACTGATCAAGTAACAACATACCCACCATTACGCACCAAACTGAGAAAAATATTAATTTCAGCGCTGCTATCTGAATTTCTGTATACAAGTAGAATACTTTAAGGGAAATTATAGGTGCAAAACAAACTGCAATCAGACGAATAGTTTACGAGATAGACGAGAAACAAAAGGATTTTCAACTGATCAAGTTACAAAATACCCCCCCCCCCATTACGTGCCAAATTTGGAAAAATATTAATTTCAGCGCTGCTATCTGAATTTCTGTATACAAGTAGAACACTTTCAGAAAAATTTGTAGGAGAAAAGCAAACTCCAATCAGACGAATAGTTTACGAGATACACGAGAAACAAAAAGGAAACTCAACTTATCAAGTTACAAAATACCCCCTTTCCAGTGAAAAAATAGGGAAAAAAATTAATTTCATCGCTTCTTCTTGAAATCACGTATGTGAGTATAACTTTTGACGAGAAATTCATTTGTGCAAACTAGACTTTAATCAGAGTATTTATTTCGGAAATACGCGTAAAACAAACTTGAGCGGATATTAAGCATTTAAGTAAAAAAATAGGGAAAAAATGAATTTCATTGCTTCCTTCTGAAATCACGTATGTGAGTAGAACTCTCGACAAGAAATTTATTCGTGCAAACTAGACTTCAGTCAGAGTATTAGTTTAGGAAGTACGCGTAAAACAAAAATGAGCTGATATTAAGAATTTTAGTGAAAAATTAGGGAAAAAAAGGAAATTAAACGCTTTCTTCTGAAATTACGTATGTGAGTAGAACTTTTGTCGAGAATTTCATTAGTGCAAACTAGACTTTAATCAGAGTATATTTTTCGGAAATACGCGTAAAACTAACTTGAGCTGATATTAAGAATTTTAGTGAAAATATAGGAAAAAAATTAATTTAATCGCTACCTTTTGAAATCACGTATGTGAATAGAACTCTCGACAATCAATTCAGTCGTGCAAACCAGACTTCAATCAGAGTATTAGTTTCGGAAATACGCGTAAAACAATCTTGAGCTGATATTAAGAATTTTAGTGAAAAAATAGGAAAAAATGAATTTCATCGCCTAATTCTGAACTCTCCTAGGTGAGTAGAACTTTTGACGAGAAATTTATTAGTGCAAACTAGACTTCAGTCAGAGTATTAGTTTAGGAAGTACGCGTAAAACAAAAATGAGCTGATATTAAGAATTTTAGTGAAAAAATAGGAAAAAATGAATTTCATCGCTTCCTTCTGAAATCAAGTATGTGAGTTGAACTCTCGACAAGAAATTCATTCGTGCAAACTAGACTTCAGTCGGAGTATTAGTTTAGGAAATACGGGTAAAACAAAATTGAGCTGATATTAAGAAATTTGTTGAAAAGAATGGAAAATAGTAAATTTCATCTCTTAATTCTGAGATCTCGTATGTGAGTAGAACTTTTGACGAGAAATTTGTTGGTGCACACTAGACTTCAATCAGTTAAAATAAATTCCACATATGGTGACTAGATTTCTTTAGAGCTGCTTTTCAAATTGATAAATGTGTCCTTTCGTGTGATTTTAGAACTTTTAAAAAGCAGATATCTTATAAGTAAGTTTTACAGCACTGAAGCCACGATTTGACGTAAACAATTAACGGTCAACAGAGAGACATTCCTGGAGGGATATTTCTTAAAGAATTTTTGATTACACTAGATAATTTAGGTTCTGATCTTAGCAGAAAAAATTTAAACGAACATTTCTTGCTTTCCGTGTAGCTCAATGGAATGCCCTAGTAGGATGCATCCAGAGTGCCCTCCCAAAAATATTAGGGCGAACACTCTGATTCCACGTTGATCCCCTCGCATTGTTGGATAATATAACTCACTTTCATAAAAGTCCCAACATTTCTTTAATTTCGGACTCATTAATGAACGTATCAACTTTCTCTTTACCACTTTGAAAATTAATATGTTTTAACACTGTCCCAGTTGTTTTTTTTTTTAATGCTTAAAAAATACTGTCAGGATTGCTTGCTACAACACGTATTTTACATTCAAATATACTGTGGCCTAACTCGCAACTTGGATTTAATGTTTTTCGCCTTATCCGAAGAACGTTACAGAAAAAGCTATCCATCTGGAGGATCGACGTGTTTTTAGTTAATTCGGGGCTCCACGGACGAAACTTTGGGAAAAACACAAAGAAGACCATGTCCATTGGCTTAATTTTTCATATAATCTAAAAAGTTCTAGATATTACCAATTACATTTATAATATTCCAATCCACCTACACTTGTGATCATTTGCTTCTATAATCATAGGCAAACGTAAACACGGCAATGAAATATCGTATGAATCTCATACGAGTATTGCAAGTAATCGTACGTGTAAAGCAAGTAAATAAGTCACACATATTTATCAGTTACATGTATAGTTTTTAAGTCCACCTACATTTACGATCCTTTGAAAGTGTCAATAAAGGCAATGTCCAGCACCGACATATATGACATAACATAGCAATGAAATACCATATTAGTCTCATAATGCATGTAAAGAAGTGTTAAGGGAAAAGGTTCTTATCAGACTTCCGCACGTAAAATACTGAATAACTAAAGAGTTTTGTCAGTAATGAAGTTAAATGAAGTGATGAATGTTCTTATCTTATCTGTTCACATAAGATTAAATACTCAATGAATTTTATTATACAAATAAAGGAGTGGTGTGAAGTGAGAAGAGTTCTTAGAATTCTTATACACGCGAAAGATTTGCACAAACTAATTTCAACAATTTATTTAGATAATACTTCAGCATGTATGTACTATGTATGCAAATAAGAAAATACTTTCCACTACAGAAAGTTGAAACAGCACATAATATCTTTTAAACAAAAGTAACAAACAAAGAAGCAATTAGGCCGCAATATTTACATAAGCCAAGGCTGCTTGTGCCAATAAATGGGAGGTTTTCAAGCAGATCAGAGCAAAGAAAACAAGAATATTTTCATTATATTAAGCAATGAGAAATTATCATTATGTTTCTCCCATGGTTTTGCTCATGAAGAGGCCGACTACATGGAATCTGAAAAAATCCCCCGACTAACAAGTTCCACTAAACATTCTTTTTCGTTCCCTGTGTCACACGTTTTATAGTTTCTTTAATAATTGAGTCAGTCACTCACGTTATTTCCTCCACGGCTCACTCACTGTGTCCTCCCCAGTCCAACTCCCAAGAGCCGGGCACTCGTTTGGCGCGTGACGACTGGAAGGGGATTCAGCCCTGCCGCAGGCCTCACCAACTTTTACCCCACCCTGCGTAAGGCCACGGGTGGCCTCTGCCTCGGCGCCTTCTGCCTTGGCTCCGTCCGAAGTCTCCCAGCCTCACACGCCGCCGTCCGAGCACCACAATTGCCACAAGACGAATGAAAATATTTCCACCCCACGAGATCGTCTCTATTTTCTCTTTGAATTCTTGAAGTGTCCAGGTAGCGCTGTACTACCCCCAAGGCGGTAGTCGCGCGGGCATTCAAAACCCCTGGCTCTGCCTCCAATGAACAGGGCGATGTAATGTATCACCTAGTAAAATACGTTCGTGTACAAAGATAAAATAAATTTATTTAAACTGCAATTGAGTATAATCTGGTGGCAGCTAATTACATAAATAAGGTCATATAACTAACTTAATAATAATAATAATAATAATAATAATAATAATAATAATAATAATAATAATAATAATAATAATAATAATAATAATAATAATACCAATAATACCAATACCGAGCGAAGTGGCTCAGTGCGTAGCGCACTGACTTCGTAATCGGGAGGTCCGGGTTCGATTCCCGGGCCGGCCATCCTGACCGGGGTTTTCGTGGTTTCCCTCGGTCATAAAGGCGAATGCTGGGATGGTTCCAAAAGTCCACGATCACCTATCGCCTCCTAATTCATTCCTATCATCTCTCATCTTCCATACCCCCGGGCTAACAACCATGGTGGATAAAAATCGGATCCAGCTAAATGCTGGTCCCCCCTAAGAATTGTTGCAAGCACCTGCTACCGCGATAATAAATAAAAACTGAGCCACGATAAATGCAGGATGCTTGCTTGCGTGGTCCTAGTCGGCCGATTAACGAAAAATAATAATAATAATAATAATAATAATAATAATAATAATAATAATAATAATAATAATAATAATAATAATAATAATAATAATAATAATAATAATAGAAAAACATGTACCTCGTTGATGTATCTGTCCCATGCGATGAAAATATAATAGCAAAGTCTGCTGAGAAATATCAAAAATATGAAGATCTTGCAATCAAGGTCAGTCGTATGTGGAATGTTAGAACAGAGATAAAAAGAAGATGATAATAATAATAATGGTACAATGATACAAGGTTATAACAATAATATAAAAACTGACTGATTAATAAAACATTAAGTTACATTAAAAAAAGAAACCTATAATCCAACTCCGCACAGAATGTTTATACAATTAAGATCACACTGCACTAACACTGCACTTCACTATGATTCTTAAATCCCTTCCTTCATTAGATCATTTGTATATCTCTGCTCTGTACTGCAATACACGACACCTCATTTCACAATATAACACTGCTGCATCGCTAAATAACCTACTTTTCTAGTTAAGTCCCTCATTTTCTTAGTAATACCCTAAATTAATTTTCTAAATTGTTGAACGCTTCGAGAAAAAGGTTCAAAGGTTTTTGCAGGCACTATATTCCATTCCGCTATCGTTCGATTTGTGAAAGAAAATTTCCCGATATCCGTTCTCTGGGGTCTTAAATTTAATTTGTGCGTGTGTTCCTCTCTACTGCTGTATGTAGGAATACTTAGCCATCCATTAATTCCTTTTCAACCTGGATGACCCCTATAAGATTTATACAATGCGCCGAGTCTTGTTACTAATCGCCTGTTTTCAAGTGAATCCCACCCTGCCATTTTCTTTTCCCTGAAAGTAAATTTAGCTGCCCTACGCTGAATCCTTTCCAAAATTTACACTTTTGTGCGGATCCCAACAAATGGTTTCATATTCCATGTGATGACATAGAAAGAATAAGAATTCGCTGTCACACGTTTCTTCGAGAGAGACATGCTTGTTTAAAACGCAATCAATCAATAATAAAAATGTTTGATGCATTTGTGCGTTAACACAAAACATTCGCTTACTTTTTACCAGGCAAATTCTGCAACTTTGGAAACCCAAAGAGCTGCTGACAGTTGAAATTCTTTCTTCTTTTGAGTACCTTAGATTTAATGTAGGCAACAGATTACTATCCCAATGAACAGTAGGAATTTCAGATATATCACTCTTAGAAGCAGATTTAATTGTATCATAACTAGGGTCCGGATGTTAATGACATGTTAATGTTGTTTTGTTTCTCAATATGGTATAATAAACATCTAAAACAGGACTCGAAGGTTACAATATATCAATCAATAATTACACCAATATTAACATATGCAGGAGAATCAAGAAGCGAAACAAGACATACCTAACCACTTGAGGTCGCCAAAATGAGAGTTCTGAGAAAAATTACAAATCCCACTCTGCTGGATAAGGAAAGAAACAAACATCAGGAAAGTGTGCAAAGTTAAGCCCATTATGGAATGGGTAGCAGAACGCGGAAAGGACTGGAACGATCATATTGAGAGAATGGAGAAGAAAAGAATCGTGAGGATTGCTAGAGATGAAAGGCCGAGGGAAAGAAGAGAAGTTGGTAGACCAAGGAGAAGATGGAAAGATTCGTTATAATTCTTGGAAAAGAACAAGTCTTAGACTTTTTAATAAGAATGAAAATGGAAGTTAAGCACTACTTGCACTAACTGCACTTGCACTTAACTTTACTTTCCATGTGTTAAAATACAACTTCAAGCACTTGCTTATTTGATGGTAAACTTTGCTCAGTTATTTGGTGTTTTATATTAATAATTAACAATATCTCCAACTACAAACACACGTTCGTTGGCACTGCACGTGACACTAACGTATAACTTTATGCTATATTAGCCACCTGCAAACACGAGTGACACGATCGATTAAAATGTATGTAGTGTTAGGCTCGGGGCTGACTCAGCGCTGGATGGTAGGTTTGGACGTGCCCGACAAGCGAGTTCGCTCTCAAGGTGGCAGAGGTTAGACTTCTCCGATCTCACAAAATTTTGTTTATGCACGTTTTCATGTCATTCAATGAAGCAAGTTCACTGAGCAGATTCAATGAGCAAACTACCTAAAACGCTGGCGTCCTGAAGCCGAGCAAGACAGACACCATGTTCTGCCGCTTAATAGTTTATCTAAACACAAAATTATTGACTGATTTCTTGTTTGTGACAGTTAACATCTGCAGCAGTTGTCATCTTTGCGATATGGATTTGGGTCACTCATGATTGTGTGTTGGATCCGGAAGGAATATACGTTTTCCAAAGTAAGTATGACAAGAACATAACTCGCAAATATATTGTCGCTAAAACACAGCATTATATTTCAAGCGTCTTTTTTAATGTCACTGGAAACCAATATATTAACACTTCACTCTGTGAAGATCTCTTAAATCGCTCAGGCTTGAGTAAATAGGGATCTCATTTGCCTAATTAATTAATTAATTAATTAATTAATTAATTAATTAATAAAACTGAACTGCACAACCTCAAAATGTCAATTATGCTTTAAAAAATTTCTTCAACACGTCTTGAGGGGTTGAAAACATAAATAAAGTTGACTTTATGAAATTATTGTTTACACCATAATGACGTTGACAACGTTTGGAATGCTCTTCGTCACACATTTTCAAGGACGCTAATGCTTCTCATAGACAAAGTTTAGATGTAAAAGAAAATATTAAAATTATTAAAAATAGAACTTACTGGGGAAACGAAAAGCACCCTAATTCTAGTGTTATCCTGCTAGTAAACAATAAGATCCTTCACTAATACGAATCGTAAGTTTATAAACCCGCAAGACATGAGAGAAAAAAATTATATCATAATTGAAATTTTTGTCATGGAAATCAATTTATTAATTGATTAATTACGCAAGGGAATTTTCCGATATCCTTCCTACAGCCTGATCATTCTGAATGATACAAAAAACATAAACATGTTATAAAATAATGATTTAGTATTTTTTCAATAATATCAATATTGGCAGTACACGCCTGAACACTTTACATTGCTAGTGTTCGCGAAATCGATTATTTTACCCAAGTAATAAAAAGGAGTAATTTTAACGAAACAATATATTAATTTATATATAAATAAATAAATAATTTATATATAAATATATAATGATTTAAAAATAAATAACTTTCATAATCCGTAGCAAAATCATGTTTACATCCAATATATCCTTGCCAGATATTACAATCATACGCTTAGAAATAATTCTAAACTTGCTTCGCTCAAACGTTTAAAAATGAACGATTTCTTTTTAAGAATATTGAAAGTGCGTTCAACTTCGTCAAAATTGTAATGCAATACACTTTTTACAGTCATTCGAGCAATTACCGTTACATTGCTCGTCTTACTTTCTGTGGAGACGATTGCTTCTGGTCTTCTACTTGCAGGTATAATAAAGGTGAGTTCGTAGAAAAATGGCTTGTAAATATTTCATCTCAGACTAATATGTTATAGTTTCAGGGAATTTTTAAATGTATAATTTATTTAATATTCTAATCAATCGAATATTTTGTTGTATTTCTATTGTTTATAAAATGCGTATTACTTTGTTCTAAATCTTATTGTTTGAGAATTTTAGATATCATTCAGTCATTATTCACACGATTATGAATCAATTTTTCATATAAATACATACATTCATTATATATTCAATTATTAATTGCAAAAAATCTTCTTGTTGGCAGTGTTATTGTTTGTGAAAGAACCTACGTTTCCCCTCATGAAAATTTAATTGTGAGATATAATAAAGTTGCATATCATATTCTTTGAAATAGATATCTTTTGCAGAAAAACCAACTATGGATACAGTTCTGGATATGGTACCATTCTGCTGTTACCGCTCTTATTGCAGTAACAGTAGCGTCTGTTGAAAGAACTCATAGTGTAATATTATACATTCTCTTCATAGTGTAGTATTATACATATCATACATTCAGCATTCTTGGTGCAGGTATGCCTTCGTTTATAGTTATAAATAAAACTAGTTTTATATGCAAATCATTATTGTAATGTTATATCAAAGTGCATCATTCAAACTTTTATCAACGATGATTACAATTATTATTGTCGACAGGCAACGGGGATGTTGCTATTTATTTTTATGATTATATTACATGGACGTGTTAGTTAAGATAGTAACGATATTCCTTTATTATATCAAACAACGACTTTATTTTGTCTTCGAAAATGAGTGTTATAATGAAGTCATAATGCAATTAATGCTATAATAAATCCATTGTAACACTACTGCTTTAATGTCACCTTAAACTATCCAGGGGGCGCTAATCGAACAATATTGCATCGTCGTAGATAAAAGAACATATGTACGGAATGTTCACCTTACGTCAAGTTCAACTTTTGCACAACAAAGATGGAAAATACTGGATGCTTTTTTATTTTATTAATTTTTAAGAGTTGTATTTGAAGAATAATTTTAATGTAATATATTTCAGTAACATTAGGAATACAACCAAGCATTTATGTCGTAAAAAAGTTCTTATATGAAAGTTAATCGATTTTATCACTGGGTTAGGGAGTGCGGTACATGGTTTGTTCAACTTTCCGATAATACAGAAATTTATAATATTTTACTTTCATGTTAATCCAGACTAGCCAGTATATGAATAGTATTATACTTTATCTCTGAAAAAACAGTATCTCCTTTGCTAGTAGTGCTCCAGTTAGACATCGTAAATTGCATACTTTAGAAGATGCTCTGCATCCAAAACAAGAACATTGCTTCAGCAAGCACATTCTTATCCAATGTTTTAGCGCTCTAAAATGAATAAGTGATTTGCTAAATGACGAGCATATTATATGAATGTTTATTTTTTACCATTACCATATTAGAGAGCTTCCTCATGAGGTGGAAAGACGAAACACCTTACACTCCGAAAAATTCATCACAGCTTCAGAACACTGTTTCGACCTGTCATATTCGTGCCTGGGTCGTCTTGGTAAATGCTTTCGCGATTCACACTTTTCTACACCTTTACTACTTCTTGATTGATTGATGATTGATTGATTGATGATTGATTGATTGATTTCCGGATGCTTCATCCGTTAAGAACGTACGCGTTTTGCGTGTTTTTTAACGCCGGAGGTGGCGGTGATCCACAGGATGGCGAAATTCGGCGTCAACCTACACGTCGCCTTCTAGTGTATTCCCGACCATGTATCTTCCACCTGCGGGGCGGGGCGGAGCGGGGACAAGCTCTACGCTCCCCACCGGTCTCCCGGCATGAATGGCAATGTAGTGCATGTTAGTGTGTGTGTGTGTGTGTGTGTGTGTGTAAGGTTTGAGGATAGGACAAGGAAAAGGAAGGCAACATCACGCGAGGCCCGTGGCCTGTTTGTTAGCGTAGTCCGTCTGACTGTCCGTCTTTGAATATTAGTGGTAAATTATTAGGACTTTTTTTTTCAAAATGAATATTCCACGGTCGTTTTGGCCCGACTCATAACCCTGCGATTTTAGAAAACATTTACATTTTGGGGGCACTTTACAAGAATCCGATGGGACATTTTAAAACATTCCTGTGAGAACAATTGTTTCAAATAACTCCTTAATAAAAGGTCAGAAGTTTTTGATGAAAATGAACTTATTCATAAACGTTTTCAGAAGCACTCAAACACCTTTTTTTAAATACCTTCAAATTTGCAATGAAAACCATCGCACAGGTCGAGACAATACCCTTCTATAATATTCTTTAAGTCATATTTCAATTCTTCTATTAGGGATCAAAAAAACGTAAAAAATAACATTAAGACGCCAATAGAGGGCACTTGAAGAGACAAAACTAAAAAGAGTCCAGACTGATGAATAAGGAAAACAAGTAGAACTAGAAAGTCTGCAATTCTGTAGCACCACTAGTTTAGATTTAATATTTCCTATATTTTATTGTAATATTAAGAAGCTTAATTTTAAAAACAATCTCTATTTCTGTGTAATCAAACCTATTTATGCAAGTGCTTCACTCCTAAGTTAAAAATGACAATGAAATGACAGCCCCACAATATTTTTTATTCATCTTTAAAACATTGAGCACTTCTGGTACTATGTTCTGCCTTCATCAATACAATTTACTCTCCCTTGTTTTTCAGCGGTTTCCTTCATCGTGTGGTATCCTGCCTATCTTCATGGGAAGCATCTTTCGAAGCAGGGGCCTGAACAACATGGATATCAGACAGCATATGACTTAATTGAAGATGTAACATCCCGACGGTCGTCTGTGTAAAGCGATAAGATGTAATTACGAAATATGTTGTAAAACAATTATCAAGTGAAATGAGTGATTTAACAATAGCGAGTACTTTACTTGTCAGAATTAACTTCATTATAAATGTAGATTTGGTGACAAGTAAATCTACATTTTCTGTTATCTAAATCTCTGGCGTAATCGATGGTTATTGGTTTGGACAATGTAACAAGAAAACTGCTAAAACTGGATAATTAAAATAGGAGAATGAAACAATTATTTCGGGGGTAAACTTTTAATTAAAGTTCATAAATAGGAAAGTAATCAATCATTACAACAGAATCTACACAAGATTTGACCAGGTTTTGAAAAAAAATGTGTGTATTGGAAAGAAGTTTCAAACATCTGAAAGTGTAAATTAAAAATGTAGTTAAGAGACTAACGAAAAACAAAATTCAAAGGATACTAAGAACGCAATTTCCCCCTTTTCGTGATGGAAAGGGAGTAATTTTACTAGGGTTTGATTTTGGTGCATTTTGACCCTAATTATAATTTATGCAATTCTGTATTTATTTCACGGACGTCAAAACAATGGATTTACTAAAATCCAGTGCTACATTCTTTCCCTTAAACTTTCAGAACACCAAGACTGATATTTCATCAAACTAAGGAGATATCTCCAAACAAGAGCCTCTACATAAAATACGACACTCATGCTAGTTTTATTTATCATATGTTTTAGTCTATTAACTGTGCTAGCTCCTAAAATAGGAAACCATTATTTCACACGCTTCACTTTCGCACTCATACCACGAGTCTCGATTTTGTTGAAATTATTGACGAGATCGTCAAATTAATATATAGTAAATAAACATTAAGTGTAAAATATACAAATTATGTTGTGGTGGGAGGTTGTCCAAGTTGCATAGACATCGAGGTCATTAGCAACTAAACAGACAGATACATTCTCAATTATATCAACTTTTTAAATAATTTAATTAGAAAATTCTTATTATCTATATTCCATTTTTATAGAGAAATAAGAGCTATAGATTAAAAAGGGCTCCCTAACGATCCATATTTTGAAGTTTTCATTAGAAATAATTAAGAGCAGTCTATTTCGATTAAAGTGTTCACCGATTTTTGTTTTTTATCTTTTTCTTTCGATTTCTGTATTAATTTTCACACGCATTCAGCAATAAGCGAGGCCTGGTTAAGTTTTTATTTGGCGATTTGTATGTAATATTTGTTTATCTTTATTTCGTGTATGATTTATAAATATCCAACAGCAAACCTTATTGCGGCAACCCTATTGAATGTCACCAAATTTCATAACAGCTTTTCCCTAATTTACAAAAATTATCTTTTTTTATGTTTGCCTTAAATAAAAAATGAAACCAATATATTTTAAAAATATATTATGATTTGATATAGTTTGTACACACCACTATTACAATGTAATAAAACTATGAAATTATATATACAAAATGTACATGACTTACTTTCAAAAATAGTAAAAATGGACACACACACACACACTATAGAAATATTAGCAAACTTTTACACTTTCCATTTTCAATAAAGTTTCTTTTTTATTATGTGAAGGAACATTTTTGCATACTAAAGTAAAAACCATAAATAAATTAATCGAATTTATTTCAGTTATCAGGTAAAAAGCTGTTTCCTTCACTGGTTTTTATTACCTAATGTGTAATGTGCTCGATAGAAGTCTCTCATTGCCACTGTCGTGATAAGAGTTGCCAATATCCAAGAAAATTGACTAGAATGACTTATCAGAGATAAGCACACACTTGATATTGCGAACGTCTATTGAACTTTTACTCAAAGGTATTTTTTTTCTCTCTCTAAAAAGAGTCCACATAACACAAACATTCATTAGCACATATAAATACACATCATTAACTTCATTTTCTGCTTTCATCACGTTGTATTCTTCGAAACCGTCAGGTCTGTGTTTGAAGAAATTCTCACAATAGCAGATAACACAGAGTTAGTGGTCAGACGTTACGGCATCAAATTCTTCTCTTGGTTAAGTTTAATGAACACATTTCATGCACACATTTTCTTGGATCTTTCTGGCGAAGAAATCGACAAGAAATGGTAGTCTCTTTATAAGTATCCCATGAGGATAACATAACAAAATTGTGTCCAGGAGTGCAATTTACCATTAGTGACATTGCCGTGAGAGGTGAAAGGGGGGGTGGGGTTGGAGAAAGGAAGGCGGGAATCCCAAAGGAAAGGAATGTGCTGCTGGAACAGGTAAAAACTGCGGCGTTGGGGGAAAATGGGAGAAACTCAAAGGGAGGATTACGGAGCAGGGGCACGTTGAGTGTAAAATATGTGATCCAATTATTTACTATTGTAGGCACAACCGTTCCTGGCGGGGGCAGGGCTCCAAATGGTCAGCTGCAGCGGCGGTTTGGGCAGGCAGTGTCGGAGGGGCGGCTATATGGCAGCACTGCTAGTGGGAAGGCAATCAACGCGTTGCCGTCGATTCTGTAGCGTGTCATCAAAAGCTGACAGGACTTCATCACAGGTTTGACGAGGCGAACCGGAGCTGACACCGCGTAGGGCAATCAGTTTAGAGCTGCGCGAAGGCTGCAATGCTGACGGGCCTCCTGAAACGCGCTGGTTTCTGCGGACTATGTGACGGCGGCGTGCTCTCAGCCAAGGCTCCACGGATGGGGGGGGGGGGGGGGCAGAAAAACTATGTCGGGAGTGGAGTAAGAACTCTAAAGGGCCTCACCTACTCTCGAGCGAACTCGAGTTGGTGTTAAATTTGTCGCCGCGGCACCGCTCCCACGTTGGATCACCACGTGAAATAATGCGTCGACGACGACATTTACAACCAGCACAAGCCAGAATTGCAAGCCTCTGGAGAGAGGACGGTGCCTTTAACATCTACTCTGCCAGAGTGCCACCGGCAAGACCATGACGGGTCAGCGTGAGCCCCCGCAGAGTTACGGTCACGTCACAGGAAGCGGGACTAAGTCGGCGGCTCCCACCTGCGCCGGTGGGCGTCGCCGGAAGCGCTGCTACACCGTGACGGAGGCGCACTCGCAGCAGAAGGCGACGGCGCGCTCCTCCCACAGCCACAGCTCGGTGGGGGCGGCGGGCGCAGGGGCGACGCCTCCGCCGCGGGAGGGTCTGTGCGCGGGCGGGGGCGGGGGCGCGCACTTACCCGGCACGCGCCGCAGCACCTTCAGGACATAAATAAAATAAATAGACAAATAAATAATTATTATACGAGATTAATAATAATAAAAATAAAAAACAAAAAAAGGAGTAAAAGAGAAAAAAAAATAAAATTTCATAAAAACACTTTTGCGTATCTAAGCTAGTAAAAATTGTCAGAATTTGAAGTTTAATGTTTAACTCGTGGGCAAGTGAGTATTATAAATTGCTAATAAACTGGGAGATTTTAAAAAACTAAAATATGGACAACATTTTTAATAGCCCCTAATAAATCCGAATGGGAAGGCATTTCGTCAGCTTCGAGAGAAACCTAACATTTATGCAATTAAATAATATATTGAAAATTAAGGGCAAATTATTTCTATGTACTTCACATAATAATAGTAGTACTCGCAACTGGTCGAACAGGCACTCGCTACTCGCGACTGAATGAGCAATTGCCGACTGTACGGCGCCACCTTCAAGCGAATACCAGCTATGTAACGAGGGTTGCTGACGGGGACGCACGCACCTTGACGGCGAAGGCGCGCGGCCGGCACTCGAAGCGGTCGTACCAGCAGCGCCGCTCCGTGCACTCCACGGAGCGCAGGAAGCGCGGGAAGTAGTCGGCGCCCAGGTCGGCCCACAGCACGCGCCCCTCGCACGCCCACGGCGTCGGGTTGAAGGCCGGCTGGTGGCGCGGGACTCGACGCAGCGGCGCCCCTGCAAACAACGCGGTACATTTATATACTTAAACAACAACAACAACAACAATCATAATCACAACAACAACATCAACAATCATAATCACAATCACAATCACAACAACAACAACAACAAAGATAACAACGATGTAATAATGCCTTTGTGTATCTTAAATAAAATTAATTAAATTTCATTTTCGCCCAGCAAATATTGTATGGAAAAAGTTTTTGAATGCAATAGGCAAAAAAATATCTATAATTCATACTAGAAATTTCAAACCTCCTGTCCTTAAGAGGAAGCAACTTTTACTACTTTATCATTACACGCGTCAAAAATATAAAAGATAGTAGCAGCAGTAGTAGTAGTAACCAAACAAATTCAAGGTTACGGTTGGGTAGGTCTACATCCTTGATGATTAGATAATCTTTCGGGAAAAAGTTTCAACTGTTTCGCTTATCAGTGAATGATAAATATTATTTCGCTTCAGATTTCTTCCTATAACCGAAAGCTAAATACACTTGCTTTAGTGTGTGTACGTATTTGCGTGTGTGAGTAATATTGTTCACTTGTTTACCTTGGAAATCAGAGTTGCTATAAATTTCACTGCTGTCACGGAGGCATGTGGCGAATGGAATTCCATAACAAAATGTTACAATGATGTTTAATAAAGAAACAAACTAGAAATGATACAAAAACACACACTTCTCGCATTATTTGTAATTTATACCATTTTCAAAAATTCAGAATTCGACGAAAATCAATCTCCCATTTTCATTCAAAGGACACCATCAGCCAGACCGAGCCGGGAATACCAATTTTGTCGCCAAAATACGATCCCCTTTCGTTTTCGAGATCTTTGGCGTATTCATTTCGTCGTCTTATCTGTCAACACGTCATTCGTACCCGCACAGACTCAAGTTTTTTTCTAATAAATCTGGAGACGTTTCCCCTTTTTGTACCCCCCTCCCATCCTCACCCAACAAGGTTTTGTACTTGGGCTCCGCAATACGTACATCATTTATGTCAAGGTCTCCTACTGGTGGCAGTGGCACCAGCTGCTCAGTGCAACTAGTGTCGGGAACAAAAACTATCGGGAGTAACCCCGCCGTTTTACGATAGAGATGGCGTTGTCGAAACCTACAGCAGGGTGTGGCAGGAATTTAAAATGTTTTGATCTAGACTGGGAGAAAGCGTATCTGTGTGATAAGGTTTGTACACATTCAGAATGTTTAGTGTGTAATCAATTACTTCAAATGAAGAATAAGGTACAAAACAGTTTGGAATGAAATATAAGATTGAAAATGTGAACATGGTTGGTCAACAAGAAAGAAAAAAAATTACAGCTTTTGAAGTGCCAATGGTCAAATGTAAGTAAAAATATAAATAAAAATAACAACAAACGTTCTTAAATTCATTTATCTAAACCCAGCCAAATCGTGTTTCGTGTGTGAAGCGTAAAAGCGTTAAGGGGGACTTTTAGAGTCCCTAGGTACAGGTACCCTAGGAGACTGACTACCCAATGCTCTCTTGTGGTGATGTGATCATATTGCGTGTATACTTCGATTTTTGTAAAGTGTCCTGTCATGGTCACTGACGAAAAAGGGAGAGTGAAGGTAGACTTCAATAAGGAGCTTCAATGGCATGGTGATGTTGCAGCTACCTATTTTCGGCTGCTTTCCTTCTCCCTTTTTCGTGTGAGACCTTGAGACACCACCTTAAAAATATCATCATTTACTCTTGCCACGGGCTCCTGCTGGTGGCATCGATCTTGGCATCACTAACGGCTGATTTACACGTTGCCAGTAAACATGACAGTTGAGATTGTCAGTAACTGGGAAGTGCAGACTGGCAACGTGTAACCGCCTTGTTGCAGGTGACTAAGAAGACCTTCGCGCCTGTCACTGGCCATGTCAGCTGATCAATGTTTAATTTACTGGCATGCTCACGCGCCCCCCCACTTTTTAACTCCCGACTCCTAACACGTGTGTATACTGCTGTATACTTGCACGGTGATAACGTAAGCTTATTATTAAAATTATATATAAAAATGACTGGGAAGCAGAAGCCTTCTTGAATGACGGAAGATCAAATTGACAAACTTGGTCGGTTATATAGAGAATCGGAAAGTGTGGGATATTTTTTACCAGAATACAAGAACCACGAGGCCCGGAATGCCGCACTTCTGAAAATTGCGAATAGAATGGGGATAGGTAACTTCTCCAAGGCAGATTAAAATAAAAAGTTTATGGAACATTTGCTTTACACACTTGCTTGCGCGCCGAATACTATCAGCAGCACGTCAGAAACAGCATACATATGCTAAGGGCAACGAGAAAAAATATCTCCTCTTGCATGTAATTACTAGCCCTGTAAACAGCTGTTGCCAGTCGCAGGAGCACCAGCGCTGTCTAGGTGCTGGCAAACCCGTAACTGGCACACCAGTATTGGCAACGTGTAAACCAGTCTTAACATAAATATTTGGTCACAGGGTAAAAGTCAAGTCATTTTTTGCGAAATTGGGTTAAGTACTGAAACTACAAGTTAAGTATCTATATTTTTTTTTGTTTTTTTTAAGGTCGCATCAACTTCTACGTCATTAGCAACCACTTTTGCGTGTAACGGTATGTTAACTGTGAGGATGACACAATATGATGTTGATGATGATGATGGGGGATGAACGGAGATGAACGGGATGAACGAACACAATACAACCATACCCAAGGCAGGACTCGAACCCGCGATCCGTTCAGCATTAACGATCTCGGCCATCCGGACCGGCATATATATATATATATATATATATATATATATATATATATAAATATATATATATATATATTTATATATATATATATATTTATATATATATATATATAAATATATATATATATATTTATATATATATATATAAATATATATATATATAAATATATATATATATATATATATATAAATATATATATATATATAAATATATATATATATATATATAAATATATATATATATATATAAATATATATATATATATATAAATATATATATATATATATATATATATATATAAACGACCGGATTTAAATGTTGCCTCCTCAACGACAAAAAGCGTTGGGAAATATATGCGACTCAATACTCTAACCCTTGTTTTCTCGAAACTAAGATGTTTGACTTACGAACATTTACCCCGTGACCACAGAAATCCTGTTCCTTTTCTGCCTACCGTGGCCACTCACCTTGCTGGTCTGGGTGGAGCGCGGCGGCGGGCGCGCTAGCTGCCGTGGCATTGGGCGTAGGCACGCCCACGCCCACGCCCCGCCGCTCGTCGGGCTGCGGCAGCCACGCGGCCGAGTGGCCCAGCAGCGCGCGGTGGTCGGCTGGCACCGCGAAGCCCTCGGCGTCCTCTTCCAGCTCAACCTCCGCGCCGTCGCCCCCCTGCGCCGTCCCGTTGGGCCTGCTGCGGTCGGGCCGGCCCGACTGCAGCGACGGCGGCTGCTCCACCGCCATGTAGCGCCTGTCGAAAACGCGCGACGCCGTTACTTCATGGTTGGGGCTGGGACAACTGGTGTTGTGGATGTTATAACCCGGGACGTGGCGGAGGTTCTTTCCAGCTGGAATGCCACTTCAGGCGCGGATATCACGTGAGCTTGCTCCTCAAGGTATCTCTCGCAGCGGGGCACCATCCCAGCCGGTCGAAGCTCTAAGCTCTCGACTGGTCTTCCATCGTGTGTGAAAGTGAAATGCATTGCAGTATGACTGTGCGTGTGAGTGTGTGTAAAGGGAGATGGACCAGATTGAGGGAGAAGCATCGCGCTCGGTCGCTGGCACATTGGCGACTGCACTGCTTTGGCATTCGTCTAATATTAATTGGAGAAACTATCGATATCAAAGAGTTCTAGGCGCCCGCTAGAACTTTTCGGGCAGCCTCTGAATTCGACCTAGCTATTGTAGATAAGAGTTGCAAAAAATCCGCCCCCGTAAGAACTCCAACCTTAAGATTCCTTGGTAAGAGACATTGCAGTGACAGTTTTTGACCTGAGCTATCTCAGCCGTTCATGTGTCTAAACAATATAGAGGAACTTGTGGCCATTAGTAAAAGTTGCTCAAATGTATGATTGTGTTTAAAAAAACACTGGTATATCAAATGTATAAAAGGCTAATTGTTTTCCAGAAATACGAGTACACGATATTTTGAGAGGTCACAGTCCTCGCAAACGTAAAACATCAGTCAACGTAAGCTTTTTTGTGGTAACATACGTCCTATTCCGAAGTGTGTCCGAGATAGTACTTTACATTCGTACAGTACAGTACTTTGAATTTCTCGAGGAATATTGCGATTTCCTCTTCCTGTACTGAGCTACTTTCTGAAACGTCTTATTGCGTTTAATGTCACTTGGCAGTTATGATTGTTGCGATGTATTGTACAAAATACCGCTCAACTACACAATAAGTTGATATATTTTATGTACTCTTATTTTGTAATAGTACTACCACCGTTGTAGAATAATACCGTTGACGGTTTTCTATGCACAGAATTTAAGATCGTAGGCCGTTTGCCACTGTGTATAGGACATATCGTGAATGTAGTATACTTGCGACTCGGTGCTTGTCTCATCTGAGACAAGACGCCAAAATGTGGGAGGAATAGGAAAACATTCAATAGTACACTGAAACTATACTTCAATTTTTTTAACGTGACGTCTCAAGGTCACGCACGTACAAGGGAGAGTCACACTCCACTAGGGAGACGTAATAGTGAGGGCTGTAGTGACGTTGCTATTGTAGTCTGCCTCTCCCTTTTTCGTGCGTGACTTTGAGACGCCATTTAAAAAAATCTAAGTATATGTAGTGGGCAGCAGAAACAAATATGTTGCTAAGAAACACATAAAAATGTCTTCCAAAAAGTAACTTGCACTGTTCAAGAACAACGAACTTAAATACTATATAAGACCATAATAAATTAAATATATTAACACAAACACTTCATTAATATTTAAACTTCATTTAGTCTGTCCAATTTTTGTATATTCTCACAAAATACATGGCCATCAGATTGAAATACTATTGTTGAAATAAAAAAAAAATACGGGACAGTCCGATAGATTGTTTATGGATAGCACCAAAAGTGAAGTATACAGGAGAGTTTGCGTGAAACTAACTACTGGATACTATCGCCGCATAAAATAACGCTAAAATGCACTGAGACAACACCCCATGTGCGCATACAAATTAAAATTGCATTCACGTAATTTTTCGAGACTTTTTGTCATAGATATTAGCTATGTCCCATGATAATACTTATATAATCGACTTGAGTTTTGTCTCGATAAACCCATCGTAGTAAGGAATACAGCACACAGTCAATTAGCATCATTTTGGATATCCTTCAGAAGAAGACATGTTCATACAAACTTTCTTACGGCCAGTTCTGTTATTTCCCAAAATTTGATGTTTCTTCCTGGGACACCATATAATGAAAAATATCAAATTAACCCATGAGATAGCTGGTTTACATCTTCTAACCTAACATGTTCTGCAATTTTACGTGCACCTTGTAATTAGCCGTGATAATTTTTTAAAGAATATGACTTATTTCATAACATTAAGTTTATTTTTCATCTTTTAAGATCCTTAGCAGCCCCGAGTACGACAGTTCACCCGAACTAAAGATCTTCAACTTATTTAAAAAGAAGAATCAATTTCAGCGGGTCTATATTGTATAATTTATTTCATTGTTCGAAGTCAATAAACGAAATCTATTACCTATCATAATATTTGTTTCATTTTATTTCAGCCGATAATACTTCCTTGACAAATGTATATTTGAACGAAAAACTTTTCAGACATTTATTGGATGCCAATTATTTCATTGACTTCTGAACCCTATTAACTGATATTTCGGGCACACGGGGGACTTGCACACTTAGGCACGCTTTCTCCCACCAAGTAAACATTTTCCCTGACTGTCTCTTCTGAGGGGGAACGTCGTAGAATACATTGTATCAGATTCCTGTGCCAGAGGTTTGCAACTGACAATAGCAATATTAAAAATTGATCAGAAAAAGACACTAGATAATCAGTCTCTCTAAATATTTGCATTAAAACAAAATTTACAGAAAAAGTATAAAAGTTAAGCTATGAAAAGTGTTATTAAATTACACTTTAAAGATCAATATTATTGAAGTGCGGAAACAGTCAATTAAAGCAGTTTTATATCTAAATTGAATTTGAATTCATTAATGGAGAGGGTCTTTTACTTAAATTCAGAAGTGTCCGCTTGAGAAGCGAGCGTGGAAAAACTTTCCCCCCAAATGTGCAATGTTTTAAAAGCTACAAATAATCATTATTTCAAGAATTAAAGGGAAATATTGTAAGCTGTGACAAATATTACCACTCCCACATCTTTCAAAAGAAAATAGGTTATCTAACATACTGTGATGGTTTTACAATAATAGTGAGATTAAATTAATATTTGCAGAAATATTAAATACGGCGATGGTTACAATGGGAGGAAAAGACCCATAATCAAATACGTCGTGTGCAAATAATATAAACAAGACTGAATACAGCAGAACCAATAGTGGGAAAAATATACGGAGTGAAATAGGTAATATAACACAAGGACACGTGAGCAATTTCCGTGTAAACACTGTGAAACGTGAGAAAATTAATAATAGCTATGCAGTCCAAAGAATAAAGAGCTACGGTGTAAATGCGAGGGTAACGAATGAGAGCGGAGATGACATTCGAGAGAGATATCAAGATGCGCATACAGAGGCAGGAAGAAACGCGTTTGGAAAAGACTTCGCGCAGGAGAAAACAGGAGACGAACGCGCGCAACTCGAAACGAAAGAGAGCTTGGGCAGACTTGGGGAAGTTGTTTTTTAGTATAGAAATTGAATAAACGTCGGACAACGGCCAAGCTTGCGGCATTTGCTTCTCAAAGGAAAGTAACAATGAGGGACATTTTGTTAGCAGAAAATAATGTAGGAAGATCAAGTTGTGTTTTTACTTTTTAAGATAGATACATTTGTAATTGAAGAAATAATTTAACCAAACATGCAAAGAAAGTGGGATGGTTTATTTAATAGAATAAAAACACCTTTTTTGATAATTACATTAATTCTGAAAAAGTGTATATTATTCAATTGTTGCTATTCTGATGAAAACCTAAACAGAAGAATATTATGTAAGCATGCATGTACGTATGTAGTATATATTTACAGCAATGTATAAACTTTTATTTGATCTGCATATTGTAAGTTTATTTATTTCAGAGGGCCACCAATAAAATTCCCGAGTCTATATTAGAATAAGTAATCCCGTGTTGGTAAATATTTCATCGGGAATCCGTACGGACGATCTATTTTACCAAAACCTACAATTTTTTTCGTGATAGTGAAAATTCGGACGTCATATAGAATAGTAGGATACTTTAATAAATAAAAGGAAGAAGAGTGTGTTTATTATTTTCATACAAATAAAGGCCGTGTATAAATTCTTAATAGACTGGCATACCCAGTGCGGTGAAGATATTAATATTAATATTATTGTTATTACTATTATTCTAAAGACGCCCGAATAAAACCCACATCGGAATACTTGATTTGTAAGAATGAAAACTAATAATTCAACTACTGTATGCTAATGCTACCAAATATCAAATTTTATAACCCATAACAACAATTCATTATCAAAACTGATTGTATATTGTGAACTGAAACTCAGAACAAAACTGAAGCTGGACCACAATGAAAATAAAAAAAATATCCGAACAAGGAACAAAATTATTTCTGTGGAGAATAGTACTAACGAGAACGTCTGGGTTTCAGTTCAGATAAATAGAGGACTTTTTAGGATACACCAAAATATAGTTTTGAAATTGAAAATATTGTATGATTATGAACACCATATCACGAAATTATTTGTCTTCTTGATAGGGAAAAAGCTCAAGGGCGGGAAATTAATGATTTTGACAAATATATTAACCAACAAAACCTGCTCCTGTACTGTATATGGAAATTGTAAAGTACACTAAACCACCTATTCCTGCCCAGTATATTTTCATAAACTTTACTACAAATCTAATTACAAAGCTTTGTATATAAAGCTGTGGATATAGTAAACTCTGCAAGGAATACTCGATACAAAAATACTTAAAGATGTTATTAAAAAAAATAATTTGGAGGGGTGGTCTTATCTCTTAACGTAACCCCGTTCACGAATCTACTATCAACGTTGTGAGATCGAATATCGAATTTAAAAATGACAAAGGGGGCCTCGCAGGAACGAGGGAATTTAATTCCGTAGTTTGAATATGCGGAGTTGAACTGACAATCGACTCTTAATTTAGTGCCTCTTTTTTAAACTTATTTTAGTGAAGGGACATGTTTAAAATTTATTCCAGAACAATATTCTGCCTAAAAATGTTTGAGAATAACTATGGATGGACATTAGTTAACATTTTGAGAAATTGTTAAGATATTTGATAAGAGACTATTCTTTTCAGGTTATTTTTGAAGTAAATGCTAAAAAAAATATGCTTATACTAAGTAGTTTCCTCATTAATTTCTATGCATTCACTGGTTTGCATTCCTTAAATTGTTTGGCAACTATTTTTTAAAATTATTTTTGCTATTAAGGTCGCATCTACATTAGGTCATTAACGAACACTATTGCATTTAACGATATGGTAACTGTGCGGATGACATGATGTGGTGATGAGTGAAGGGACGATCACAAATAGTACAACCATGCCCGAGGCGGGGCTCGAACCTGCAATCCTTCGCTCCTTCCGACTAATTTATTTTGGCGTAAAATGCATTTGAAATTACCCGTTGGAAAAGTAAAGATAGTTTTGAGTCAATAGCGGAGGTTGAAAACCGAAACCTCAGGAGCAATAAGATGGGAAATGCTAAGTGAAGTGTCAACTGGGAACTAAAGACATTTTTAATTTATACTGCCATTTCGTACGCGAATTCGCGTCTTAGTTCTTCATATTCTCGCGGTAGCGAGTCGATTCCCTCATATTGGAAGCAGTAAGAGATAAAACCAATTTTTTCCGAAAAAAAAATTAAAATATAAACTAGTTGTCAACATCGAAACAAATTTTCAAACACGTTCAATTAGTAAAGTAAACCCACAAACAATCTTCACGCATATGTACAAAAAAAAAAAGAATGCTAGTAATTTCGTAAATTTTCGAGGGGACATCAATAGATGAGAACGAGCTTTAAAAAATGTCAGAAGGGGTCTTGCGGAAGGGAGTTGTTCATATTGCAATTTATCTATACTATTTCATCACATTTATACTAGCAGAGTATATATGGCAGAGTAACGACTAACATTTTTTTAAATTTGCGGAAAAATAAATAACATTTATTCCAGGCTATTTTTTTTCTATATCCACAAAATATTAAGGACATTAAAATAATATGCTCGCAAACTTTTGACTCTTTTCCATTTGACAACTGCGACTTACAGAAAACCGTTGCGTCGACGAACAATCACGACACTGCACTATCGCCTCCACTCCGATTGGTTGCGGTAGCTTACCGCCTCCAATCAGTCTTCCCGATTTGTGTGAACTGTCATCCGGTCTGGAGCTTCGTTGCGACTTAAAGTTTTGGCACCGGAGCTCCCGATAAGATGACAACGTCCCCATCTCCTCCAGTACGTAGAGTGTCCCCATGTTTCAATCGGAGGGTAAATCCAGCTGCAACTCACCCGTTGTAGGCTCCGCCCAGCACGCGCAGTAACTCGTCGACGGTGATGGGCGCGCAGGGCGCAGACGCGTTGCTGCCTGCCGCGACCTTCTCCGCGCCGGCGAGGTCTTGCACGGGCAGCGCGCACGCGGTGGCCACCGCCGCCACCAGCAGCACCGGCGGCAGGTACATGGCGACTGGCGGCCGGCGGCCGGCCCAGGCCAGCGCGCCTGCGCAGACGGCTCGGCGCACCCCTTTCTCCCCTCCCGCCCTGCCGCGCTCGGCCAAAGAATTCCACGGCGACCGGGCTCGGAATTCCCCGCTGAACAAGAAGGGCGGGCGTACGGCATTCGGCGATTATCGAGAGACTGCTTTGCCTGCCCACCCGCCGGTCTGCCGAATCCCGATTAGCCGAGGTGCTCGACAGACATTCGTTTCTTTTGATGAGAAACAAAAGACTGACGCGCTGCGGGCGAGGAGCGAGCACCGAAAAATTCGCGTAAGGCAAAGAGCATCCAAATCATCCCCACTATACTTCGATTTAGTCTGTTGACGTTTGATCAGCTGTTACAGTGTCATCCAATCGGAAGCATAAACGTCACTGCTGTAGATGTCATTCAAGCTCCTGACAGCTGATTTACGTCAACTGACCCCGTTTGCATGGAGGTATAGTTGGCATTCGGCGAACAGTCGGCTGCATTCGGCTCGGACCGCCAGCCCGTTCGGCGAATGCAGCACTACGGAGCAGTCTTAAATCGTGAAATCATAAGTAGGGACGGATTTTAATGAAATGCCATATTTTTTCTTTTAACTTTAGAACACTACGGTTTAGTCTAGAAATTAATTTCAAGTGATTGTGATCAAATTTTTTGCGTCATTTTTCTTTGTTTTTAGGGCATTTTTAAAGCATTTTAAGAGCATTTTATTGATCACAATTGGCAATGTTATAGGTCATTAAACTCCGTCCCCTAATAATAAGTTAATCTCCATGAAAACCCAAACATGGTATATTTCATTGATAACAAATAAAGTCAAATAAGAAATAGCTGCCATGACAAATCGACAAATTCAAAAACAGAAAATATTTACTGAAACGAAAAAAAGAAGCAGCTCCCTCGTCTTCAGTTACCAATACATATACGGAGGCTAAATGCTATCAGCCCCAGCTTTTACGTTGTAACCGAATTAGTAGCAACGATAAAAAACGTGTGGAAATGAATGAATGAATGAATGAATGAATGAACAAAAACCACCTATGCTCAAGCCTCGTTTCACGAGTCCGCTCGCGCCGGTTGTAAATCTGTCGCCGCTACTACCTACTTCATTGACCGCACGAAGGAAAATAATGTGTTGCTGACAGATTTACAACCAACACAAGCCGGACACATGACTATCCGGTACGTTGACTACGAATCCATTATAATCTCGATACTCTCTCTTAACGTAATGTTATTATGGACTCCTTCGATTCTTGAAATGGCATCAGTGAAAGCATCAGTTTTCGTTCTTGGCACGGGTGTAATCGCCAGCACTCGGCGGTCGTACCAAAACGTAGGAAATACGAGATAGAAATCATAATTATCATCCAGGATGTGACAAGGCTATTTCGCTGGTGTCGGAAAACTGCTCCAGTCTGGCCCCGAACCTAAGACCACCGGGATACAAAGCTTCACTTGCGAACTCGAAAATACATGCCATATTGCATTATGTCAATTTAAAATTTAAAAAGCATAAACACTGCTTCTGTAGGAACCTTCTTTACGTATCATAAATAGTCGTTTCACTCACCCTGTTAACCGTAATAATATCTTGTATTAAATTGTACGTTCTTATCAAACTGCCAATCTTTGATATACTATTTCTGGTAACGCTCGAATCAAGCAAAAATTAGCTCACGGAATTAGAGTACCCTTTGTTCTTTGTACTAATGTAAACGCCATTCCGCGCTTAGTGGCTCTTACAAGAATGCTGGTAATGGGGTGATTACTACGATGTTTCAATTATTATTATTATTATTATTATTATTATTATTATTATTATTATTATTATTATTATTATTATTATTATTATTATTATTATTTAACTATTTAAATTTTACTTTTGAAACGGAATCATGTGATCACCATTTGTAATTCCCGAGTATAGAGACATTGATTTAATTTCACTTAAAAAAGGTTTGTTAAATTTTGGCAGACGAATTCGTGGCAAAGCCGTGAACAAAATTCAAATCTACCCTTAAATGGTGCTCAATTTATACTCGATTCCCCATAGAAATGCCACAAAATCCCATATATACTACAAAAAATCCCAAATTGGGAGAAAACAGCTGAAAATGTCAAAAAATGTTCGAAACAACGCCTAAAAATATATACCTTCTTAAAACCTTGGAACCTTCTTAAAACCGCCCATCAATAAATTTCAAGAATTCAAAACTAGACTGTTAATTGTTGTTTTGGAAGTAGAATGTCATATGTAAATATAAAAATATTTATCAGTAAGAGGCCCAGAAATTTAGCTGCTCACTCCAATGTGAATGATATAGATTAATATTGTATATTCACGAAACTACGACAATTGAAATAATATTAAATTAAAAACTTTTATGAAGCAGATTTTAAGAAGTTTGTATTCACAATGTCTTATAAAGTATGTATGTCTTCTTTGTCTCTAGCGCAAAACTTCTGTTCACTCGAATGAAAAAAAAATATTCTAACAAGATTTTTCATTTCACTTATCAAAACTGACATCGAAACAGATATTTATTACTGGGACGTTTTAAAAATAATTATTCCTGGGACTTGCAAACACTTTAAATTAATTGAATAAATAATAATTTAAAAGGTTAAACTTACAGGGCAAATTCTGGATATAATTCTTCGCACATTTTATTGCTCTCACATCAACAAGAAGACCTACATGTTTTGTTTGTTTTTGGACAAAGCAGCGTTTACATGAATTACTTCACAAAACTTTTTTTCGTAACATTTTACCTAGAATTGATATCCCCAAATAACAAACTAGTTTACAAATACATTAATGTATGTCCTTATATTTTGCCATTCAAAATGTGCGAGGCAACATCATAAATATTCCCTATCCCAATATTCGCACTCACAAAAACAAAAATTCAAACGCCAACAATACAAATGTACACAAACAACAACATACACAACACAAATATTGTTACGGGCCTTCCACAAACGAGATCTTATCTATGCTGAGTGTGATTTTTTGCATCAATACAACTTAAATGTCACTTGGAATACTACAAATTACATAAATTTATTTTTTATCACTTTTATTGGTAAGGCAAAAAGCTTGTCCATCTAGAAGGTGCTCGTGCTTTTGAAGGTGTTCCGAGATATAAGTTCTGCCGAATACTTTCGCTCCGCTCAGACCGGTCTTACCTCAACAAGACGGGGTTGACTGTGGGGAATTCCCGGGGAAGGTTTAGTGCATAAGCAGCTTAAGCCCGCGCTTAGAGCCGACGCTGGAAAGGGGCCCCAAGGAGTTTTTTAAACAGTCTTCTATATCGATGTTTCAAATTTCTGACACACTCATAAATTGACGAAAAAATGAACAGTTTCTGGCCATGTGACAGGTGTCAATGAAACCCTAGACGACAAGATTCTGATGAATACTAAAAAATAATACAAAAACTAAGAAGCAGTTTTGATTTTGAGTTAAATTTGTATATATTTAATTATGTTAATCCCAAACTTCTTACACCTTACGCCATGCCTATATTCTCACACTCAGTGTGCCACTGCTTACATCAGAGCTGACGTGTTGTAATGACCGGCCTATCGCTCACGACATCAATTGATGTTACCGCAGTGACCCTGACCGGGAGGTGTTCGAATCCCGACAGTGGCAGGGCATTCGACACTAGCTACATTGCTAGGTCGAGTTCAGCCGCTGCCTCAAACAGAATTCGTGTGGTTGCATTAATCGATATTTCCGTGGTTCCTCGGAACAACACCAGGCGAATGCCGGAGCAGTACCCTAACAAATGGGTCCGCGACCTTTTCTTCCTTTTCCTTTTCCAATCTTCACCCCTTATTTATACACACTTACACACATGCACTACACTATCTCACATGCCGGGAGAACAGTCGGCAGCTCAGAGCGGTGTTCCACTAGTGGGAGGTACCTGGTCGAGGGAAAACCGCAAGCCGACTGGTGGGTCAACGCCTGAACTCATCATCCTGCGAGGGAAGATCACCGCCTCCTCCCGCGATAAAAAACACGAACTACACTTACGGGACTAATGATCACAAAAACTTCACACGTCCCCAACCACTTATCAATCAATCAATCTTGCGATGAGGAAGAAAGATGCTTCAGTGTTCTCATGTGTCGTTTCAAAATAGCCAATTTTTGCTGCTTCAGGACTTTTATACACACTTGACAGCGGCATTTTGACAACTGCAGGCCACTAGTAAGTTCTGTCTGTCCGTACTGGCACAACAGCCTCTGAAGAGACCAAGCCCCAACCAGCGACGTACCGGCTATGTGGTAAGCGTGGTTAGCGCATAGCTCTCTCTACGCTGTATTCTGGACTTCTCAACCTGAGAAGTAAGCTTTCTCTAACACAGCAACAGATACTGGGACATTGCAAGCAAAGCGCACACTATAATCTGCCTCGACCGTGAATCAAACCCGGGGTCGCTTCATGGAAAGGAAGCACGTTGACCAATGAGCTAACCGTGGGAGCCCACTAAAAAGGTTTTACATTAAAAATATTTAGTGTTTAATACTAATTTTTTTAAAATTTCAAAACATATGGTTTATTTTCTTATTAATTTTGAACGCATATATTGAAGATTGTTATGGGGCTCCAAGGTTTGCTTATGCTTAGGGCCTCTTAAGACCAGCCGGCGCTTGGAAATCCCCAAGAGCCCGTTCCAGCGCCGCCCAACCTCCCGCGCCTCCCCCTCCAGGAAGGGCTGGCGTCGCGTGGGGTGAGCGCTGAGGCGGGCGGGTGACCACGCCGCACTTCGCCAGCGAAATTAGTGCATCGATGCAAAGAAGGAAAAACCTGCTTGGCCAGGTGCATAAGCTCTTGTCTTGAAAACGCACAGCTTCAATTTCTCAGAAACACCTTTTTTGTTTCAAGAAGAACTAAGTGATCGATCAAAGGAATGGAATTATACAAACTATACGTAATGGAGGTAGTTATAACAATAAATAATGGTATTAAATTAATAATAATAATAATAATAATAATAATGTATTTATTAGCCGATCAGATGGTCAAGATCGCTAAAGCAGTAGTGCCGTAGGGGTCTGGGACAAGAAGATCGTGGGTTTGAATCCCGCCTTGGGCATGGTTGTATTGTGTATGTCTGTATGTGTGTGTCTTCCTTTCACCCTTCACTATTATCATAATTTCATCTCCCACGTTCCCAGGGCTAACAACCCTGGGGGATAAAAATCGGATCTAGCTAAATGCTGATCCCATGATAAATTACTCGTACATGACCTGCCACCAAGATAATATTACGGAGTCCTGGTAAGAGCAGGGTGCATGTACGCGTGGTCCAAGTCGGCCTATTCGCGAGTAAAAATACCTATTTATTCTCGTAAGGCAAGGACCATTAGACCTATTCATAAAGAAACAAACAAGTGTAAGTCGCGTTTCGTTTAAGTCGATATCGTATTTTATTTTCTTGAAGAAGAAATGAGGACACAAATGTGAATACAAGTGTGTAAAAGGTGAATGCAAAAATTATGTTTGCAAAATTAAAAGTTGCGTGACGTACTAGGTTAAGTTTCAGTAGTAATTTCTTTTTATTGCTATAAAAAAGATACTTCGGCATTTTGTAATGTTTGCTCCATGGGGGCGATGACTAAAGTGAAAGTGGAAAACATTATCTATAGAACTCTGATACTTTCGCCAACGGTTGACTTTGAATCAACCTCGACCTAGCAGTGAAGTGCAATTCTCGTTTTTTGGCATGTTTTCTAGCAGAATCTCAAAGTGTAAACTTCGTCGCCATACTAGCTCTAACCGCGAAAAATTGTTCCATTGTGAAATTTTGTAGGCTTTGACACCTATCAAGCTACCTTTATAAATTAACGTTTTTAAAAATATATATGGCATGTTTTATTTCTTGTAACAATTTACCGAGAGTAGCCTCTATTTGAGTAAATTCAGTAAAGGAGTTATAAAGTTCTAGTTGAATTTACCGTCAATGCCTACGTCAGGTACTTGTATAAATTTTCTTTGCTTTACTGAATAATATAAATCACAGCCAGCTACTGCATTACTTTACTAACGAGTTATGGGCAATCGAACGGGCGTCGTATTAATATTTCGTCTAAAGGTCACAAGTCTATTTTTCAAGATGATGTTGTTCCAATGAATTATTATAGTCTACTTCATGATCTAATTTCATGCAATGTCCATTACAAAGAACAGATGTACTAGTTTCCGAAATTCGAAAGACAAGGGGGTTTATAAATTTTATCCAATTTACAAACATACGTATGGTTAACAACTCGCATCTAAGAAAAAGAAGGTTATCTAAAAAATATTTTGAAACAAATGTTTCTCGTAACATAATATTGAAGGTGTTTAATATTTCGTGATATAGCTATAAGAGATTTGTTAGAGGTACTCGGGACATTATTGAAAACTATATTTTACTTCATTTGTACGGGAAAATGTGATTTAGTTTAAGTGGAGGGCGGAAAGACTATTTGTAACAATGAAGTCTAGCTTCCCAGATGAAGGACGGTTGTCAGCCTATTTGTTGTGCTTGTCAAATACGTCAACTAAGGACAACGAACGAAACTGATTGTTATGTAGTGGGCGTAAGTGAAGATGGCACAGCGTCAGGTTTGTTCCACGAGTGAGTGTGTTCCAGGAAACCCTCTCTCGAAATGACGTTCGAAGATGCTGCGTTGAAAGTTGAACGTAGTCGACCGTGTAATTTGGGTTGTGGGTACGCCTACCTGAACTGTTTTCAGAAAGCTTTTCAACCCTTTCTCAGCTCTGAGCCGTTTCGCGGAACTTCCAAACGAAGTCAACTTTATTAAATTTCTGACGGTCTATTGGAACTTAGTAAAGAGATTATTCAAGCGCGATGTAACCCTGAAAACAATTTGCGAGATAGCAAATGACAAGGAAGTATAAACATATATTTTGTAGATTTGAAATATTCTGTTCAGACAGAATCAAAGTGAACCAGAAATTTTGAGCAACTATTATGTTCGTTTTAAAACGTAATTCACATCTATTACCAGTCTAATGCAGACAGTCTATTGCACTCTGTAACATCCCACTTAGCTCAAGGAACTTATTTTTCCAGATCAGTCAATCAAAATAATTAAAATTCAAACTCGTAGAGCTGCAAAAGCGCACACTTTGTCGTACTAAGGTTTTCAATTTTCGAAATTTCAGAGAGTTTAACGGAAATCAGGTCTCCAACATTTCATGAGCGTCTTTTGCTTAATACATGTAAAAAAATTATAGACAAAAATTTAGTCATTTTTTGAATATGTTTATAAATTGTATTAATTGCAACTGCATTTCAAAACTCGAAAACCACTTGTTTAAAAACAATTAAATGATCTTCTGAAAATATCTATTTTTAGAGTACATTTTATTTAAGAAAAATCTCTATTATTAATATTGTAGTTTTGAAATGATAGTATTCCGTTTCTGAGAAAATAATTGTCTAAAAATTGCATATATTCCATCCAAAATTACACGAAAACTACTTAGATATTTGAAAACCTGCACATGGCATTATCTCAATATCTGTCTTTGAACAATAGATTTCATTCAGAAAAAAATATCTTCAGTATTGTAGTTGTAAGGGAAATACCAAACAATCTTTCAACTTTTAAAATTTTCAAAAATTCAGGAATTTCAACAAAAACCAAACCTGCGCCATTTTTTGAGCGTCCTTTACGTTATTCGTCACCGATAATATCTTAATAATTGAAACAGATCATATCGAAAACCAGATGAGAAAAATAATATAAATACGTATAAATTACCCCATACATATAAATTAACCCATCACTTTAATAAATATTGAATTTCAAAGTTCCTGTGCCATTTATTTGTACCGCGCTTTTATTTAGACTCGCAATTAATTAAATTTTAATCACATAATTGTGCATTTAAATAGTAGTTCTTGAGAAGGAAGTTTATGTAGTAAAATGTACTTTTCAGCTATATAAATACACTGATCCTTCTCCAGTTGATGGAATAGTAAGAATAATAGGGAGTCAAACGGCTCAATGATAATTTAGCCAACGTTTGTGAAATAAGTGTGAATCATTTCTACGTGTATCACATAGAAATTATTCTCATGATCATTTCACACATCACATAATTTGTACATGTATACTATAAATCATTTATCATGCCCCTAGTTTGGTTTGGCATCAATAAGAGTAAAAAAATCGTTTGCATGGCCAAACAGAAATACAAATTACCATATGTCTTCAGAAAATGGAGTGTAGCAAATGCAGTCCATGCACTAGAGCTCGTGCTTAATGCCACTACCTTTTCGAAGGTCCATGATGACTTTCAAGAGGATAGTTTGAAACTTACATAGAGGAATGGACAAAGAAAAATTAACTCCTCCAAATTTAAGTGGTGGTTAAAAAAATATATATTTGAAACTCAAATTTTGATTTACACTTTACATTATCCCATGGCAGGCACTTGTGCCTTCGGCAACAGAACAACCACGCTCCTTGATTTTGTTAGGGTGTTGCTCAACATGCAGCGATATACTGGACACATTTGAGGGGCTTGTTTCCAAGTGACTCTTCTCCATATCTGTTTGTTTTCTACTTTAATGTATCAATATATTCTTAAGATGCTCTTTCATCATGCTACCAAATATTGCATTCAAAAATTGCATTTCTTCCACCTTAAACGAGACCTGAAAAACTGTTGAAACCCATGCTATTGAGGGTTGAATGTGAATACATTCTCTTCCTGATAAGGTGTGTTTCATGGAGATATGTCACCAAGTAAATGAGCTCCTTATTTGCGAACCCCACTAGAGTGACACTTTCAAAGGAAAAGTCTTGAGCCAATTTTACGGCGTAATTGCTTCTTCGAGTGCGTTTCCCAGGTGCCGTTCAACCTCTTCTGCCACGCCTGTCGATCCTCTGCCGTTCCTGCGCTGCCAGACGCACTCATACGACATATATATATATATATAAGGGTAGCTAGACGCAGCCCTTGATGCAATGTGCAATGGCGTGGATTAGCCGCTGCACTGCCGACTTCAGCCAATGAGCTTCATGCACCAGTTTGCGTCACAATATTACGGGAATTTAAAATGCATCCAGACACCAAAATAATTATCACCTTGCTACAAGTCCCTGACATAGATATATAAACATTTAAAAAAATATATTTCATCTTTTACTCGTATTTCAACTACACATTCGTTGTGATATTTTTGGTTGGTCACCGTTGAAAATAGTCACTTTCAAAATGTTTCTCAACACTTCTCGCTTGTCATGGAGCAAGGCGACCCGCGTTTGTATTGGCTTTTCATACTAAGTGCCCATGATGTCGCCACGTGGATCATGACGGATCAGGTGCTGCGCAGAACGATCAAAAATCAGTGCGTCGACGCAGCTCCGCCATGGCATTGCGTCACGACGTCCGCTGGTCGCAATCTCCTCACGTCTTTCACCGCGCACCGGAATTCACTCAGATTTATTCATTGGGAAAGAGCTTGTAGCTCAGAGTCTTTAAATTAGTACTGAATGCGTCTCTGGGAAGGCGAATCGGTTCTTATCCCTCATCGTAACGCACGAGACAGAATCGGCTCACTTCCGCTGAGAACATGGTAAATGACAATACCGCGCCGCGCCAGAGCGGGCCGAATGGCGTATTTATAGCCTCAAATATTTAAAGGCGAAGTCATTTCCCTTCCGTGTATTCAATGATACGACGAGGCCCTAACCTTCGGCCTACGCGATTACCAAATAGCACCCTTGTGTCAGTCCAACGCATTTTATGCCTTCATACTTTTTTCCCTAACACGTTTAATCGGCAATGTTGACCCTTCGCCACGCTCGTCGAAGTAGAGTGACGAGGCTCCGGCCTTAGGGATTAATTTAAAGCATCTTTGAGACTGCTCAATGAGACTTTCTAACAGTCATCCCAACAACGTAAACAGAATGCCGTGGACATTCGAACTACACAGACAGAATTCAACTCCTTCTCGCCACTCCTTCGCTTGCGTTCACTGATATCGTGGCGTCGGGGTTGACTCGTGAGGGATAAGAATCAATTCTCTGCTCCTCGAGAACGGAGAACGAAAGAGGAAAATGAACAACGGTAGTTCATTGCACGACGCAGTTTAAATTGGAAGTCCGTTAATTGACAGCTTACAATTTCATACTTTTGAAATCTCAGTTCGTCGGATATTATATGTTGCAAATGCGCAAGATTTTTCATGAATATCAAGAAACCAAGGGCCTTGTTGCCAGCTTGAAGGTGGGTAGTGAAACGAATCAAATTTTGTTGTATATTAAGTACGCACATTGGATTGTTTATATATACACCATTCAAAGTGCTTCGTCGATTCGCGAATTCACATTGGACAGACTCAAGGATGTTTTCTGTGGATAAGGAGCCGATTCCTTGTCTGGACAAATTCGGTACACATAAGGGATAAGAACCGTTGTTCACACTGATTCACACTTTTGAATCACTAAGACTCTCTTCCGTCTATCATCTTATAATATAATTCCCTCACGCCTAACACCAAACTCCAGATGTGGCTCAACCTCTCCTGCGGCTACCTCTTTTATTACACGTCTGAATTTCACAACCAGATGTCATTTCCTCAGACCTAACACTATTATTCGAGTGCAGCTCGAGTTGCAGCTCAACTACCCCTGCTGCACCCTTCTCTTGATTTTCTGAGTTTCGCCTGATTATTTCACTTGTTATTCTACTAAGCGTGCGCAGCCTAATATACAGGAGGGAGGGGGAACAAAATTTCTGGCCCCTATTTCCATTAAACATTTTATTTGCATGTGGTATTCGGTACTTTGTTACAAAATAATTAAAACACTATTCTTCAAATTGTCAAGTTAAAAAAGGGGGAAGTCAAGGAATGAAATATTTACGGAAATAATTTTTTTTAATTACATACGGCGACGGAGCCCACTTTCCAAAATTTCAGAGGGGCCACGACTCCCCTACCCCTCTGTGCGCACGCCTATGGTTATTCTCAGACCTGTCATCATTCTTCAGCTTAACCTTCACTTCGGCGTCCACCTCTCCTTTAAAGCACATAGTTTCACCAAGTAATTTTCCCAGGCCTAACTCCATTCTGCGGGAGCTGCTCAACCTCATCTGCTGCGAACGACATTCCTCTTAAAGCACTGAGCTTCACGTCCTCATGCAATTTCCTTCAGGTCTAACCCCCATTTTTCGGCTGCAGATCCACCTCCTCTGCTGTGTCTGATCTTCCTCACAAAGCACTGTTTGGCCTCATTACGTAATTTCCTCCGGTCTACCCTCATTTTCTGGCTGCAACTCAACTTCTTCTGCTGCGCCCGATCTTCCTCTCAAAGCCCAGTGTTTGGCCTCATTACGTAACTTCCTCCGGTCTACCCCCATTTTCCGGCTGCAACTCAACTGCTTCTGCTGCGCCCGATCTTCCTCTCAAAACACAGTAAAACACAGCCTCATTAGGTAACTTCCTCCGGTCTACCCCCATTTTCCGGCTGCAACTCAACTGCTTCTGCTGCGCCCGATCTTCCTCTCAAAGCCCAGTGTTTGGCCTCATTACGTAACTTCCTCCGGTCTACCCCCATTTTCCGGCTGCAACTCAACTGCTTCTGCTGCGCCCGATCTTCCTCTCAAAGCCCAGTGTTTGGGCTTATTACGTAACTTCCTCCGGCCTGACCCCATTCTTCTCCGGCAGCAGCTCCTTGCGGCCCGCGACGGCGGAGCGCAGCGCGCGCAGCAGCTGGTCGCTGTCCCTGCGCCAGAGCTCGCGCTCGCGGTCGCGCCGGCCGGGCTCCTGCGCGTGCGCGCCGTCCCGCGCGTGCGCCTGCGCGAGCGCCAGCGGCGAGCGGCCCGACGCGTCGCACGCCAGCGGGTCGGCGCCCGCGCGCAGCAGCAGCTGCCCCAGCGCGGCGCTGCTCGCCTTCACGGCGCAGTGCAGCGGCGTCACGCCCTTGAGCGAGCGCGCGTTGGCGTCGGCGCCAGCGTCCAGCAGAACCGTCGCCGTCTCCACGCGCGCAGCCCGCGTCGCCGCGTGCAGCGCCGTCTCGCCCTTCCTGCGAAACCGCACCACGTTGCACATCACTTGCAGCTCACGCAAAGAGTTTTTTAAGACAAAAGTTGTGGATCGTGCAATAAACATTCATTTCAATCACGAAAAATAAACAATATTTTCTACTATTTTATAAAAATGTTTTTTATACAGCCCCTTAGAAAAGCGATTACTTTTAGGACATGCAAAGCACGATAAAATTTCAATTTTTAGGGCTCATCTAAATGTTACGCGATACTCAAAAAGAAAAAATAGAAAATACTCATACGTTCGTCTAATCGCAGCAGCTATTGCTGACCATAATGTACTCGTAGCGGAATGATTATATACTTCAATTAAAACTAAATGCATAATCAGTAAGTGCGACATGAGCATGTATGTGTGTGTGCGTGTGCTCGCCATGCGACTGCCTCGATGTTTGAGCAGGTGTGTGATGTGCGTGGGCTCACCCGTCGCGCAGCTCGCTATTCGAAAATGTGCATGTGCGTGTTTGTGTGTGTGTGTGCGTGCGCTCACCAGTCTTTGGTGTCGTTGTTTGAGCAGGTGTGTGATGTGCGTGGGCTCACCCGTCGCGTAGCCCTCTATTCGGGCATGCGCGTGTGCGCTCACCAGTCGGTGACATCGATGTTTGACACGTGTGTGTATGTGCGTGTGCGGAGCCGTCGCGCGCCTCGGTATACGGTCATGTGCGCGTGCATTCACCAGTAGGTGGAATCGATGTTTGAGCACGTGTGTGTCTGTGCGTGAGCTGGGCCGTCGCGCGCGCGCGCTCACCAGTCGGGGGCGTCGATGTCGGCGCCGGCGCCGAGCAGCGCGCGCGTGGCGGCGAGGGCGCCGCGGCGTGCCGCGTGGTGCAGCGGGCGCGCGCCGCCGGCCGCCGCCGCCGCCTGCGCGTCCAGGCGCGCGCCGCTCGCCGCCAGCAGCAACACCGCCTCCGCGTGGTCGCCGTACGCCGCGTTGTGCAGCGGCCGCTCGCCGAACGCGTCCTCGGCGTTGGGGTCGGCGCCCGCCGCCAGCAGCACCTGCACGCGCACGCGCCTTTAAGACGGGGGTTCCTCGTGACTTTATGTTCTTCTTAAGGTGGACAAAATGTATTCTCTATTTACAACGGTTCGTGGTCATGTACGACCACTTATTTCGCCATAAACGCACGGTTATCTCTACAATATTGGTATCTGAAGGTTCTATCCATCAAACTTAAGGTTCTATTCTCTTATAACAAAATGTCACAAACAAATAAAGAATACATTTTCTCTACATTCAGAAGTCTTAAAGCAATGTGCATCGATTCTTTGTAATTTTATAATGAACCCTATTCCAAACATTAAGTAATATAGGCATCTTAGAGAAGAATATGTTTAATAGTGCTTCTTGATGTTTAATGAATGTCGTTTAAATATTTGAATACATAATACATGGTCCCAGTTATGTCAGACGATCAAGTATGTCAAATTAAAAAGATGGGAGAAGGGAAAAAGTAAACGGAGGAAAAAGAAACGAGGTGCAACAAAGAAAGGAGAAGATAAAAGGAAGAGTAGAAGAAAGAAGAAAAAGAAGGGAAGAAGAAGGGAAAGAAAAGAAAAAATGAGTCGTAGTGGAAGAAGAAAGCAAAGAAGCAGAAGTAAAAGAAGGTGGAGGAGGAGAATGGGAGGAGACAAAATGCACGGTAATGAGTGGAGGTTATGCTTGGGGAAAAAGAGCAGGAGGGTGAGAAAGGAAGAAGAAGAGGAGGAGGAGACGGAGGAAGATGGTAAAGGAGAAACACGGGATAAAGCGAGGGAGAAGAGAAAGATGCAAGGAATAAAGGAGGGAAGAGGAGGTGAAGGAAAGTGAAAAGGAAAATAAACCAAAAATAAAAGCAAAAGAAGATCCTGAAGGACAGCTGAGGGGCCAGACGTACAATGCAAAGAAAAGGAAGAGGAAGAAGAGGAAAAGAAGGGGAAGCAAAGAAGAGCAGAAGGAGAATGGGATAGAGGAAGGAGAGGGGAAAGAACGAAGGTGAAGGTGTGGAAGTATGTGAGGGGTCAAGTCACGATGAACCAAATAGAAGCAAAAACAAGAGGATGAAGAACCAAAGAAGCCGCAGAAATACAATGAGAAGAGAAGAAGATAAAGGAGGAGGAGGAAGAGACATGAAGGGTCGAAGAGACGCGAGAAGGAAGACAGAGGACAAAGAGAAGGTGTGGCAGGTAGCGAAGGGTCAAGGGATGAGGAGAAAAACGGAATCGAGAGAAGAAGTCGAATTCCACCCAGAGCGCAGTAACCCAGTGAGGGGGGGCGCCTCACCCGCATGGCGGCGACGTGGCCGCTGACGGTGGCCTGGTGCAGGGGCGTGGAGCCGCGCGCGCCGGCCGCGTTGGGGTCTGCGCCCGTGCGCAGCAGCTCCGCCGCCACCGACGCGTGGCCCTGCTGCGCCGCCAGGTGCAGCGGCGAGTCCAGCTGCGCGCTCCCTGCCTCCTGCGCAGCGGCCATCATGATGGTTAGGAAAGCAGGTTTGTAGAGCTCTCTTTTATTAGTCTGTTGTTAGATATGATTTAAAGACTGGTGGCGTGATTTCCGGCAGAACGTGACAGAACGGCCTTCCAGCACTTCGGGAAGGAAGAGGAAAAAAGCCAAGGATAAACACTTCACAATTGCGATATTTAGTTCGACCAACTCTCAAAAACTCAAAATTTAGCAAAAAATTCAATTTCATTGTATCATTTCGACAAATTAATAAAAATATTAGTAAAAAACAAAAAAAACATTACAAACTAATTTTTATGTACTACATTATTATAATAATATCCACAATGCCAGTACCACCACTGTTATTGTCATTAAGTGTGATTTATATTCAATAAATTACATTATAAACTTTGTCATTATTTATTATATTTATCATTATATCTATTAAATTAATGATTAACTTGGGTTGCGTCCAGGAACCTAAAACTTTATCACTCAATCACTATATACATTGAATACTTAGTGTTTCCGGGAGCGTCAAGTACTATGGTCATTAGTCTCCTAAGTGTAATGACTATTCCTGGAGGATGCGGGGATCCTTTCCCCGTTGGGAGCTGAAAACCGGCAACGGCATTCACGGCTTGGCTGGCGGGCGGGGTTTTCCCCTCCGGGTGTCTCTCTGCCGGGACAAGCCCTAAACTCTTGACTTGTCTCCCCACATAACGAGGCTGTGAAGTGCATTTAAATGAGGAAGAAAAGATTAAGCGCGCCCCAATATTTTATTCCAATTTATAATTTTAAAGTATAAATAATATTTGTAAAATAAAAACGCCGTTGAAATTAAAGCTAGGTGGCGTTGATAATCTAATACTTGACCTTTAACGGCTGTTGGATTATATCTTTCTTGTTCGTGAGTTCCAAACTTTCAGGAATCCTGCTTTTATCGTGCTCACATTCGACCACTTCCTTGAACACCAAGGGTTTCCCTTCCATCAAGTGTGTCAGCTGTTTATTCACAGCGAAGAATGACTTGGAACAATAAATTCACATGCGGTATGACTGAGCGCATCTTTAACGTCATTTTGAAGTGCGTCATAGACAACATGAATTTTAATCCATCCGGTTTCCGCCAGCGATAATTCCGAAAGTCGGTAGCGAAATATTTTTGAACGAAGACGAGTTATTCATTTTCCACTTCTCATGCTTCCCCGTTTTGAGTAATGTTCTATTTTAGGTTTGAAATTTCTAATACTACAACGACTGTATAGCAGTAAGTTCCAAAACGTATTATCTCCTGAGCTCATTAGTAAAATGAATGATATATACGAGAATTCACACAGCTATCCATTGGTCCAAATAGCCCTAATGCCCTTCTGAAAGGGCTACGGCTCTCATTGTTGAAAGTATTAATTTCCATAATTAATGCAGTGTTGCAATGTATTAAGCTGCGTTTCTAAATGAAGTTTGTCGAGTGTCGACCCTAGTTCCAGATATAGTTTGATGTTATCACTGGCCATTATTCCATGTAGACCAATATGACACACGAGTGATGAAGGAATTTTGAAGTTCCCTGAAGAAATGTTTCTAAAACGGTGAAAAGTGTTCGTACAGGTCTTATTCTGGCCATCCAAAAAATTTAATTCATACGTGTCATATTTTGAAGGAACACCCACGTGATATTTTTATGTGGAATAATTGCAAGATTTGAACAACGAAACACAAATGAATTCCATTTACAACATAAGAAAAAAATATATTTAATTATTGAGTAGATAAATAAAGATACATTAAATTAAGGAAAGGAAAGAATATGGTGATAAACCAGTTTATGAATTAATACTATTGATTCTATGTATAGTTAAAACAAGATGAATGAAAATCATTATTTAACAACATATTACCAGAATATTACAGAATTACGAAGAAAATACAATGAATTATATGTTACTAATTTGGTTGGATATCTTGATATAAAAATGTTGAAATGGTTAATTGTCTATTTATGGAGTTTTGAGTTGTTTTCTAATCAGAACAATGTATTTCAGAAAAACAAAACTTTTAAAAGAAGTGTGTGTTCTATAATAGCTCATCAAAGTAACTTGGTGGTCTCTGGTATTTTTAAAATAGTACATGTATATGTGAAGAAAATATAAATGTTGATCCTCTTGTTCTACAAGTAATATTGTTCAGTAAAATTCATTAGTTTGTAAATGTAAGTAAATGTATATCTATATTTCCACTAAATACATCAGAAAGTACCCATCATTCTTTGAATAAATTTCCAATTTTTCTAAGTTTTATAACAGAGATAAAATAAATGGTGATTTTAATTTGCACAATACAACAAAAGGTGACAATGATCTGCATTACAACTTGAATAGAAGTCCATTTGTGCTAACACTTGCAAATATTTCAGCATTTTGTAATCTTCATTTTGTAGGCTAAATCGCATACAAAATTATAATTTTTATTATAAATCAGTATTATTAATATCACACAAAATGTTTATAAAGTTTGGGCTGTGACATTTTTGTTAATGAAGCGACAGATTATCCATAAATCATAACTTCATCACTGAACAATTTCATTTAGCGATTCTCCATACATCTTTTAACTTTAAAAGAAAAACAATGCAATGTAATTTATTCCCATATTGATGGAGTTATGAAAAATTACAATACATGTTTCATTGAAATGAACCAAAGACAGTTATTAAAAGAAAAAATATTTAGATACCTATAGGTTTACTAAGATATTACACAAAATTTAAAAAGTATTTGCAAATTACTTAGTATTGGAAAGTAATGAAAAAATTCACACATTACTGAAAAAACACAAAGAATTAAGAAAGAAAAGCAAAACCATGATTAGAAAATCTTATTTACAATGCGTATGGAATGTTGAAGGGGATGTAAACAGTGGTCTATTCGAAATAGAGTGTATAATATGATAACAATGAAATGTTGTCACAGACTTTTAAATTCTCTGATATCAAGTTAAAGAAATCTGTAATTATTACATCATTAATAACCAAGCCCATAATCTTGTTTTAAGATGTGTTCTAGATCCTAATAGCCTACGTGTAGCCTGCTCGCAAAACAAAAGATCATGGGATTTGCACAGCCCACGCGTAAATGGTTTCTTAATTACTTAACTTCCAGAACCCAAACAGTGGTGTCCGGTAGCCGTAGCTCAAGGGACTTGAAGCTTAAACGCGGAGTTGCTCAAGGCACTGTGTTAGGGCCACTGGCCTTCTTAATCTATGTAAATGACGTGGGAAATGCACTTAAATATTGCAGTCATCAAATGTATGCGGATGATCTCCAGATATATCTAAGTGGTCACCCGTCTCACCTCTTTTCACTGGTACAAAAAATTAATGAAGATTTGATAGCGGTAAACAACTGGGCAGCGTCTTTAGGCTTACAATTAAACCCAAACTAATCACAGTGCATAGTTATCAGCTCGAAATGCACTATGAATAAAATCTTATCTTCTGCTTTGCCTAATATTTATATAAATGACACCATTCTACCTTGGTGTTCTGAAGTCAAGAACCTAGATGTAATTATCGACAACACTCTCAGCTGGAACTCGCAAGTAGATTCAACCTGCCGTAAAGTTTTCGCTTCAATGCATTCACTGAAACGCCTGCGAGCACTTTTACCAGGTAGCACACGTGAGACTCTCATCAAATCACTCATCATGCCACATTTCGGCTATTGCGACTTTCTTCTGACCAACATGACATTCAAATTACCACGTAAACTTCAAGTAGCCCAGAACTCATGCGTACGTTTTATTTTTGATCTAAGAAAATACGACCACGTATCAGAATTTTTTGACAGAATTCTTATGCTTACTCTAGACAAAAGACGGTTACTCCACTCTCTACTTCTTCTTTATAAAGTTTTAACCGGTTCTCAAGCAACACGCCTCATAAGTAACTTCAATCCTCTGAAACTAAATCGAGCTCGTGAATCAGCTCACGTCACAATACGACTTCATTCAGTAAATCATTCACCATTACAGCTATCCGAGCCTGGAATAAATTACCAGAGAGACTAAAACATTCAAATACTTTCGGTAAATTCAAAACTGAATTAACCACATGGGTAAGAAATAACGACATATAGAACGGCGTTAACGTCTTCTTCAATCTCCAGACTTCTCCCACTTCCACGCGCCCGGTCACCGCCCCCGTTAAACACCCTCTATTTCCCCCTCTCTATTCTCAATATTCTACCCCATACCTCATTGCTCTATCCTCATCTTCCATTCCTTCTCACACCTAATTTATTAGCATTACTATCTTTCTGTGTACCTTAATGAAATTGTTAATAAAATATACAAAATTATTAGTGATGTTCCAGATAAAATATACTTGTAGCTAACTCTGTACCATCATCAGGATATTTACTACAATATATTGGCATAAACAAAATTGATGTTAAGGTACCCGCACTCTTTGTATTGTTCCTTAATACTGCCAGTATTGTGTTTAAAATTACTGTTCTTATTTGCTTATAGTGTATTGTGCTTCTCTGGTGTGAAAATTATTGTATATTTATGTAAAGTGCTACTCTAAACCAATCGTAGCTTTCTGTAACGCCTACTTCTTCTTCGTCCTTTTCTTATCTTCTTTTCTCTTCCCTCTCCCTCACAAATTTTATCATTTTTACATTTTGACCCCTTCCCCTGTACGTCTTTTCTTTTCCCTTTCACGAAACTTCCCTTTCACTACTATGTACAACTTACTCGGTACTATTGATGTTCGGCCCTAAGCCGCCATCCTGATTGAGGTTTTTCTGGGTTTACTCAATCGCTTAAGGCGTATGTCGGGATGGTTCCTGGATTTGTTCTCCCAGACGTAAATGTACAGCTTGTCCTCCCCTCTTAAAATGTTACTACTGTAAATGTATGTAAATTGAGTGGTTAGGCGGAAGAGCAGGCCCTATGGCCTAATTATTATTATTATTATTATTATTATTATTATTATTATTATTATTATTATTATTATTACGTGTACAAATATCCTAATAGCCTACCACCAGCCAACAAAATCAGCTATTCATATATGTAGAGAAAAATCAGCACTTAATTGCATTTCTTATTTTCTTACAGATGAAATGTTAACTAGTATTATGTAGTATTCTGAAAACCTGAGAATTATTGATGCTGTCTACTGCATTTGAAAAAATCCTTGCTTCGCCCCATTGCTGGGAATGGCCTCACCCAGTCTCTCATGCATTTCAGCATACATTTCAGCCGATAAGATATAGGAAAAAATCCCGATATTTTATGACATTACTTTAACAATTTTAATAATAACTTGACTCATATACTGGTTGATTGATGTCGGACTGCACTTGTCAACCAATGCCTGCCCCAATGCCAAGACATGTAGATGACTATCCACAGGATAGCGTTGGCTGAACACTGCATGCCAGCTGCCATAACACCGTTGAATAGAAAAGTTTAACTTATGATAGCTGTCATTAGTGGTAGAAAAAGTACTGTATGATTCGATGTAATGGGTATTAATCCACTTATTCGTTCCTCTCTCGTTTCGTAATATCCTTCAAACTCGTGAATTAATATTCATCATTACATCATATATTCACAATATACTATTGTTAAACAATCATAAATGTGTTTCGAAATTAACCATCATTTGTTGATTTATTTTAAATCTTAGGAAAAATGACACAAGAAAAATTTCATTTCATTGTACAGAACAAGCTGATGTGGATTTTAAAGCCGAAACGACTCGCTCTATTCATAGTTCCCGACTCGTAAAATAATCCGCCCTGTTCTGCAGTTGCGTGGTGCTTCCATGCTTACTATTACAATGTCTTTGCTTACCTGCGGCCCGTCCGAGCCTCGCCTCGCGACGGCTACCTGGCTGTCCATGGAGTTCGGCCGAGCCCCGTGTGCGTTGAACATTCTGAGCCTGCCCCTGAAAGCACAGGCGGTAAAATATTTAAAATACTACAACAACAACAACAACAACAACAACAACAAATCTTCAATGAAATGAAATCACTTCGAATAATTTTATTAACTTTGAATAAGAGAATAGTTTGGAATATAAATTTCTATGTGAACTTCCATTTTCACTTTGCACATAATTGCGAAATAGCTTTTCCGCAATTCACAAGTCAAAAGATTATTCCTCACATCTCGTCTTATCGATGACTCAATTTCCAAACCACTAGAAAGACCCTGATTGCACTAAAAATTAAGAAATGACACAAAAAGTTTGAAAGATTAAAATAAAATATTGCTGAAGAGGTAGATATGACGTGACGGGCTGTTGCGTCAGAAACGAGAAAGAAATGAAATTAAAAGGAAAAAAGTAGGCATGAAGAAGACGACGAGCAAGAGGACGAAGAAGACTGATACAAACGAAGAACGAAGTAGACTAAAAAGAAATTGAAGGCGTCTCCAGGCGAATGATGAAAAAGAAAAAAAAAAATAGGTGAAGAAAAAGAAAAAATAGATGAAAAAAGACGAAAAAAAAAGGCAAAAACAGAGAAAGATAAGACGAGCGAGAAGACGTGTGTTAAGTAAGAGGTGAGAATAGGACAAGGAAGTGAAAGGAAAGATCGCTAGCGGTCCGTGGCCCGTTTGATACGGTACTGCTCCGGCATTCGCCTGGAGTTCATCGGAGAAACTACGGAAAACTACCATTCAGAGCAACCGGTCGCTAAAATTCTCCTGCAGATAGCGACTGAATTCGACCTAGCTATCTAGCTAGTGTCGAAAATCCTGGCACGTCGGGACTCGAAGGCACCCTAGGAGCTCCCGGTCAGAGTTGATGCACAGAGCCACCTCTGCCGGTCACAAAACAGAGGGCTACCTGCGGAGGATGGCCTTGCGGCGCTGCTGCCAGGCGTGCAGCGTGGGCGTGGCCCACAGCCCCAGCAGCGCCCAGGGCGAGGCGGGCGCGCCGGCCAGCAGCAGCGACACCACGCGCAGACGCCCCTCCAGCGCCGCCAGGTGCAGCGGCGTGTGGCCGTCGGCGGTGGCCGCCCCCGCCGGCGCCTGCACACGCACACTTCTTTTTGAGAAAATTAATATAATATTTATTAATTACAAAGATTGCTCTCAAATATTTTGTTTATTATTATTGTTATTATTATTTAGTAGAATTGCCTGAGCATATGAATCACACTCACTCGCTAGGCAGCAAAATTGAGTGTTTGAATGGAGCGTCACAGTGGATGGTCATTAGTCCCGTAAGTGTAGTGCAGGTTTTTACTGCGGGATGTGGCGGTGATCTTTCCCCGGTTTTTGAGATTAGGCGTCAGCTCACGGGGTTTTCATATCCAGGTATCCCCACCAACGGGGAACCGCCCCAGCCGGTATAAGCTCGAAGCTCCCTACTGGTCTTCCGACATATGTGATAATGTAGTGCATGTAAGTGTGTGTGTGTGTGTAAGTGATAGTATAATGCTCGTTATACGTATCTCGTATGCTCGTTATACGTATGTGTCCCTCACCCCAGGCGTGGACAATAAAAACAAAGCCGAGGCCTGGGAACACCGCTAGCTGGATTAATTTAGGACTAATCCGTCCTTAAAACGTGACTACACAGGCACGTACATTAATAGTATTAACGATAATAATGTGAATGAAGATGGCGGAGTGCTTGCCTGCGCGCGCAGCAGCGCGAGGACGAGGCGCCAGTCGCCGCCGCTGGCCGCCCAGTGCAGCGCCGTGTAGCCGCGCGCGTCCACCGCGCCCGCGCTCGCCCCCGCGCGCAGCAGCAGCTGCGCGATGCGGCGGCACCGGCTCTGCGCAGCGGGCCACGCCCCGCACACGTCAAACTCTGCTTGCGTACATTATGGAACGATGATGGTATTAATACACTCGTGTGAAGTTTTACGATGCTCCTTCTTCGCTCGTATCGTAATATCACACTCCTGTATTAATACCCATTACATCGAGTTGCATGCGGTACTTCTCTACCTCTTTTGGTAACTTTTATCAGTTAAAATGTCACGTTGTATCCTTTCGTGGCAATCGACATGCAGGATTCAGCCAAGGCCACCCAAAGAACAAGATCATTAACGTACCCTGCTGCAGGTGGCTTTGGTTTAATGCGCTAATCCAATAGAATCAAAGTGAAAAAGTAGTATGAAAATATTTACTTATTTATGAATTTTACAATTTTGAATAAAATTTATTTATATAAAATTATGTTTAATATAAACTCTTCATTTTAGGAGGAAATGTAATTATTAGCTCCGATCTACCAACCGTCGGTTTTAAAACAAAAAAGAAGTTACCAAAGATCCGTGTAATTTTCAGAGTTCGAAAAACAGAGTCCTTTGCAGAAGTGAATTTTGTCATGAACTGATGATACAATAAAAGCTTTATTTCAGTGAGCCATTGTAAATTCATGTTACATTCACTAACAAAAAACACGAAAAGGGGAAAAATGCGAAAAAATGACGAAAATGACGCAAAGGTCAAAAAAGACGGAGCGGGGCGGAGCGGAGCGGGGCGGAGCGGGGCGGGGCGGGGCGGAGCGGGGCGGAGCGGGGCGGAGCGAGGCGGAGCGAGGCGGAGCGAGGCGGAGCGGGGCGGAGCGGGGCGGAGCGGGGCGGAGCGGGGCGGAGCGGGGCGGAGCGGGGCGGAACGGGGCGGAGCGGGGCGGAGCGGGGCGGAGCGGGGCGGAGCGGGGCGGAGCGGGGCGGAGCGGGGCGGAGCGGGGCGGAGCGGGGCGGAGCGGGGCGGAGCGGGGCGGAGCGGGGCGGAGCGGGGCGGAGCGGGGCGGAGCGGGGCGGAGCGGGGCGGCGCGGGGCGGCGCGGGGCGGAGCGGGGCGGAGCGGGGCGGGGCGGGGCGGAGCGGGGCGGAGCGGGGCGGAGCGGAGCGGGGCGGAGCGGGGCGGGGCGGAGCGGGGCGGAGCGGGGCGGAGCGGGGCGGCGCGGGGCGGAGCGGGGCGGAGCGGGGCGGAGCGGGGCGGGGCGGAGCGGGGCGGAGCGGGGCGGAGCGGAGCGGGGCGGAGCGGGGCGGGGCGGAGCGGGGCGGGGCGGAGCGGGGCGGGGCGGAGCGGGGCGGTGCGGACACCACTGTTCTGGAGCCTCGACGTGCAGCGCGTGGCGAGCGGCGTGCGACGCACCTGTCGGCGCGCGCGTCCGTCCTCGGCTGCGCGGGCGGCGGCGCGCGCGGCGGCGGCGAGCGGCGCCTCGGCGGCGGCGTTGCGCGCGTCGGGGGCGGCGCCGGCGTCCAGCAGAAGCGACGCCACCCCCAGCCGGCCCCCGCGCGCCGCCGCGTGCAGCGGGCAGTCGCCCCACGAGTCGCGCGCGTCCACCGCCGCCCCCAGCGCCACCAGCTGCTTCACCTGCGCCACGCAAACTTCATTGACTGTCGGACCTCGATATCTCGAAGCGCGTTACGAGTGAAATAATTCTTCGACTTACCAAAAATACCAAAAATATTACCTTTTTTTTAAATAGTCACGGCAAAATATTATTACTAAATTATAAAACTAATGTTTATTAGTTACAGAAAAAGGGTTTCTCGTCAGATACGTGAACATTTCATTCTTTTTCTTTCAGGTTCAAAACGTGATTCCCCTACTTCGTGACGAATTTTGTCATTGTCTTTTAAAAACATTGAAAGCATACTTGCAGCAATACCGAATTCCTCTGCAATAGTTTTTTTCTTTCTTTCTCATCCCTTTCACCACTTCACAAATTATTTTGTTTTTCATTTAAAGTTAATGATCTGAGCACACGTTTATTCATCTCCGTGATATGTTGTACTAGTTTTTGAGAAAAAAAAATCTGCTTCCCGAAGAGCTAGTACACGCCTGCGTGTGGTTGTCAAGCCAGCGGGTTGTTGATCTTGGGAGCAACACAAAATTCGCTTATCCAGGCATTCAGAGAGGGCGGCAAGAGTGCAGTGAGCTGTCAGTGTTCCGTGGGAGATGGCTCGGAGGGTCTGGATTTCGAGACGTGAAAACAAACTTCGTCAGTTTCTTTGAGTTAAAATTATGATTTTCACTCACGGGAACGAGACACTCTTTCGAGTTATCGAGAAATTCGTGATATGAAATTTAGAGTTTACGAGATAGTTTTACACATGTATAATGTGGCCTGGAATGAAAAATTACTTCGAAATATCAAATATTCGAGTTATCGACGTTCGAGTTATCGAGGTTTGACTGTGCATGTTTTTGTGTGTATATAATGAAACAAGAATAAATGATGCATGAATGAAAAATAAAAATAAAATTTTACCAAGACGGAGCTAAAAAATAACATTATTTAGCATTAAGAAAAAAATTATTTAAAAAATTGTTAAAACTAAGTACACCAAAGTTCTACTAAATAACTAATAAATTAGATTTAACCTAAAATTAAGTTAGTTTTATTTAATTTTATTTCGTTATTAAGAAAATCCCTTTTCAGCTGCTAAAGCCTAGTAGCTAGGCAGCAGTTTAATGGTAAATTATTTCCCTTCACCTCAGGGGGTGGGGGAGGGAAATGGAGGAGAAATGTTGAAAATAAACATTTTTTTTGTATACCAGAATTATAAACGACCTTTTCCCCTCCAAGAAATCGTTCATAACAGGGCGTTTTACGGCACGTACGATTGCGTCATCACACATTCAGCCAATCGCAGCGAGAGAATCTGAGGAGGTAACGGCAAACGGAACAGCCGAATGGTTTTCTCGAACATTGTCAAATATCCGTTTTGTCGCAAGGAAGTTGTTTCGCAAAATTATGTTTGATTTTCTTATAAATATATAATGCTGTTCTACAAAAATTAAATAGCGTACGCAACTCGTTTATTATGTTGCTTTATTGCTTTCGTACAAATTTGAAAACTGGCTCAAAAGTAGCTCGGTTTCTAACCTTGTACTCATTATAAACTAATTGCATAATCTACTATATCTTCTAGTTGTATTGGAGTAAGTATGTATCGTTTTCAGGCACATCAAGTGTTCTAGGGAATTATTCAAATAGAAATTATATTCTGAAAGATGGTGGTGTTTTGCCCTCGCTGGATCGGAGACCTCACATTGGCTTGCAGTCCTCCTCCACGTATCTTCTCAGGCGGACCATCGCCCCAGCCAAGACCAGCTCTAAGCTTATATTGTGTTTACGTTTGTGCGTACGCATGAAAATCTAAGCGCGCGCGCGCGTGCGTGTGTTTATACGAAAGGGGAAAAGGGGATACTGATGAAGTCTTAGGTCGTCATCATCATCTGAAGTTATGTTGAATTCTAGTTATTGCTGAATATGTTAAAATCTTACAATATCTTTGTAGGGAAATAAAAACAATATTATGGTATAAAAAGTGTAAAATGTATTAGGTACAGTCAAGATAAGTAATGAGAAAACATTACAAAGATTTTTAACATTTTACAAACTTGCGTCAATTGTTGTCCCCAGCGACATCTGCACCTCACACACTACTTTACTGTAGAGATGCAAATAAAATGTGAATATCTCGGTAGAAGGGGAGAATATTTATTCGAATGGCTGTCCGGATGACGCCTCGTCGAAAGTTGTGAAGTCACCGTCTTGTTGTGATCTACCTAACGACTAAAGTGGAGGATTGCTAAGACAAATTGAACGAGACGTCGACTTCATAGACTTCGACGCGGTGTCTTCCCGCACAGCCCAGAGCATTCGCAAGACCCTGGCTGCGGAAGCCTGCGATGTTAGTATTTATTGAAACCTGACTCGTCGACCTGTAAGTGTTGTACATGTTTCCCGGGAGATGTCGGTGATCTTCCCCCGCTCGCACATGAGTTCGGGCGCCGACCTACACGTAGACTTCCAGGGTATCTCCTCTACCGCAACACTGTCCCATCCGCGATAAGCTCTAAGCTTGTTTGTAACTAGGGGGAGAAGAAATAAGAATGACGACGTTTCATCATAATATTTGTTGAACCATTTTTAAATCCTTGTTATAATTGAATATGTTAAAATCTTACAGCAGTAAATTTTGTAGCGTAACTAAAACTATTTTATTCGTTAATGACAAGTCCAAAACTCAATAGGTACATTCATGGTCATTAATCAAAAAATATTTTTAACCATCTTTACCAAACTCACCTTAATCAGGTTAAAGACAAACGAACCCAAAACAAAACAAAGTACAGTACAACCCCATTAATCAGAACCCCGCTAATCCGAACAAAATTCGGAATAATGCAAAAATTAACAAAATACATATTTGTAGAGTAATGAAAGGATTTTCTAATAATTATAGAACCGAAAAACTAATAATTCAATTGCAAGTCGAAATGAAACGATTATTGCACTGGTAACTCCGGTGTATATCACATGTTGGTGTAGCTGTAATTTTCACTTAGAGGAACTTGCGAAATCGGTAATCTTTTGCTGTAAAGAACTGAATCTGTTTGATGGTGCCATCGCTACACTACATTGCATTTTGCCACATCGCAAGCTATGTTGCGTTGTGTCTGGTAACCCTGTAGATGTATTTTTAATATATTTACAGCACATTTTTTTGGATAATAAAAACATTTCCGAATCCGACCAGACCACACTCACAATTCGTTCCGAATAACGGGGTTCTACTGAATTATGTTTCAAATAGTTTACAAATCCAAGACTCAAACTTTTTGTTACAATCGTTTCAATATTCCAATTTTGGGCTTATTATTTATAATTCCAATAATGAAAATAATTAAAACAAATAAAATAAATAAAATGAATAAAATAAATAAAGTAAATAAAGTAAATAGGGTAAATAAAATAAATAAAATAAATAAAATAAATAAAATAAATAAAATAAATAAAATAAATAAAATAAATAAAATAAATAAAATAAATAAAACAAATAAAATAAATGAAATAAATAAAATAAAAAATAAAATAAACAAAATAAATAAAAAAGATTTCATGCGGGTAAAAGTGGTGTGTGGTGGGCACCTGCGTATCGAGACCCATCCCGGCGGCGATGTGCAGCGCGGAGGTGCGCGCCTGGGCGCCGCCGGCGGCGTCGTGGGCGCCGGGGGCCGGGTGGGCGGCGGGCACGCGCAGCACGGGCCACGTGGGCTCGGGCACGCCCCCGTCGCCGGCCAGCAGGGCGTCGGGCGCCTGGCACACGCCGGCGCCGCCGGCGCCGTCGCCGTTGGCCTCGCTCCAGGCGCGCGCCACGGCGCTCAGCACGGCGCGCACGCACGCCTCCGCTCGCTCCTCCTGGCGCACGCGCGCGCCCATCACCAGCAGCAGGCGCGCCTCCGCCCAGCGCTGCGCACCCACGTACAAAGACTTTTAGAGACCCTTCGCAGGGCAGCGTTTCCGTGCGGCGCGTCTGCCGGCACGGCATTGGTTTAAATGGGGGTATTCACGCGGGCGGGGTGAGGCACCGCGGTGACCGTTAGTTGTGCAGCGCAGACGCGTTTGCACACCACTGCCAGCAGGAAACAATTTAATTGGCAGCCTTTACACTAGGCGGAAGCGCCACTCATTTTTGGACGCCTTCACACGGAGCCACTTAGTAACGCTTCCGAGGGGCGCGTCTGTTGGTAAAGCATCGGTTTAAATGGAGGTATTCACACAAGCGGCGCTACTGTGTGGCTTATTAGCAAACTCCTGCCACTAGCAGCCCAATAGCGTTTCCACGCCGCCGCCAGCAGAACATAGATCTAAATGGCAACCTTCACAATAGACCGCTGGAATGTGCTACTGAATTGTTTACCTGTTGACTTTTGGAAGGCTAGTTCGCTAGCGACTTGTCGGTAGCGCTACTGTTTGGCTCCATGTAAAGCCGACCATCATGTTGACTACCTTGCGATCACCGGGGCCTACAGGGGTGACTAATATATTAAAGGTAGTTCTCAGAGAGAACATTTGATATTTTCGATTCCTTTTTAAACCGCCTATAAGTAATTATTTAAAGGCCTGTTCAAGAATTATGCAGTCGAATCCAATGTGACCATTACGTTTCTGCAGAATCAGATGGCTGGATGGACAATCAACTTTTCTTCGTCCGAATACGAATACGTTTACCTTCAACAAACCTTTCGGAAAATGCTCATTGCAGCACGTCCACGAGTTTCATTGTGCACTTGAAGGGGCGAAGCGCGACTGACCTGGGCGAGCACGGCGTAGTAGAGGGCGGTGGAGCCGAGCACCTGGTCCTCTGCCTCCAGCGGCGCCCCGGCCTTGACGAGGCAGCGCACCTCCGAGAAGCCCCCGCGCTGCGCCGCCAGGTGCAGCGCCGTCCTGCGACCACACACCACCACCCCCTGGTACGCACAAATCACGTCGGCGACTCCTCCTGAACTCGCTCCGGGATTCCTCCTGCTCACTCACCTCCACCTCTACCTCCTCTTGATGCTACTCCTTTTCTACTACTTCTTACTGGCTAAATATATCTTGCAGACAGCAGCAAGTAGGGAAAGGGCGAGCAAATTGAGATGCAGAAGGGGGGGGATATACTTATCGATTTGTTTCTGGGCACGTCAACTGCTTTGATCGTTAGTCCCATTAGTGTAGTGAAAGCCATTTCCGATTGGCGGGTATCTCTTCCCAGCAGGGCACCGCCCAAGTCGGGATTAGCTCTAAGATCCCGGCGTGTACGCTAATTTAGTGCAGGTGTGACTGCATGTAAGGGGAGTGGATAGGGCAAGGAAGGAAGATAGTGCAAGGAAGGAAGATAGGGCAAGGAAGGAAGATAGGGAAAGGAAGGAAGATAGTGCAAGGAAGGAAGATAGGGCAAGGAAGGAAGATAGGGCAAGGAAGGAAGATAGGGCAAGGAAGGAAGATAGGGCAAGGAAGGAAGATAGGGCAAGGAAGGAAGATAGGGCAAGGAAGGAAGATAGGGCAAGGAAGGAAGATAGGGCAAGGAAGGAAGATAGGGCAAGGAAGGAGGAAAGAGCGAGGAAGACAAAGGAAAGTTCGCGAGAGGTACTCTGGTCGGGGTACCGCTCCGGCATTCCCCTGTTATTGATAGGAGAAACCATAGGAAACTACCGATCATAGCAGCTAGCCGCTAGAATTCCATACATAGTGCGTTTCCACCGTTGCTATCTAGCTGGAGTCCAAAGGCCACCCGCAGGAGTCGTTCGTTACCTGCCGCCGCGGTCCGTCTGCGCGGCGAGGTGCGGGCGCCGCTGCAGCAGGCGCTGCAGGCGCTTGGGCGGCGCGCCGTCCAGCAGCGCCTCGTGCAGCGGCCGGCCGCGCGCCAGCAGCGCGTCCAGGAAGCCCCGCAGCGCCGCCAGCTCGGCCGCGCCCAGCAGCGCGCGCGCCGCCGCCGGCCGCTCCGCCAGCCAGCGCGCCGCCAGGTACTCGGCCAGCGTGCGGTGCGCGAAGCTCGGCGCGCCGCCCCCCGCGCCCACCAGCACGCCCGTGCGCTCCTCCCCGCGCTCCACCTGCCACACAATACCGACACTCATTACAACAACAACAACAACAACAACAACAACAACAACAACAACAACAACAACAACAACAACAACAACAACAACAACAACAATAATAATAATAACAACCGAGCGGAGTGGCTCAGTGCGTAGCGCACTGTCTTCGTAATCGGGAGGTCCGGGTTCGATTCCCGGGCCGGCCATCCTGACCGGGGTTTTCGTGGTTTCCCTCGGTCATAAAGGCGAATGCTGGGATGGTTCCAAAAGTCCACGATCACCTATCGCCTCCTAATCCATTCCTATCATCTTTCATCTTCCATACAACATGGCTAATTTTTATCCCCATGGGGGATAAAAATCGGATCCAGCTAAATGCTGGTCCCCCCTAAGAATTGTTGCAAGCACCTGCTACCGCGATAATAAATAAAAACTGAGCCACGGTATATGCAGGATGCTTGCTTACGTGGTCCTAGTCAGCCGATTAACGAAAATAATAATAATAATAATAATAATAATAATAATAATAATAATAATAATAATAATAATAATAATAATAATAATAATAAAGCCGATCCGTATAGCGCAGATCGCTAAGGCACTAATGCCGATGCAATCTCCGAAGGAAAGATCCCGAGTAGGAGTTCAGCCTCGGGCATGGGTGAGTTTGCGTTTGTCTGTAGGTGTATGTCGTAGTCTCGCTCCACGCAATTATCATTATTTCATCTTCCATACCACCAGGGCCAACAATCATAGGGGAGAAAAATCTGATCCAGCTAAATGCTGATCCCGTGATAAAAGAATTACGTGCACTTGTGTGCTACGATGTTTATCCAATTCCCCGCCAGTGGCGGGATAATCACGGGCAGCAGCGCGCACAGCACTGGCGAATGCCCTTGCCAAGGAGACGGGCGAAGTCAGCAGTCACTGACGCTCTTCAAGGAATTGGATAAGGAAACTGCTTTCCTTCGGTTAACATGGCACTGGCCGTGACTACCAAGTTGCAACGGTCCGCTGGTATATTAAGATGGTATTTTGTACGACAACTATTATTATTATTATTATTATTATTATTATTATTATGATTATCATAATTATCATCATCATTATTATTATTATTATTATTATTATTATTATTATTAATTATGTGCAGTGCAGTGGCGTTGTGAAACTGAGGGAAACAAATGTGTAAGAAAGACATGACAGCTCGGCGTTTCGCAGTGCGGTGAAGTGAAGTGTGGTGAAGTGGAGTGCTATGAAAAATTGCACGGTGAAATGTTCACGTTAATTTGTAAATTTTGCAGATTTTGTAAAGTTGTTAAGTTCTGTCATGTTAAGTTAGTGTATTCTGCCACCAAGTTCTCAAACATAATTGCAGAATTTTTAATAAATCTTAATCTAAACTCGGCTATGGATAATTGCTTCTTTGGAATTGTCAAAACTGGATATGTTGTTGAGTGATGAGTTTCATTGCATTATAGGATGGTACACAACAAACACAAGGGAGAGAAAATATGAAACGGGGAAGAGGAAGGGGGTACCTTGAGGATGTACACGTAGGCTTCCGCGGCTCGAGTCCATTACTTCTAGGCTGTCCGGGTGACGCCGCGTCGTTGGCAGATAGGCCGACGTTTCGCCTGTCATATCGCAGGCTTCTTCAGGGTAGTGAGGTCATGGGTAGTGAGTCACTACCCTGACGAAGCCTGCGACATGACAGGCGAAACATCGGCCTATCTGCCAACGACGCGGCGTCACCCGGACAGCCAAGAAGTTAAGGTACCTTGAGGAGGAAGGCGCGCAGGCGCGCCTCGTGCGCGGGCAGCCCCACGGCCGCCTGCTCGTCGCGGCCCAGCACGGCGCTCAGCGCCGCCAGCCCGTGCTCCTCCAGGAAGAGCGGCCGCAGCGTCGCCTCCATCTCCTGCCGCACCGCCGGGAACGTGGGGTCCTTGCGCAGCTTCTCGCAGCAGTACACCTGACGACGAGCCAACAGACCACTCATTCACACAAGCACATTCCACTAGTCATTCCACTACTCAAATTAAACTACATGACGCAATTCATGCTCCTAGTGTACGACTAAAACATTTTACAAAAGAGCGAATGCTGCGTGGGACATGTTCACGCCGGGCAATTGTTTTAATGATCGAATACGTTAAATGTGTTGTATCCGTATTCCTAGAACTAAAAATGTACAAAGGTTCGAATATAAAAGTTCAAGTGTAATAAACGAACGATACACTGAAATACTTTTCTTCTACAACACTATACATGTGGTAAGCCCGAACAAAGGCAGTTAATAATTCCTTTTTTTATCTACCTCCGGCTTGCCTATCACAAGGTGCGATATATCAATTAAACGTAGCAATGTCACATGAACTTGCAGGGAAAAAACACTTAGTATTTGGCGCATTCTGAAACATTTTTGCATGCATTCCATCCGTTGAGGAGTCTTGTAAATATCACTCGTGAATTGCAAATTTCGATATAAATTCCCTTTCATTCATGGTATTAATCACAATAATATTTGGAATTAACTGTCATGTATCCAGGTGGCAGTCAATATTTTCAAGCATTGAAAATAAAAACAGGTACGAGATGTCATATATGACTGTATATTTAATGTAAATCAACAGTAATATTCTCCTTGGCGTGAGCTTACTTATGTATAATATCATCTATTATCTGTTCACGCCAAGAAAAATCCTGATGTAAACAAATGCACGTCTGTTATGATGATTCTCATAGATTTGCAATGTGAGCTTTGCTATTGTCAGGAGCCGGACGCTAAACAAAATAGTTCGCTGTTTAAGAACTAATTTATCAGCCATCGTTTGTTAAATTAACCTTGCGTCAAAACTATTCCAACGGTTTCGAGAAAAAGAGACCATTGTGAACTGAATGCGTGTTGCAGGGCGATAAGGTTAGGAACCCCTGTTGGTTCAGCCAACGAACGGGCTGATCGACACGGGTCGCGCGCGTGGGACGTGGCTCGTGATGCAACGGACTGCAAGGCCCTGCTATTCAGTTCGTTTTAGAATGTCTGAGAGTGTGGCTGGCCCTTCAATAATTAAACACAAGTGTGAAAAGTTTCTTCGGAGTAGCGAAAAACGCATCGTTATGAACGTTTTCAATTCGTTATTGTATAGGAATCCGTGTTACCGATGAAGCAGATGGCAGAGTTCACTGGAATATCCGTGCCCGGCGTATTGAAACTCCGCAAAGTACTCATTGACAAGGGACAACTACAAACGCCACAGAAGAAAAGAAAGGGAAATAAACTGTGATAGAAGTATACGTTTACTTTGTGTTCACTGCTGTTCGATCGAATTCCTTGCACCAAAAGTGCAGAAACGCTTGCGAAATTGATGCAGCTTGTGTATTGTGATCAATCACGTCCGAATTTTAGGGCCACTTATTTATACAAATAATTGAGAACATCCTGTTATTGGCAACCACTTTCTGAAGCAGACTGATTGTAAATAAAGTAGTTGCATGAGCATGAAATTTGCATGACAACTCTTCTTCAATTTGAATTGGCGGGATGCGCTGCTCGCGTTATCGCAAATAGGAGTTGTCTAATCAAAAGCGTAGAGCGGCGCAAACACTTCTTCAGATTGTTTACATCTGGTTGTTTCTTAGAGTGAACGGATAATACACAAAGGTATCTACGCAAAAGTATAAACAACTTTTCCCACAAATAAAATGAATGCTCACACTCACTAACATCTCAATATGACAAAAAATTTATGGGGGGTATTTTTATAAGAAAATTTAAAACCATTTTTGTATAGTATTAATATTTTATAGTGTGTACTAGTTAAGTTCATTGTTTGTTAATACATTCTGTTATTTTCTGTTATTTCAAGTATTTTATGTTTCAAGACAATCATATTTTTTCATTACGGTACTATTTACTAGCACTTGGTACGCGAGAATTAATTTCACTGATTGTCTTAAAACAAGAGACCAAAAAACGCAGTTATTTTCAATCTTTTAATTTGGCGAACCTCGAACTTGCGCTGCACCAGGCGCTCCACAAGGTCCACGAAGCGGGGCCGACGGCGGCGCCGGTGACCTCCCTCGCCTCCCTTGTCGCCGTCGCGCTCGTCCTCTGTGTTTTCCTCCTCTTCTTCCTCGTCGTCGTCGTCGTCGTCAGCGTCCGCGCCGTCAGTGTCGCCCTCGCCCGCCGCCAGGGCCTCCGCCAGCAGTTCCACGTGCAGAGGCGCGCCCAGCACGCCGCCGCTGGGAACACACGCGCACGCTGAGGGTGAGGTTCACTCCACAGGCATTCACGTAAACTTCGATTTAAATTGAGTGACTTCTGACAGACTATCGGCTGGACGCGGTTATGCAATCAGGAACTTCCCAACCAGGCTAAATATAACACCGTAGACGCAGCATTGCTGTGTCACTGCCCTGAGGAAGTCTGTGACATGACAGGCGAAACGTCGGGCTCTCAGCCAACGACGCGATGTCACCCGGACAGTCAACAAGTCATAATCAGGAACTTAGTTACAACATAAATTTTCGAAATTTAAGTTTCCGAGTGGATGACACATCTGATGATCTGTCAGAAGTCACTATACTTAAATCGGAGTATATTGGGTGGTCCTCTAAGGTATGTAAGGCTAAATACAAATAGATGAAATCGGCAACATTTTTAAAAGGTAAAATTAAAGCCTTTTTTTAGTAAAGCTTGTTTTGTCAATATTGTACTTTAAAAGAAAAAGGCTGGTGTAGAGAATGTCTATGAAGCACCAGGAATGTACATGACAATACTTCCTTAGAAAATTTATAGTAAGAAATCATGATTTTTAAATAATGCAAAGCCTTGTATTTCAGAAAGTAAAATAGAGTAAAAATGAGTTGTAGCAAAAATAGACCACAGAATACTCATATTTCGCGAAAAAGTATTTATTTTTATGAAGTTTTTGTGATTAGAAATTGGGACGTTTTACGAAGAGTGTTGAATGACTGACTGCCGATATCACAAATACCGCACTTTACTATAAACTTCGTTCATCACCTCAATTTACAAACCTCAATCACGTCTGTTTTACTTCACATAATTACGTTAATAATTATTTTGCAAACTGTTGATATATCGACAAAACGCACATAAAAAGAGAAACGAAAAGTCTGCGTCCGATAACGATTTTATCGGCCAGCAACGGTTGACAACAATCGTAAAAAATATAAAAATTCTAACTAACGACGTCAGTTATGTTACTTCCCCAAAAGGTATTTCTTTTTTATATTATCTTTTCGTAAGTAGAAGATGGTTTATCAGAAAGTATTCCACGGCCTTTACCTCAAATAAAGCTAAAAGGCTGTCACCTTTGTTAACAAACTTCAACCGCGTCCGCTATTTGCCGTTTATCGACCTAGTGACGTTAGGAAGAGCGCTCACTTGTCGCGGTCGTGGGCGAGCGCGCGCACGGCGTCGTGGATGTGGTGGTGGGCGGAGGAGGGCACGAGGCGGCCCAGCAGCTCCAGCTGCTGCTCGGTCGGCAGCGGGCGCAGCGTCAGCGAACAGCACGCGCCCAGCGCCGCGTCCAGGCGCGCGCGCGCAGACGGCCGCGTCGCCACCCACACGGCGCAGCGCGGCCGCGCGCGCAGCGCCCGCAGCACCTCCAGCGCCGCCGACGCGTAGTCCGGGCACACCTGCGCAGGAGATAATTCGCTCAGTCATTCCTTCGTTCGCTCATTCAGTTGAAGCACAGTCCGGGCACACCTGCGCAGCAGACAATTCGCTCAGTCATTCCTTCGTTCGCTCATTCAGTTGAAGCACAGTCCGGGTACATCTACGCACCAGACAATTCGCTCAGTCATTCCCTCGTTCACCTATTCAGTTGAAGCACAGTCCGGGTACACCTGCGCACCAGCCAATTCGCTCAGTCATTCCTTCGTTCGCTCATTCAGTTGAAGCACAGTCCGGGCACACCTGCGCAGCAGACAATTCGCTCAGTCATTCCCTCGTTTACCTATTCAGTTGAAGCACAGTCCGGGTACATGTACGCACCAGACAATTCGCTCAGTCATTCCCTCGTTTACCTATTCAGTTGAAGCACAGTCCGGGCACACCTGCGCACCAGCTAATTTACTCAGGCTTGTACAAGCACATTAATTGCGTTAATTCAACTAGTCTTTCTTTTGTTCACTCATTAATTTGCTTCTTCGTCCGAGTACAACTGATTCATTTAACACGCATTCGCGCATGCGCTGTTTTTTGTTCACTTCTATTCAGTCAGTCAGTTATTCATTTGATACGTTGTTTCGACTCACTTGCACATATACACAAGAAAACGCATGCTCACTCAGTCATTCCTTCCGTCACTCGGTCAACACACGTCACATAGTTCAGATACATTCACGCACGCACGCACGAACGTTCGTTCGTTCGTTCGTTCGTTCGTTCGTTTATTCATTCATTCATTCATTCCGTATGTTATTCATTAGGCGCCTAGGTAGGTACAACTGGGTACATGCTCACACATTTATCATGTATTCGTTCGCCCATTTATTCAGTTATTATTCGACACGAATTGCGGGTACGGACGATGATTCACTGTTCTATTTCCTCATTCTTACGAGTTTCAATTTATTATTTTGAAACGAAGAAGAGCCATGCTTCTCCTTCTTTGATCGTTCACTTAGTCTTTCTCATATGTACACACCTGCATAAGCGTGCGGAACTCTCATTGGTCGTCTATTCGGGACACATCTGCAGGAAAACTGTCGATGATTCCATCATTCGTTTTCTCATACATTAATTCATAACTAGGTTCACTCATTAATGGGTTGTGATCTTTCGAGAACGTGATTGAACGAGCTATATTTATCTTGATTCGCAATGGCATTATTATTGTATTAATATGTGATTTGGTAATGAGGGATATAAGTAATAAATAATAATTAACACATTGATAGGAGGGACTGGGAAAGATGGCTCAGGGCATCAACTGATGTCACTGCAGTGCCTCCGACCGGGAGGTCCTAAGTTTCCATTAAAGACGGTGGCAGGACTTTCGACACTAGCTAGATAACTAGGTCGAATTCATCAGCTTACTGGAGGATAATTCTGGTGGTCGGCTGCTCTGATCGGTAGTTATTCTTGGTTTTTCGGATCAACACCAGGCGAATGCTGCAGCAGTACCCTAACAAACGGGCCATGGACTGCGCACTTCTTACCTTACTCTTCCTTGTCTTCTCCTCACCCCTTACACACACTTACACACACTTACACGCACTACACTGCCACACATACCGGGAGACCGGTCGAAAGCTTAGGGCTTCTGGGTGCCCCTCTAATAGGAGGTACATGGTTTGGGAAAATCCAGCTAGCCGACGGTAGGTCGGCGGCGGATCTCGCTATCCAGCGAGGGAAGATAACCGCAACCTCCCGAGGGGCAAACGTACACTTACGGGACTAATGACCATAGCGGTTGATGCTCCCAGAATCAATAATTTGATGTGAGGATTGGTGAGGACCGAACGTACGAGCAACGAACCTCGTCGAAGGCGTCGACGAGCGCCAGCATGGGCGCCGTGCGGCACAGGGCGTGGGCGAAGCGCGCGCAGCGGGCGTCCGCCGCCGCCGCGGGGCCCTGCGCCGCCGCCGCCAGCGCCTCCCAGCCCGCGCCCGCCGCCAGCGCCGCCGTCGCCGGCGCCGCCGCCAAGTCCAGCAGCAGCGCCCAGCAGCGCGGGAAGAGCGCGCGCGCGCGCCGCGCCGCCCGCCGCAGGAACGCCGTCTTGCCCGCGCCGGGCCCCGCCTCCAGCACCAGCGCCGGCGCCGGCCCCGCCCCCGGTCCCGCCGCGCCGCCGCCCTCCGACGCCTCCTGCGGGACACCGCGCTTCGTTCACAACAGTACATAATGGAACAAAAAACAGATTTCAAGCTTTTGGCGGATATACACATTTTGGGACACCTGAAAAGTTACCTTTTTAAAACATCTGCCCGTCCGTCCATCCGTCTGCCCGCCCGCCCGTCCGTCTGCCCGTTTGGCTGTCCGGCCGTCTGTCCGGCCGTCTGCCCGTCCGTCGGCCCGCCCGTCAGTCCGTCTGCCCGCGCGTCAGTCTGTCCGTCTGCCCGTCCGTCAGTCTATCCGACTGCCCGTCCGTCAGTCTGTCCGTCTGCCCGTCCGTCAGTCCGTCCGTCTGGCCGTCCGTCCGTCTGGCCGTCCGTCCGTCTGGCCGTCCGTCCGTCTGGCCGTCCGTCCGTCTGGCCGTCCGTCCGTCTGGCCGTCCGTCCGTCTGGCCGTCCGTCCGTCTGGCCGTCCGTCCGTCTGGCCGTCCGTCCGTCTGGCCGTCCGTCCGTCTGGCCGTCCGTCCGTCTGGCCGTCTGGCCGTCCGTCCGTCTGGCCGTCCGTCCGTCTGGCCGTCCGTCCGTCTGGCCGTCCGTCCGTCTGGCCGTCCGTCCGTCTGGCCGGCCGGCCGTCTGGCCGTCCGTCCGTCTGGCCGTCCGTCCGTCTGGCCGTCCGGCCGGCCGGCCGGCCGGCCGTCTGGCCGTCCGTCCGTCTGGCCGTCCGTCCGTCTGGCCGTCCGTCCGTCCGTCCGTCTGGCCGTCCGTCCGTCTGGCCGTCCGTCTATTCGGCTGCCTGTCTTTCCAATCATCTGTCCGAGTGTCCGTCTGACATCGTCGCTAAAAAGAGTATTGTACGAATTGATATCAATGATGTCAAAAGGCAGATGAGATTGTAAATGCGAGTGAATAAAATCCCCTAAAGTACATAAACACCTATTTTAAAAACGCCTATTTTGTTTACTTTCGTTATGGTTCTAATTAAACTTATAAAAAATGTATTAAATTTTAACCGAAGAATTATGAATGATTTAAACTGTACTTTCCTTATATTATAGCAACAAAAATAAATAGACATTAAGCATTTTCTATTAGACGGAATGACCAGAATAACTAGAGGTGCTAAACAGCACGTACTTTCTCGCCCTAATTTCAAGCACAATTACGCGGAAAGGGCCCAAATTTTCGAAAAATTGTACATAACGTTACTTCAAAATCTATCTTAAAGAAACAGATTTAATTAATGAGGAAAATCTCTATATTCATCATTGTAGTTGTAGGAAGACGCCAAAAAATATCAGTTTTCATCGACAATGAGACCTTCACCACTCTCTCGAAGGATGGACAGGGGAAGGGAGAAAGAATGATTGGCCTAGGGACCGAGCCAACTGTTCCCCGTACAGTAGACTAGGTAAAACGTGAAGCTTAAGGGCCGATCTCCGTGTCACCGCTCCTGAGGTAGCCATAATTGAGGAAAGGGGTTTTTATACTTCTCATTTGAAATTCAGTATTTCTTTCCCCCCCCCCCCCCAATTGCCCCCAGGTGTGTCTCATGTGCCGGGGGAGGTGTGTCATGGGATGCGCGGAGTAGCATAATGTCTTATCTCATTGTCTCAGTTCCTGATCGTTCAAGCGTAAGTAAAATGTTTACATTTTTGACCACTCAAGTTTGCGCATACGTATACATTCTACACATAACACGTAAACTTTGGTTTTACCATCACGACTATCCAGACACGATGACACAAAGTTTTCGTCTCAGGGACGCTCAAAATCGATCACAAAATCAATTGATTTATCACCAAAATCTTCACCACGAATTTTTTGGACCAATACTTTTCTCTTACACTAGGTTTACCCGAGCAAAAAGTAGTATAAATAAAATCGATAACTCGAATCCATAGCCCCGGATGTCTAATGGTAACTAGACATTTTCCATGCGCAAGGAACCCGGTTTGATTAATTCATCAATGACTTCAAACTTTACATTTAATGTTTATCTTCCCTCGTTCCAAGATAAATTAAAACCACTGATAGTAATCTATCTTGCTCTTTCATCCGCTTCTTGCCCCAACTCATGCACGCCACGCAATGACTTTGTTGCCGGAAGCAAGGGCTACCGCCTCATTGTCTTGCGGAAGGCGATTACACGGTATCTGCGTACTTTTTCTTTCATGGCTGGGGGAAGGGGGAAGGCACGGTCTGCGTTACGTCCCGCGCATGTTTATCAACTGGCGCTCAAGCGCCGTTTACACAAGGACATCTAGTTGGCTGACAGTGACTGGTGTCGTGTAAACGCCTGCGAACAACACAAATATTGCTGCACGTCAGCGGGAATTCCCGTCATTTTTTCCGGATGCACTGGATGATTTGTGACACGCTAGTAGACAAATGTTGAAGTCTATTGACTGAGACTGTTGATGAAGACAACTGTTGACTGAGAAACGCGCCGAATGCAGTCGCCTTACAGAAAACCTTCCGGCAAATTATTCTTCAGCTTCAAACGTTCCTCATATGTAATGATTCATCACAATATAAATGAAATATTAACAAATTACGCATCATTACAAATAACTACGACATCAACAATGGGATTCTGAAGGAGTTATGGCGATTTTGTAAGTAATGAGAATGTAAGGGAAGAGCAGGGTGATTAATAGACTGGAAAAATAATGGAATTCGTTGTGATTAAAATGTCAAATGGACACGTGAGAAATTTCCGTTGGTATTAGAAAATTACATTAAAGAACGCAAGAATGGATTGTTCGTGGAATACACTATATAAGATGTTTAGACAGGATTAGCCAATCAGAAATGACAAGGCTTGCGAGGAAGGTGAAAATCAGCGCTGGGAAACTAAAGAAAAACTTGAATGTGCACTGTTCTGCGCATCATAGGAAAACAGAAAAATATCACATATTTTGGTCAAGAAGTCAGAACGTATTCCAACTTGGTGATGATCGGATGGAGGTAGAAGGTGCTCCGACGTAGTGGATATATAAGTTAGCTGGCATTGTTGATGGGATAAACAATTAACGTCGGTGAAGTACTGATCTTGTGTGGAGAAGAGAAAAATGCAATGGTGTAATTGAACTATGCTGAAATGGAATCTAAAATGTACGTGAATTACGGCGGCCAAGAAGGTAGTGAATTCTAAACAGGAAAGTAATAAAACGGGAACATTATTAATACGAACACTGTAGGAAGAGCAAGTTTTGTTGTAGAGTTTTAATGATTTTCAATTAGTATAATAAGGGGTAAATCGTCATGCATGCATGGGAAAATTAACAGGGGGCTATATAAATAATAGTATGAATGAGAATATTTAAATGGGTGAAGGGTTATTATTGTTCATTGTTTTGCTTTCATTACTATGGAAAAGTGCTACGTATATTTTGTTTGATTTAAACTGAAGAGAATCAGATTATAATGTTTTATTGATTTGAAAACAGGTGTTATTATTACGTTAATTTTTGCAACCGCGACTCCGTATTGACGGTCATGATAACACACGAAACAAATTTCTTACAACTTCGGCAAATAAACAGGGCGGTGTAATTTATTTAAAGTAAATAAATTAAATTTCGAAGGATAAGAGTTGGAAGTTAATAGTAAATAAATACTCTGTTAGAATGAGTAAGATCCGCCAGATATAGTAGTTCTTCTGTTTTTGACGTCCTTCAATTTTTTCGTATTGATAATGTAAATAGGGGAACCACAAGAGTTACAGAAGTTATTCAAAAAATCATTCAATTTGTAATGCAGAGTTCACAAACGGGTATTGAGATTGAGATTACAAACTCAACAACTAGAGGAGTACAACAGCACATACTTCCTCGCATTATTTATATCTGTTCCAATTTTCGAAAATTCACAACATTCAACAGAAATCAGATCTGCGCCATTTTTAAGGGCTCTTTAAACAGAAATTACGTCAAAAGTACTATTTTCTTTAAAAAATTGCACATGTATTTTTCAGACCTGAGTTTTTAGGGCTTTTTTATTTAAAGAAAAATATCTAAAGTCAATATATCACTTTCGCAATGTTAATTTCTTGTAATTTTCGAAAATACTGAGATTCTGCCGAAAATAGGACAAGCGCCAATTTTTACCGTTATTTGATACATGTAAGGAGAAAATTTAATGACAAAATTGGAGAAGTTTTGAAAAAATAATTATTTTAAAATTGCGTATGTTTCATGGAAAATTATTCGAACACTATTCATTTTTTTAAATAAATTGTATATGACCTTATTTGAAAAAAAGGTCTTTGAATAACTGATTGCATTCAGAAAAACATCTATATCTTCAATAATGTAATTGTAGGAAGACTCTGACAAAATGTGAACATTTGCTATTTTCGACGGACGCTATTTTAGACAGACGGACAGACAAAACATATATTTTGATTACACAATGAGTTAGAGCAAGTAATTTACTATGTAGAGGAACATGATTTATCTACTTTTTCATTGCTCGAGCCTGGCCTTGAACCATTTGCTTGGATGTTAATTTAAACGAGATGAACGTTGATTGCTATAATTCTTTAATTTCAATTATCCATTTTCGAAAAATCAAGAATTCTTTGTAATCTTTTTATAATAACCCTTAAAATAATAAATATCCTTACCAAATTGGACATCCAATGGCGAAGTAAATCATCAACATCCGGTGTGGACGTACCAAGTTGTAGAATCCATCGCGCTCCCTCGGCTGTTTTGTCATCTAAAACATGAGAGAGTCACGTTTTGACCTGATGAATCAAGAAAAAAAACGATGTACTCAAAAAAGTCTGTTTTGTAAGCTTAAGTAAAACATTATTCATTTGTGCTTAATACTTCTATACTAAATCACTACTGCCAAAATTACCACTACCACTATTAATATTACTAACAGAAGTACTACCACTATTACCATAACCATCACTATCATTACGACCTTTAGCACTAGCACTAACATAATTACTAGCAATACAATTACTACTACGGGCAGTGGTGTTGGACATTGGAGTTAGCTCATAGGGTAAAACACAGAGGAAGTTTTTTGTAATTTTCTCTAAATTCTTCGGCTACAGTACTAAATTCATTACGTGAAACTCAATGGACAATTAGCATACCTCTTTCTGAATAAGTTCCTTGCCCAAAATGAGCAATTTTTAATTTGTTCCATTTTTATAGATTTATTTCTAGACCCTGATTTAGGGGTGTGAAGTGGCCATTTTTAGAATTGCATTATTATGGCAATGGGTAGACACTTGACTCAATAATGGCCAACCGATTCTACCCTCTGAACGACACTGAAACCAAAAAGTTCAGAAAGTACCGATTCCTATTACATTACTACAATGTCAATATTGTCAAGACATTTTCAGCTTCCTTAAATATAAAATACAATTAACTAAAATATATTTGTTATAATCTTCGCCATCCTGACACAGTGGCCACTACTGGTGACGTTACTCTAGAGTTGGGAGTCCATACGGAGACAAATTCGAAAATTCCAAAGAATACAACTCATGGCGAGGGTGGGTCAACGTACACACTCGAATTTCCAAAGTGCGGGCGATTGACAACAGCACAAGCAACGCACAACCCGGGGCCTGGGGAGAAGTAGAGACCGGATTTTAATGTAAATACTAATTTTTTGTCTTTCTACTTACCGTCTAAAATTTGCGATGTTGACAAATCTATAAATAATATTGATATTTTCACAAACTTTTTTTTACTCTATCAATTTTCTTAGTTTTTCTTACTTATATCTTACGAAAAGAAGTATTACCAAAAAGAACATTTTTCCTTCATTACTACTGCGTGCCACCTACTGTCTACTCCAGGTGAAGACTATGTGAGGTTCTCACAGCCCGAGGCGCCTATCTCGGTTATCTCAGTGACCAGTGCTCGTCATCGCCTGGGACCTTTTCACCTTTACGTGTGGAAAGCAAAACAAAATTACAAAAGTAAGCCACGTTTCGAGATCATTAACTCATTACGACTACATTAATCAAAATTTCCGAGAAACTTTGGCGATCGCAGACGTATAACACTTCGCTGAGAGAGCTGAACGCTGCAGTGATTGCTGGCCATAGATATCGCCGGTTTGTACGATGTCTTCTATTGCGTCGTCTGGCTGCAGAACAACAGTCCTGGATCGCAATAAATGAAGCTTTTACTACTAAAGGGAAAAAATGTAAGGTGCAAAGTGTGCCTCGCCGGTCCGGATGGCTGAGATTGCAATGGCAGTAGTGCCGTAGCGATCTCGGACCGAAGGATCGCGTGTTCGAGTCTCGCTTCAGATATGGTTGTATCGTGTTCGTCCTTTCATCAGCCCATATCATCATCACAGTTACCATACCGTTACACACAATAGTGGTCGCTAATGACCCTGAAGTTGATGCGACCTTAAATAACAACAACAAAAAAATGTGCCTCAATGTGCGCTCTCCAAATAATTTATTAAAACCATTGTAGAATCACGATCATTGAAGAATAATAAAATAAAATTGATTCACGGGATTGGTCATTGTGGGTAAAGAAACAATTAGTTTTGCCAACGTTTCGAAATATTTAATTTCTTTGTTTGTTGTCCTCGTGCAGTGTTCATTTGTTTTTATACTCTATCCCTGATGAAGAAAATAAATATTTCGAAATGATGGCACAACTAATTGTTTCTTTCCCCATAATCACCAATTCCGTGATCCAATTTTATTTTATTCATTTTCAAAACGTTTTGTTTATTTTTAAAATTTGTTTACGAAGTTTTGTATACGGAAACCTAATTTCGTATTACATAAACGTATTTTATAATTAGTGTATTTTAATATTCCATATTATACCGGATTTTAAATATTTATTTCACATTCTTACTGTTTCAATAGTTATTTACGTATATATTTTGACGTTTCCACACATATTCCGGTCTGTGCCTACCTTCCAGAGTGAAGTCGTGCAGGGCGTGCGTGGGGCCGCGGCTGCGCAGCCAGCGGAAGTGGCCGCCCGCCTCGTAGCTCAGCCAGTGCGCAGGGCGGGACGGGTTTTGGGCGCAGAACGCCTCCCAGTCGCTCTGCAAGGGAAACGTACGGCGTTTTAACGGTCTTCAAAAACGGAGTTCACACAAACGAAGTATTGTACGTGTATACTCGTATTTCATATAAATACTGGTGGACCCGGCAATGCTTTGCTGTTGCAATGTATTACACTTCACATGCTACTGGTCACGTGATTGTTAATCACGTTTTACGCTACCCTCAGCAAAAATGTCAATAGACGAAAGACTCTCGCGAGTTTGGTTCCGTCTCTGTCTCTGTCTCTCTCTCTCTGTCTCTGTCTCTCTCTGTCTCTGTCTCTCTCTGTCTCTGTCTCTCTCTGTCTCTGTCTCTCTCTGTCTCTGTCTCTCTCTGTCTCTGTCTCTCTCTGTCTCTCTCTCTGTCTCTGTCTCTCTCTCTGTCTCTGTCTCTGTCTCTCTCTCTGTCTCTGTCTCTGTCTCTGTCTCTCTCTCTGTTTCTGTTTGTTTCTATTTCTGCGTCTCTGTCTTCCTCTTTTTCTCTCTGTATCTGCCTCTCCAGGAAGAAATTTCACAAGCGCAGGAGCAGAATACGTAATGAATACGTGACCTTCGCCGTCCCATCAGCGGCGGGGGCGGCGGCGCTGGGCCACAAGTGCATCGCGCGTGCAGGTCGGACACCTCGGCATCGCCCGGGCACTGCACCAGCACGCCAACAGGATGGTGGCGCTCGTCGGTACAGTTAAATCGGAAAAAGCTCCTCCAGCAGAATTATCGTGTGCTATTACGTGACGTGTATCGCACGCGCAGGGCGGGTTTAATATAAAATCAAGGTCTCTATACTTAGGTACAACCGATGTAAGAATTCGCTAAGTTGAAGGTATTCACTCGCACATTCCCAAGTCAATGGCAGGGCTCCTCGTACCGTGCGACGGCCTACCTCCTGCAGTTACACGGCGCCGTGAAGGCGTGGGTCCCTCATTGATGCGCGCCTGGTCACCCTGCCGCCTCCTGCGTCACCGTCGCCACGACAACCCTTCTGTCTCCATCAACGGGGCGCTGGGCTTCATGAGTGGGCGCGCTCGCAAGACGGCGAGCTCGCCTGCGCCCAACAGCGCCTGCACTAGCAGGCCGCCTTTCAGCTGGCGCTTATCGACACGGTGAAATCGGAAAACAGTTCTCCACCAGAATGATCGTGTGTCATCACATGACTTGAATGTGTACGCAGATCAGGATTAATAGACCTCCACGGAATCTTAGGTACAATGGATGCCCATAAAAAATAGCCAATGTGACGGTATTGAATTGTGTATTTCCAAGTCAACGACAGGGCTCCTCGTAACGTGCAACGTCCTACTTCTTGCAGTTGCTTGGCGGCGTGAAAACACCGGTCCTTCATTGGAGATCACCTGGCAGCCCTGCACCCTCCTCACCTGCGCATTTCCAAGTCAACGGCAGGACTCCTCCTAACGCGTGACGGCCTACCTCTTGCAATTCCTTGGCGGCGTGAAAGCGCGGGTCCCTTATGGGAGCGCGCCTGGCGGCCCGGCCTCCACCTCCGTCCCCGCCGCCTCCGCCCGCCGCTCCGTCTTCGGCGGCGCCGGACCTCAAGAGCGGGCGCGCGTAGAGGGCGGAGAGCTCGTCGGCGCCCAGCCCCTGCACCAGCACGCCGTCGGGCAGCTGGCGCGGGTCGAGCAGGAACAGCTCGTTGTGCAGGTGCACGCGCGCCTCGCAGCGCCGCGCCAGGAAGTGCACGCACTCGGCCGGCGGCGCCGCGCCCACGCACGGGGCAGCTGCCGCCCCCGCGCCGGGCGACGACGCCAGCAGCAGCGCACACATCTCCGACGGGGGCAGCCACCGCGCCAGCGCCGATGCGCCGCACAGCTCGCGCAGCGCCACCGGCTGGCCCTACGGCAGATTAAGGCGGCGCCACTCAGCGGCGCTTCCGAGTGGCGCGTCTGCTGACAAAGTATTGGTTTAAAAGGGGGGTCACACTAGCGGTGCAGATGAACTGCTGTGGCGGTTAGTGGCGCTTTCCCCGTCAACAGCAGTACAAACGCACATCCGCGCCACCACGAGCAAGAGAGTTCTAATTGGCAGCCTTCACAGTAGGCGGAGGCGCCACTCAGTTTAAAGCCCCATCACACAGAAATACTTAGTAGCGCATCCGAGTGGAACGTCTGCTGGCATAACATTGGTTTAAATGGGGGATATTCACTCTAGCGGTGAAGAGGCAATGCTGTGGCTGTTAGTAGCGCTCTCCCCGGCAACAGTAGCACAGACGCACATCCGCGCAATCGGCAGCAAGCGGAACACGATACACGAACTCTTAAGCGACACGCTGTGGAAGAATTCGTACGTGTAATCCATTATAAATTGTTGTGGAAGAATCCATGGCTCACAAAAATACATTTTGCAAGGAAAATGTTAAGGCGCGATGGTCAAGCAACGTCAGTGTCGTCTGAGAATCGACATCCGTACCACATATGGGAGAAGTTGCATTTGAAAACTGTAGCAAATGCAATATCACTGTAAATATTCATGAGGGAAGCAGGAGACCTTGTACTATTTTTGTTATACTAATACTAAAGTTGAGTTTTCAGAGAGAAGAACATTATTTTATACGACTAAATAATGGTTGCTAGACGACCGTTATTTAACTATGAACAAAATTATTTCCTTCTATGTAGTAAGTGACGATTTTAGCATTTGATAATCCAACGATAAACAAAAAAATAATGGTTTAAGTTTAAGTAAGTTTTTAAACATTTATTTAAAAAAATGGAAGACCAATTAATGCCAAGATTGCCTTTCTGTCACCAAAACCTTTAAAAAGTCGCCAATTTGGGGACAAGTGGCCAATACATGCAACACTAGGGAGCGTGGCGCCTTGACTTCGTCACCGGCGAGCGTGGCCGGCACGCAACTGGAATTTGAATTAATTAATATTAGTGATTCCGAGGGCGTCAATTGCTAAAGTCTTTAGTCCCGTAAGTGTATTGCATTTTTTGTCGCGGAGGTGGTGATGATCTCTGTGGATGACGAGATCCGGCGCCGACCTTCCAACGGCAAGCAGGGTTTTCCTATGCAAGGTGTTTCACCTGTCGAGCACCACCCCAGACAGGACAAGCTCTAAGCTCCAGACCGGTCTCCCGGCATGTCTGATAGTGGAGGGCATGTTAGAGAAGTGTGAAATTTACGGAGTGAGGAGAGGACAAGGAAGAGGCATGAAAGATCCTGCGCGGTCCGTGGCCCGTTTGTTAAGGTCCTGCTCCGGCGTTGGCCTGGTGTTGATCGGAGACACCACGGAAAACTACCAATTAGAGCAGCCGGCCGTTAGAATTCTCCTCCAGACAGCGACTGAACTCGTCCTAGCTGTCGAAAACCCTGCCACTGTCGAGAGCGGAACTCTTTGAGGTCAGAGCCATCAGTTGCAGAGCCCTCCGCCGTACGCACCTGGAAGACGACGCGCGTGTCGAGCAGGGCGTCCTGCGCGGGCGCCTCCAGGTCGGCGATGGACAGGCAGCGCCGCGCCACGCGCAGCTCCCGCGACGCCAGCGCGCGCCGCAGCGCCGCCACCAGCGCGCCCGCGCACGCGCAGTCGCCGCCGTCGCCGCCGTCGCCCCCGGGGCCCCCCGCCGCCGCCACCAGCAGGCGCCGCGCGCCGTCCTCCCGCAGCAGGCGAGCCAGCCGCCGCCCCAGGTCCGCCGCCGCGCCCGCCGCCCCGTCCGCGCACGCCCCGCCTGCTCCAAACAATCGATAACAAAACATCGATTCTAACAAACATTGAAAACAAAACATCGGTAACAAAACATCAAAAACAAAACATCGATGTTCAAAATAAAAACATCGATGTTCAAAACACATCGACTAAAACCATTGATGCCTTTAAACACAGATGTTTTAAAGATGGTTTAGTAACCTACAACATTGCATTCGTGTGTATTAAAATTTAATATGACAGTGTTCACGTTTATTAAATCGCCGAATAAAGGTACGAGAAGGGGCAAACTCTGTACCCACAGCGTATTTGTCGACCGTATCTCAATGAGCAAAATGAATATGAAGAAAGAGGCATGGAGGTCAACTCGAGCGAGAGAGTTTAGCAATTCAAAAAGCGTTTTTTGCTTCTAAAATATAAATAACAGTGTTACTATCAATTATTATATCATATTTCAACTTTTACAGTTTTGTTACAGTGGGAATTTTTCATTCAGAAACAAAACACCGGAAAAGAAAAGAAATGATGTTAAATAAACATTGGTGTTAATACATCGGTGTTTGTACAGAAACATCGATGTTTCTACAAAATCATAGACATCGATGTCGCATCTCTACTTCGAAGACGTTTTTTAAACAGCCACTAGTAAAAGCAGTTCTTTCAGGTCATGCATACAATAAATTCTCATAATGCCACTTCATCTTGATTCGCATTGACAAGAGCTGCCTATCAGGCACTAATCTGTGTATACAGATTTATTCTTACATAATTCTTACATTATTAAATAAACATGACTACTCTGACTCATATGAACGAATAATTTGAACAGGAAATTAAAGTCACCAACTTAATGTTGCATCGTGGGAAAATAGACTGCACTGCACTGCACACTCTGCTGCCACATTTGGGAACGAATCCCAAATTTCAAATACATGCGAAATATCTCAAAAGTGGTAGAGAATGATCAAAATATTGCAGTCGATTGCTGCAGTTTGAGATCGCTCATTGCAGAGGCTCAAAAGTGGGACGATAGCGTATGCACTATGGTTCATCACGCTGCGCAAAAACTCTCTTATGTTGGCGCTTTGACAAATGAGACCATCGACAGACGAACAGAAAGCCCAGGACTATTATTCTTATATAGAGATACGCCGCTTGAAACAAGAAGGGGAAACTATATTTTTGGGCCACCTTTTTTCCATTAAACTTTTTTTATTGACATATTTGGCTAATAAATAAATAAATCATACTACAAGGAGAATTAAACTATAACTTTAATGACACAGTTAAAAAATGCAATAGAATGTATTGGTCCTATTTGCAGTACTGCCATTTGTCTTGGAGAGCCTCTTCCCTAAATATAAAACAACTCTCCACATTGCTAAATTTAAAAAAAGGAAAATATATAAATTAAATATATTTACATAATTCCAGAAACGGAATTTATTTATTAATATATAATTGATTTAGTAGATCAGGCTATGGTGGTCTCAAATTTCTCGGGGGAGGGGGGGCACGGCCTCCATGGCAAATTTTGCGTGCAACCGTATGCTCTCTTATAAAGTGGTGGCGATGCTTACAGTGTCGCTTCTACCCTTGCACCGTCTCGCAAGAAATACTGAGTTTTAGCGGCGACATCCTTAAACTATTGATCACGAGACTAACGACGTTATGGAGCCGTGAGGGAGAAGATAAGATAAGGTTTAGAAATTGCGACATTGCGTTTTGCATTTTAACAATAGAAGATTTCACGTTGAAAATTGAGGTTGAGTAATATATCAAAAAGTGTAGACAATAATATTGTCCTCCCCAAATTATTGGTTAGGCATTTGAAACATGGTACTAGTCAAAGAGTTAACAAATCTCTATATGCAACAAGTTTTAGATTTTCTGGTCCATGTGATGATTATGCTGTCTGTGATTTTGATTCGGGTTTTCTTATTTCTTAATTAAAATATTGGCAACAGAGTTCGTTGTAAGAGTAAAACATAACCTAACACGATGACTTCAACTTCGTTTTTAAGAATGTTTTACCCTTTATCTTTACAATACTTTCCGTTGATTTTTATCAGTGTTCTGGAGGATTAATTGTACTGGCCTCACATAGGAGAATCAGTTTATTAGAGTAAGAAAACCCCCACCTTTTCTTGTTCATAGGCGGCCATTATTACTTTCGTAAGGTGACCGTAGAGACAGCAAGCACTATTTATGAAGGGTGCGCCTTAGGCCTAAGGCAAGACATTCGTACTTTGATTCAAATAGAATGGCTTCTGAATTTTTATCAGCTTCTTAACTTTAAGCACACCTTAGTTTACAGTAATCATCAGCAATATCGATCTTCCGTGCGTGCACAGTTCGAGGTGCACACGCGCAGATGCTCAAAAGTGGTTAGAGTGTTCGAGATATTGCTGTCGATTTCTGTACGTTAGGTCGTGCATTAAGTCCTTGACAAAAGACAGTCCCAAGCCCCCCACAATTCCCAAGCTCTTTACCTTCCTCCCCGAAAAGGCATAGACCGACTGTATCTCTTTTCGTTTCTCTTCTTAGTGTGACGATTCATTTCTGAGTTTACCTGTTTAGTATTGATCGATTACCCTTGATCCACTCTTGTCCGTTTTCAAGAAACATTTGTGCGCCCTTTTAAAGCACTGCCAACATTGAAAAACATACTAAACGTTTATGGAAACAAAACTTGAATCTTCTATCATGAGCAACATCTTATCTCGCTAACTTAACATACCCTATTCCGAAGATTCCGATGTTCACGTGTGTTCGAGGGTTTCTCCGGACTGGTGCGAGCACACCTACTTATTATTGGAAACTTAACAAAAATGTTTACACCTGAAACACCGGATGAACGAAAAGAGATGTAGTCAGGCTATGCTTTCTCACTAACGAAAAGTGAAAGGGAATTAGCTGTGGAGCGCGGGTGAGGGAAAACTGACATAGCGGGATGCAGTCGGGCGATTTCCCCTCGCGCGCAGCTCGCCACAGCGCGCTCAGCGACACCGCCACCGCTTACCTTGCCTTCCTGGAAGGCTATCCGGCATACCAGGATATCTTTATCGGAAGTCGGCGTTATCGCGGGACGTCATGATGACGTTCGGGCTGTTCGACTCGAACGGAATTAATTCTCGAGGCAGAATTCCGGCCGGCGCAAGGTAATTAGTCCCGTAAGTGTTGAACATATTCTTTCCTCGGGAGGTAAACTCCTTACAATTCTCAAACAACTTCTTCCATGAATGGCGAGGAAACCCGTGCCGACCTACCGTCGGCTGGCGGGTTTTTTCCCAACCAGGTATTTTCTACCAGCGGAGCAACACTCCAACCGGGCCAAGCTCTAAGCTCTCGACCGATATCCCAGCATGTCTGGTAGTGTAGTCCATGTGAATCTAAGTGTGTGTACGTCAGGGATGCGGCAGTAGCGTAACAAAATGAGTGCGGGCTCGGGAGGAATTCTTTTTTTCTGCTCCCCTTTAAAAAAGTGTATAGCAAATACAAGTAGTGTTAGTACCTTAAATAATAAAAATACCCCCTAAAAGAGGCCCTTTTTTACCCACGCCCGCCCGCATTGCGAACCTTGCGGGACCGAACGTTACGCCACTGGGGTGAGGATAGGACAAGAAAGAAAAAGGAAAGATCGCGTGCGGTCCGTGGCCCGTTTGTTGGAGTACTGCACCGGTATTCGCTTGGTGTTGATCGGAGAACCCACGGAAAACTACCGATCAGAGTAGCCAGCCGGTATAATCCTTCTCCAGACAGCAACTAAATTGGACTAACTTCGTGGCTTGTATCGAAAAACTAGGGACTAGGATCTATGACCTCCCGGTTAGCACTGCAGTGACATCAGTTGAAGCCCTGAGCCATCTTTCTCGGTTAATTCCTTGCGAACATTTCGACTGTGCCGTGTCTAGAAGCTCTGGCTGCGACGTGGTGAGTGTTCCCTGTATTTTTTTAAAATGCACCAAACGTCTTCGAGCTTAATGTTAGACAGTCACGTCATGACCCTTATAGCGACACGTAATAGCAGTGTCATTTTCCAGTGACGTAATCCACAATTGTTGCCGACAACTCGGAATCAATAATTGAAAATATGGCAGAGCGTGGTATGAGCAGAACGATTTTAACACTCATTGAGGACGTCCTATAATATATCACATTATTAAAAGTACATAAATAACTTATTATCTGTTCACCCTAAGAAAAAATCGGATGTAAAGAAGCTAAAAAAAAATCTTTGCACCGCATTACACTTGTGATTAGACACGTCCTAGCGCACTACTTTCGATGACGCAAGTAACATACTCCGCCAATTCAAAAGGAATAAGAGCTGTAGTAAATGTAATGTTCATGAATCTACACTTTACTTACGATCAGTCTGCTTTAGGAAGTGGTTTTCAATAACCGTATGTCAATTATTTGTATAAATTGGTTGGACACAAATCCGGATGTTCCTAATCACAACTCACAATCTGCCAATATATCGCAAAAGATGGTGTTTTGTTTCTGCACTTTTGCTCTTTAGATGCGAGGAATGCAACTACGACCGAGCAGCACTGCCTACAAAGTCATCGTATTCTTAATTCACAGGTTCCTTCCCCTTTCGTTTCTTTTCTGGTGTTTGTAAATGTTCCTTTTCAGTGATAACAAACTATGCAACATAAATCAATTCTATGCGATTTTCTGAAAAACTAAGCTTCAAATAGAAATATGGGTATCACCAGTGCATTCGCCATAAAATTTCGTGCTAGCACCCTGCTTTTCAGAAAAAATAATGTTCGTCGAAAATAGCAAAATTTCATCGATCGACGATCGACAAAACTTTACATTTTATAACACAAAAAAGAAACCCGCATATCTCCAAAACTATGCAACATAAATATATTCGAAAGACACTGTGTTGTTTACATTTATTGCGTACATTTTGCGATTTTCTCAAAAACAAAGCTTAAGATCGAAATATCACCAGTGTATTTGCCATTGAATTTCGTGTTAGGACCCTGGTTTTCAGAAAAATCCGTGCCAGGGCGAAAATCGGATAATTTCGTCGACGAAACTACATTTTTTACAGAAAAATGAAACCCGCATATCTCAAAAACTATGCAACATAATAACACTGGCGTGTTACAAATTTCATGTAGTTTCTGAAAATGTCATCATTTGTCATGCACAGAGGAGAAATGCGCCGTCTTGGAACATTGAATGGAAAGTCTTGTAATTTAGAATTCTCAACGCTCTCAAAATAGTCAAATTCAATAGGCTCTATCTCTCATATTATTAAAGCTACAGCGCTGATATTCGCACACAAGTTTGTATGTTTTCTACTCTTTCATTCGAGTCTTAAACGAAGTTTCTCAGTTAATGAAAACTAGCTTGTAATATCAATGGTCTACTCAGCTATTTCAACGAAAATGATGTTTATGGCGTAAATTTTGCGATTTTATGAAAAACTAAGCTTAAGATCGAAGAATGGATATCACCAATGTATTTTCCATTGAATTTCGTGCTAGAACCCTGGTTTTCAAAAAAAAAAAAAAACCTCTGTCAGAACGAAAGTCAGAAAATTTCGTCGATCCATGTATCGACGAAACTTTACATTTATTGACAGAAAAACACGCATATCTACCAAATTACGAAACCTAAAACAATTCAAACATACCATCGGGTTTCAAAATTCATGTAGTTTCTGTAAATGTCTTCATTTACCATGTACGGATGAGAAATGTGCCATCTTAGAACACTGAATGGAAAGTCGAATTTCGAATTCTCAACGATCTCAAAATATTAATAAATTCCAAAAGCTCTATCTCCCATACTATTCAAGCTACAGCGCTGATATTCGCTCACACGTTTGTAGGTTTTCAACTCTTGCTTCTCTCTGAAATCACGTGGGTGAGCACAGTCCTAGAAGAGAAATTCAATAGAGCAAACCAGACTTCTATCCGACTATTAGTTTAGGAATTACACGCGAAACAATATTGTGCCAGAATTCAGAAATTTAATAAAAATATTGGGAAAATATAGAATTCGTCGATTCTCTCTCAAAACACGTACGTGGGTACAGTTCTAGACAAGAAATACAATAAAGCTAAACAGACTTCAATCCGACTACTAATTTAGGAATTACACGCGAAACAATATTTGGCCAGAATTTTGAAATTTGGTGAAAAAAATGGAAAGAAATTAAATTCGTCGCTTCTCTCTGAAATAACGTATGTTTGTACAGTTCTAGACGAGAAATACAATAAAGCAAACCAGACTTCAATCCCACTATTAATTTAGGATTTACACACGAAACATTATTGTGCCTGAATTCTGAAATTTGGTGAAAAAAATGAAAAAAAATTAAATTCGTCGCTTCTCTCTGAAATCACATGTGTGGGTACAGTTCTAGACGAGAAATACAATAAAGCAAACCAGACTTCAATCCGACTATTAATTTAGGAATTACTCGCGAAACAATATTGTGCCAGAATTCAGAAAAATGGTGAAAAAAATGCCAAAATATAAAATTCGTCGCTTCCATCTGAAATCACGTATATGTGTACAGTTCTAGACGTGAAATACAATAAAGCAAACCAGACTTCAATCCGACTATTAATTTAGCAATTACACGCGAAACAATATTGGGCCAGAATTCAGAAATTTGGTGAAAAAAATGGAATAAAATTAAATTCGTCGCTTATCTTTGAAATCACGTATATGGGTACAGTTCTAGACGTGAAAGACAATAAAGCAAACCAGACTTCTATCCGACTATTAATTTAGGAATTACACGCGAAACAATATTGTGCCAGAATGCAGAAACTTGGTGAAAAAAATGAAAAAAAAATTAAATTCCTCGCCTATCTCTGAAATCACGAACGTGGGTACAGTTCTAGACGGCAAATACAATAAAGCAAACCAGACTTCAATCCCACTATTAATTTAGGATTTACACACGAAACATTATTGTGCCTGAATTCTGAAATTTGGTGAAAAAAATGGAATAAAATTAAATTCGTCGCGTATCTTTGAAATCACGTATATGGGTACAGTTCTAGACGTGAAAGACAATAAAGCAAACCAGACTTCAATCCCACTATTAATTTAGCAATTACACGCGAAACAATATTGGGCCAGAATTCAGAAATTTGGTGAAAAAAATGGAATAAAATTAAATTCGTCGCTTATCTTTGAAATCACGTATATGGGTACAGTTCTAGACGTGAAAGACAATAAAGCAAACCAGACTTCTATCCGACTATTAATTTAGGATTACACGCGAAACAATATTGTGCCAGAATGCAGAAATTTGGTGAAAAAAATGAAAAAAAATTAAATTCCTCGCCTATCTCTGAAATCACGAACGTGGGTACAGTTCTAGACGGCAAATACAATAAAGCAAACCAGACTTCAATCCCACTATTAATTTAGGATTTACACACGAAACATTATTGTGCCTGAATTTTGAAATTTGGTGAAAAAAATGAAAAAAATTAAATTCGTCGCTTCTCTCTGAAATCACGTATGTGGGTACAGTTCTAGACAAGAAATACAATAAAGCCAACCAGGCTTCAATCCGACTATTAATTTAGGAATTACACCCGAAACAATATTGTGCCAGAATTCAGAAATTTGGTGAAAAAAATGGACAAAAATTAAATTCGTCGCCTATCTCTGAAATCACGTATGTGGGTACAGTTCTAGGCGAGAAATACAATGGAGCAAACGAGCTGCTATTTGAACGAAAATTACGATTTTGTCGTAATTTTTGCCATTTTCTAAAAAAGTAAGCTTAAGATCGAAAAACGGATATCACAAGTGTATTTGCCATGAAATGTTGTATAAGCTCTATCTAAAATACCGTTCACCCTACAGCGCTGATATTTGCACACTAGTTTGTATGATCTCTACTCTTTCATTCGAGTTGTAAATGAAGTTTCGTAGTTAATAATAACTTGCTTGTAATATTAATTGTCTTCACTGCTATTTGGACGATATTGTCGTTTATTGCGTAAATTTTGCGATTTTCTGAGAAACTAAGCATTAGATCGAGAAACGGAGTCAGTTCCCAAAGTTCTCCGTCTCGAAACTGTCGGTATAGTTTTGACGCAAGGTTAATTTAACGAACGATGGAAGATGTGTTCTTACACAGAAAACTATTTAATTTAGCGTCAGGACCCTTACTTCAGCAGAACTCACATCGTTGACCAATGAGAATCATCCTAACACACGTACATTTGTTTACATCAGGAATTTCTAAGGATGAATGGAGAATAGATATTTGACTGAAAAATAACTGTACCCGAGAACTGAAATCTGATATACGATGTAGATTGCAAGATGAAAGATCAAGCAGTGTGCAGTTGGCGAGGGAGGATCGTGGTAACGCTGCCTCTGCTGAGACCCAACTGTCAAGCAGAAAGAAGAATGGTACACACGTACAGGGGTGTTTATGTTGGAGCAGTGACACCAGTGAGAGCATCGACAATGACCAGACACACCAGAACCTTTTAACTCTGTTAGACACTAGTGGAGACGCTTAAAGCGGCGCATTCTATCCTTGCGCCTTCTCGCAGGACACTCCGCAATCGCGATTGCGTAGGACTGATTAATTGATTAGCGTTTCCGGGGTTGCCAACTGATAAGGCTATTAGTCTCGTAAATGTAACTGCTTTTATCGTGGGAGGTGGCGGTGATTTTTTTCATCTGGAGAGACGATATCCGGAGCTGGCATTCTCGTCGGCTTGCATGGTTTTCTCGAACCCGCCACCACCTCAACCGGAGCGAGCCCTAAGCTCTCGACTGGTCTCCCGACATGTGTGGTAGTGAAGTGCATGTAAGTGTGTGTGTAAGTATGCGGTTACGATAGGAAGAGGAAGAAAATATCACGCGTGGTCGAGGTCGTTAGTTAAGCTATTGCTTAACATTTGCCTGATATTGATCGAAGAAACCGCGGAATACTACCGATAAGAGAAGCCAGCGGCTAGTATTCTCCTCCGACAGAGGCTGCATTTCAACTACTGTCGAAAATCCTGCCATCATCTAGACTAGAATTACCACTACCTCCCGGTCAGAGGCACTGCAGTGATATCAGTTAATGCTCTGGGCCGGTCCTTTATGCTGGAGTTACAGAAAATTGTACGCTCGGTCACTGGAGCAGCGACAAAAGAGAGTTTCGATAGATGCTCTGGGATACGGAGGGCTAGTGTCACCCCGGTTTCCCAAGACGAATTTGCTCAAGCCCGGATGGAGCGAGCATGCAGCGAGAAAATATATAAGGGTTAATACACGCAATCATTTACAGATTAATAGTCAAATTGGCATTTGCGTTTTACCACATTCATCATTGATTATTTTATGATTCGCCAACTCGCCATTGGTACAGAACGTTCAGTGAAAATGATATCTCGGGAAATGGCGGTGATCATCCCCCGCTGGCTGGAGAAATCCGGTGCCGAACTACACGCCAGATTGGGGGTTTCTCCCCTCAAGGGATCTCCGCCAGAGGGATACTGCCTCAGTCGGGACAAGCTAGAAGCTCCCAACAGTTCTCTTATTATGTGTGATCGTGTAGAACATACAAGTGTATGTGCTTATGTAAGGGCAAAGGAGTGGATATGGATGAGGAAGGAAAGATTGCGCGCGGTGTGTTACCCGTTTGTTAGGGTACTGTTCCGGCATTCGCTTGGTATTGATTGGAGAAACAACGGAAGCTACTAATCACGAGTGGCAGCTGCTATGCTTCTCCTCTAAACAGCGGCTGAATTCGACCAAGCTATTTAACTATAGTGACGAAAATCCGTCACTGTCGGGACTGGATCCCTAGGGTCTCCCACCAAGTTGCTGCTTTTAAACCGTTGTTTTCTTGAGGCACATTTATAAGAGATAACATTTCATTATCCCTACACAGAAAATGAACAAAATAACTATTCTCCTACGATTATTTGTATTTGTGATGTAGAATGTACAGATTTATAGATTATTAAATGTCAAAGAAAATTCAACCGAATCACGCAAATTGTTTGTATTTTGCTCATATATGCGACACTTCAATTTATAATTTGTCCAAAATTTATTCAAATTGTGATTTTAATCCTCTAGTCTCATTTGGGCTCCTTACAGAAGAGAATCTGGTCAGTTTTTTTAGCATTCATTTTAAAGTAATACCCCACTTACAACATCCAGACATCAGCTACGATACTAGCATAAACAACGTAAAGAGTGCGTTCTCCGCTCTCTTATCGTAGGTAGCAGCGCGTGTCCCCAGACTAGCGCTGTCATAAACTCGAATATTATATATATATATATATATATATATATATATATATATATATATATATATATATATATATATCGAATCGAGCAATTCCTTCGATATTACTTGATATACATAATTCTGGAATGATTTATGAAAACAATCTTGGAGATAAACACATGGTTTAAATGCAAAGTAAACCAGTAAATAATACAGAAAAATGTTTTAATTATACATACCACATATTTATGAAAACTAACATGAAATTATTACACTGCATCCACATGGCCGAAAGAATGAATTGAAATTTCAAAAATATCCAATTTCCTGTGTTTAAAATGTTCACTTTGACATTCCGAACGCACTTCTTAACCGTGTAACAGGCTAAACTTGGAAAGAACTTAAGAACAGCCGTCGAAGGGGAGGGCCGTCAGACACTAGTGCAGCTTTTAGAAACATCATTTATAAGTGAGCACTCATTGCGTAGAAATGTATAAAGTCATAAAATTAGTTAAATATAAATACATAATTTTCGCTTTAAAAATTATTAAATGGAATTTTGAAGGGACAGAAGAAAAGGTTCCATATATGAACGTCTGACTTCCATTTGTTTTCTTGGGAACGTTCTCGATATTTGCTGTTAACTCTGCTCTTAGTGCTTGAGACTTATATTACAGAGATTTTGCGGGTTGTCCTGTCATTTCGCTCTGTTGGATTGTAGATATTCAAAAGGGATTAATGAGATTTTGCAAGCACTACACGAATATGATAAAATTAAAGTTTTGAACCTTTGCACATGCACGAAATCAATCGTTAGGAGTTATATTATACTTCACCAGAATTATCGTGTATAAATGAAATTTGTTACAATTTATGGCGACAGAATTCCCACATTGCAACATCGTGTTAGTAAGCAATTCGAGTCGATTGAATGATCTGAAAATGCCGTTGTGGCATTAAGAGAAATTATCGGTAGTGAGAAACTGAATCAGTATCAAGTAAGTGGTTGCCTCCAATTTACATCATATTAAGAAATCTTTAATATGTTACTAAGAAGTTTTCACGTAGAATATAATAAAACGTTATGATGCAATTTAGAGACAACCATATGACCCGAATTCATATGACAATATGTCCCACAACTAGATTTAGATACTCCGTCCCCCTCCCTAAGTACAAAATTGCGCACCCTCCGGAAAAAATCCTCCACATTAAAAAATGATAAAATAACTCTTTTATAAATACATTTGAAGTTTAATTATTTTACAGATACAAACTTTGTTGTTTTTTTTGACTTTTTAAAAAATATTTCTGGATTTTTTCCTGTGCATAATTTCTGTGCTAATTGAGTAATGCGGGCCCTAAGTAACTACTGTGTTTTCCTTGCTGGTAAATCCTGCCCGGAAGGACCATGTTCGCTGGCGCGCTGGCGACGCGCGCGTACCTGGCTGGTGATGGGGCGTGTCGAGCAATAGCATGCAGTGTCGCGCGCCGCTCCAAAGGTCGAGCGCCGTCTTCCGGGGGGCCAGGCCGGCGCCCGCGGCCGCCGCCTCCGCCGCCAGCAGCCGCCCCACGTCCACCAGCAGCGGCCGTAGGCCCGCCTCCTTGGCGCTGGCCAGCTGCTGCAGCCCCACCTGCAGCCACACCACGCACACATCTGCTCATAGACATAGAACACTCGGGTGGTTTTCGTTTGGGGGGCTTTTTGAGGTAGCTAACCAACCAAATTTCGTGATTTTTCTTTCTCTCCGTACTACGCACTTACGTGTTAAAGATATTATTGTAATACTGAGACGGAAATCAGTGACTTTTCGATACAAGAATATTGTAGAGTCCTGAAATCGAAAAAATATATATGTCCTGTTCCAATAACTACTAAATTACTTCCTCTAAGACGTTGTGTTGCCAGAATCCACGTTTTGTCGGTTCATGATGCCGAAAAAAGTGATGATGGTAAAATTGGCTGTTCGTCCGTCCGTGCTCAATGCTCTCGTATGCTATTGTTCAGACCATTTTCTCCAAAATTTGTATTCCTCGGAAGATCTGGCAGAACCTGAGGCCCTGCGAATTTGAAATGGAGATTTATATTTTGGGGGGATATTTCACTTGAAGCCTTTACATGACTCAAAATTAATCAAATGTGGTTCCAAAATGTTTGATTAACTTTTTCCTCGAATAGAGCAAAATACTCTTAAAATGACTCGGTATGATTTTCTTTCAACTCTAAATTTCCGAAAATTGCAAATGTTCTCATTTTTTCGTCGTCATTCTACAACTACAATATTAAAGATAGACATTTTTATTTAACAAAATGTGTCCCTTAAAGAGAGATGTCATGTTCTAAAGTAAAGTAGTTTTTGCGTAATTTTACGTGAAATATAAGCAAATTTTAAACGATTATTTTTCTCAATAACGCCTTGAATAAAAAAAATATTTAAATTTTGTTCTTGAATATATAAATACACATACAAAATTGTGCAGGTCTCATTTCGGTGAAATATTTGTACTTTCATAAATTGGAAAAATAATGAACATTACAAAACTAAAATGCTCATGATAGATTTTTTATTGAAATATATTCTAGAAAATTAATTCTTTAAACCAGGTCATGAAAACGTTTTTGAAAGAGCAAGTATTTTTTGTTCGAAATAAAGTAAATTTTTATAATTCTCTATAATGGCACCAATTTTTTTCTTTAATATTTTTTCAGATGGAGCAAAAGATGCTACAAATGGTGCAGGTCTCATTTTCGTTGAATTCTTTTCAAAACTGCAAAAGTTAGAAACAATGCGACAAAGTATGGCTATTGTACGGCTATTGCATGTCTATTGTACGGCATTGTATGGCTACTACGTTTTTGTAAATCAAAGGTGAGGAGCTCTAGATGGATAGACTCTTATTAATCAGTTTTAGTAACAATAATAATAGTTACAGTAAAAATACTAAATATTTACAATGTCTTAAAATTAATCTAATGAATGCCAATTGCCGTCTATTGTTCACTGAATTGTTGTTTAAATAGCCGACTACCGGCGTGTTGCGGGTATTAATTTTTAACAATAATGTATTAAGCATTTTTCCCATCCCTCACATTCGATCTACCTCACACTTCTTGGTGTTCGATAAGTACAAGAAATCCCCTTGACTGGCGTGACCTGCTGAGCACCAATGTATATAGAGTTGCCTTGAAACCAGGGGCAAATGCTACATGAGTAACTCTATAACATGAAATTTCATCAAGTCCTTTGCGACTCCTCTACATGCTCTTGGAGAATGAGATGTATTCTGAGGCACTTGCTCACGAACGTACATCACATGCACGAAGACTGCAAGAAGGATACTGTGGTGGTGATAAGTGACGGCAGCTAATCAGCAAAACTGAAATTCAGCGATATCACGCCTGGATGAAGAGGCCTTTCACGGTATTTTTGGGCCAAAGACAGCCAATTTTATGTGTCATGTCAACGCCTTCAACACTTACATTAAAATGAAGATGGCGTTGGTCAAACATGTGTATGAGCGTCGTTGCTTGACGAAAAAATCTTAAATAAGTTCCTTCATTTACCTCGCGATAACGTGGTAGTTCTGTTTAGCTGCCTGCATTTTTCGTACATGCTCCCAACATGCCTCCAACGTCGGAATTCCATCTCATTCTTATAGTTCGATTTAAATATAGTGACTTGTGACAAATTATCAGCTAGAGGCGGTTGCCCAATCAGGAGTTTCGTGACGACCTTCATTTTAGTTATCGAAGTTTCGATTGGTGAACCGCGTCAGAACAGACCAAGAAGGGATCTTGCGTATGATATTCGACTTTGAGAAACCGAGCTTCAGGTACCAGTTTCCGTCACAATATTAGTGGGGATTTTCCATGCAGCCAGTAAGCAAAATCACCACCTTGTTACAAGTCATTGAAACAGATATATGAGCACTATTTTAATACTGAATCTTTTATTTCAATTACACCGCCATCGTGTGACTTTTCGTTAAAAATTGTCACTTTAGGCCACTATCGAAATGTTTAACAACACTTCTTGATCTGCCTGCAACATGGCGGCCTGCGACTGGCCTGGCTTTTCAAACGAAGTGTCTATATTGTGATCACGTGATTCGTGACGCAAATTGGAGCTGCGCAGAACGAGAAAAAAATCGGTGCGCCGGATTAGCCCACCCGAATCTTTCCAGTGTGGAGCCGGGGGCCTGTGACAAGACGCTATATTTAAATCGGACAATACAGTCTTCTTAATCATATGTAATGTTTTTTGAATACCAGCATTATAAACGACCTTTTTTGTATTCCAGCATTATACAAGAAACTTTTCTGTTGCAAGAAATCGTTCATAATACGGTGTTTTACGGCACAAATTATGACGTATTAGATTTTATGTCACGAATGATTGCGTCATCACACATTCAGCCAATCATAGCGAGAGAATCGGGGGGAGGTAGAGGTAAACGGTACACCCAACCATCGTTTACTCGCACGATATCAAATACCGGAGTCGTTACAGGGAAGTTGTTTCGCAAAATTATGTTTGCTTCTCTTATAAATGTATAATGTTGTTATACAAAAAAATATAATATGCAGCGCGTTTATAATGTTGCTTTATTACATTCGTACAAATTTGAAAACTCGCTCCCAACGTCGCTCGTTTTGAAAACGTGTACTAATGCTCAAGCTTAACTTTATTAACTAATTGAATCAGCATCAGGAGAAAGGGAACAATTCAAAAATGCAATTTTTTTTGTGTTGGAAAGTTTTTTTGTGTTGTTCTTTAAGACAAGGTAAAATGTGCTGTGAAGAAAATAATCACCTCATAACAGCGTTTAGACAATTACAGTGAATTCGCTCAGAAAAAGTGGACAGGATAATATAACATGTGTGAGTATTATTTAATGTTTTCTTCTTCCTGAAAAGTGGCAATGAATGACTTGCTGCCTTCCTCCTCAGCCCGATTCACTTGCACAAAGTACTACAATGCGAGGGCTGACCTGCAGGAGCGCCGCGGAGCGCAGGCGCGGGTCGGCGCCGGGCGCCTCGAGCAGGGCGGTGCGGGCGTCCAGCACGGGCTCGGCCAGCGCCGCCACGCCCGCCGGCGCCAGGCACGCGCGCGCCAACGCCCCGTGGGCGGCGCGGGCGGCCGCCTCCGCCGCGCGCCACACCGCCCACGCCTCCGTCAGGAAGGGCACGCGCGGCGCAGCCTCCTTCGCGCCCTGGGCCTCCAGCGCCTCCACCAGCCGCCGCGGGAGGTCGCGCGCCTCGGGCAGCACGCGGCCGAACGCCAGCGCCAGCTCCTGCCGACACACGCCCGACACCGTCAAGTCTTTAAGCAATTCTCCTGCAAAGTTCGCGCCTAGAGCCTCCAGCGCCTCCACCAGCCGCCGCGGGAGGTCGCGCGCCTCGGGCAGCACGCGGCCGAACGCCAGCGCCAGCTCCTGCCGACACACGCCCGACACCGTCAAGTCTTTAAGCAATTCTCCTGCAAAGTTCGCGCCTAGAGCCTCCAGCGCCTCCACCAGCCGCCGCGGGAGGTCGCGCGCCTCGGGCAGCACGCGGCCGAACGCCAGCGCCAGCTCCTGCCGACACACGCCCGACACCGTCAAGTCTTTAAGCAATTCTCCTGCAAAGTTCGCGCCTAGAGCCTCCAGCGCCTCCACCAGCCGCCGCGGGAGGTCGCGCGCCTCGGGCAGCACGCGGCCGAACGCCAGCGCCAGCTCCTGCCGACACACGCCCGACACCGTCAAGTCTTTAAGCAATTCTCCTGCAAAGTTCGCGCCTAGAGCCTCCAGCGCCTCCACCAGCCGCCGCGGGAGGTCGCGCGCCTCGGGCAGCACGCGGCCGAACGCCAGCGCCAGCTCCTGCCGACACACGCCCGACACCGTCAAGTCTTTAAGCAATTCTCCTGCAAAGTTCGCGCCTAGAGCCTCCAGCGCCTCCACCAGCCGCCGCGGGAGGTCGCGCGCCTCGGGCAACACGCGGCCGAACGCCAGCGCCAGCTCCTGCCGACACACGCCCGACACCGTCAAGTCTTTAAGCAATTCTCCTGCAAAGTTCGCGCCTAGAGCCTCCAGCGCCTCCACCAGCCGCCGCGGGAGGTCGCGCGCCTCGGGCAGCACGCGGCCGAACGCCAGCGCCAGCTCCTGCCGACACACGCCCGACACCGTCAAGTCTTTAAGCAATTCTCCTGCAAAGTTCGCGCCTAGAGCCTCCAGCGCCTCCACCAGCCGCCGCGGGAGGTCGCGCGCCTCGGGCAGCACGCGGCCGAACGCCAGCGCCAGCTCCTGCCGACACACGCCCGACACCGTCAAGTCTTTAAGCAATTCTCCTGCAAAGTTCGCGCCTAGAGCCTCCAGCGCCTCCACCAGCCGCCGCGGGAGGTCGCGCGCCTCGGGCAGCACGCGGCCGAACGCCAGCGCCAGCTCCTGCCGACACACGCCCGACACCGTCAAGTCTTTAAGCAATTCTCCTGCAAAGTTCGCGCCTAGAGCCTCCAGCGCCTCCACCAGCCGCCGCGGGAGGTCGCGCGCCTCGGGCAGCACGCGGCCGAACGCCAGCGCCAGCTCCTGCCGACACACGCCCGACACCGTCAAGTCTTTAAGCAATTCTCCTGCAAAGTTCGCGCCTAGAGCCTCCAGCGCCTCCACCAGCCGCCGCGGGAGGTCGCGCGCCTCGGGCAGCACGCGGCCGAACGCCAGCGCCAGCTCCTGCCGACACACGCCCGACACCGTCAAGTCTTTAAGCAATTCTCCTGCAAGGTCAGCGCCTCCACCAGCCGCCGCGGGAGCCTCGGGCAGCACGTGGCCAAATGCCTGTGCCAGCTCATACGCTGTTAAGGCGTCGAAACGCCTAGGTTTTACATTCGTGACATGGAAGAGCAAGTATCTTTGTAGAACGACTTATACGAAAACGCCTTTACTGGTTCCTGCAATAGAGGGTTACAAAAATTAACACAGAAAAAATTAACACAGTCAACACACGTCCACGTTAGAATATGATTTCCAATATTAATTATTCCAAGAAAATATCACGTTTTACTTATCACATTCCTCCTACACCTAAGTCGGAGTACAATATATATCTCTACTCCCCTTATACGCCCCCCTTACACCCATCTCCTTTCTACTCCCCCTCCCCCTTGTTAGATGGCTGCAGCTCGTTCCATAATGATGGATGATACATTTCATACAGGATTGACCAATCACAGACAAGTAACCAAGCGTTGGGAAGTAATCGATCATTGGTTTTCCTTCTATTATTTTTTTTTATTTAGTTAACTATATGTGCTCATTAATTCCATGCAAAATAGTTGATTTTATCTTTGTTGATAGCACACGTGCAATTAAAAATTCAGGTCTATCATTCAAAATTGAGAATGGAGCGAAATCGTTTAATTAAGACAATATAACAATTACGTAGCAAAGGTATTTCCAGTCGGCCATGATAGATGAACAAAAATGTACGTCACAGATTGCGTATTTACAACAATTATATATAAAGAACGAATTAATAAAAATAAATTAGCGAGTAAACGTTAAGCTAGCTAACTAAGAAAACAAAATAAAACATTTATCGTGAATAAATTAAATGTTTTATATGTACAATATTTGGTCTTAGGATTACAAATGTAAAAAAAATATAAACGTCAGTTGTGTTTACCCGATCTAAAAAGTACGCCATAGCAAAACTGTGTCAGAAGTGATAAATTGTTTTATCAAAATTTAAATTAGTCTTAAATGGAAATGAAAACATATTGAACGTAACATGGGTATAAACGGGTTGTAATGGTGAGAGCGTAGGCTTCCGCGGCCGGAGTCAGTACTTAATTGGCTGTCCGGGTGACGCCGCGACCATGGCAAACGTCCATGGTTCATGACGCCGCGTCCATAGATTACGCCCTGATGAAGGTCACAGAATGGCGGCCGAAACGTCGGCACCTTCGCCATGGACGCGGCGTCAGCCGGACAGCCTAGTAAATAATAAGTGCAATGGGTTCCAGTACACTCGAATCAAGTTTACGACACACCCTCGTTCCTCGCTCGTGTTGTAACATTCTTCAAACTCGAGTAGTAATACCCCTCATTGCATTATCGTTTCGTAACATATTTCTTTGTAATACTGTACTGTTATATCGACATAATGCAACTAAACAGAGAAACAATAAGACATTTTTAATGACCAACGTCCGTTAAATAGTTTAATACTTCACCTACCGTTAATACCAATGAGTTAATGAGTCAAAGATGAACAGCGAGTTTGAAGAATATGACAACACGAGCGAGGAACGAGGGTGTGTCGTAAACTTGATTCGAGTGTACTGGAACCCATTGCACTGATTATTTACTAGGCTGTCCGGCTGACGCCGCGTCCATGGCGAAGGTACCGACGTTTCGGTCGCCATTCTGCGACCTTCACCCTGTTATTAACAAACAAAGCAAATGAGTTGCTAAATATGACAAACGAATACACCTATACAAAGAAAATAGTTTCTTATTGTTTTGATTTCCATCTTATAAGAAGATATTACTGAAAATATACAAGTATGAAAAAATTAAAAATATGAAGCCACCGAGTAAAGAATTTTAAAGCAGTAATGTGGGGTTCTCTCAACTACTGATTTGCTGTTGGTGCGCAGGATACACGAGAGGAGGGAGAGTAGCTGGAAGAACTCTTCGAAGATGATTTATCCTACCCCCTAATAGACAATTTTTGTACAGCATAAAAAGTAGACAGGTATGATCATCAAGTAACGTCATTTAAAGTTTCGTTTGCTGTATCTTCAATTTGTATGTTATAGCGAGTTGTACTGAACTATGAAGGCAGTCAGTTCTGCTAGCGTTAAATTCCCACGATCGCCCATCAAATTGTTTTGTATCAATTGTTTCGTTTCGCATTTGTATACTTATGTGAGTGCTTTAGAGATACGACTGTACTCTAACGTTACCTATTCATACTAATTTCATTATCTTAATGTTTTTCGTACATGATATAGGACCGCTGATTCTCCAACGTGCATTGGTGCCTGAACACAGACAGTAATATAGCGAAAAAACTTTTTGGGGTGGGCTCCAAACTAATATATATGTTATGGCAAAGGTCCGAATCTATTTCTCAAATTATTCGGTTATAGTTCAATTTTCGAAAATGGGCCATAAAGTTCGGCGGAGCAACTTCGATGCATATTTCGCTGAAAGTTTCTCTAGATAGTGAGAGACTGTGTGTATGTGTGTGTTTGTGTGTGTGTGTGTGTGTGTGAGTGTGTAGCTTCCGGTTCCATTGTGTTATTCGTAAATGTCTATTCTCGATACCATCTCATCAAACTTCATTTACACACCTCAGTTGACGCTTTGCTAGCATTGCTAGCATCAAGACTCCGATCTTTGATGTGGTAATAAGGCCACACGGCTTTAAACAATTCAATAAATTCTGAATATATAATGCAGCTCTCGAAACACGGAGGTAACAACACGAAAATCGTCAGTTGTGAACTACAATGCTCCGTTATATTATTCATTACTATTGCCCTAGTTTCTTTGTTTTGTTCAACATCCTGCTTTTTCCCGCCCCTATCCGCAATAACGTCAACCTATATTTTTTTAATTTCCATTTAGCTGTCGTGAAGACATGATGGGAGGTAGTATGAAACCGGAGAAAGATGAATTGATTATAAAAAGTGGTTTACGAGCCCTTGTTGCACGTATACGGTTACATCCTAACAGAGGCTACACAGCCCAGCGCACAGCCGATCGTCGCCATGGGGAGGGTGGGGGAGGGGTGGCAGGCAGCTGAGGCGGCTAGGCGGGCGGTGGGACGCTCGGTTCGGCACGGCGTCGATTCCCGCCTTGGTGAAGACGAGGGCAACCGAAGGGTGAGGCGCCGGCAATCACTACCGCGCTCACGAACAGCGAGAAACAAGCGTCCATTTCGTGGTCCATCCATACCGCCAGGCCTGTTCATCGCGGCAGGAGCGGGGGTGGCGTTGGCCTAGTCCGGGCGCACTCACAGGGGTGCGGGGGAGGCGAGCGGGGAAAGTGAAGAGAGGCGTAGGACGGCGTCGCTTCGCCACATTGCTATAAAATCGAGTTTCCTCCTAAAATGTTTCAAGTGATGCCATACAGTGGTGTTCTTTTTATCACATTTATTTGATTTAATTGCAAAACCTAATTTCTCGTTCCACGATCGCCTTCCACGATTCAATCAGTTTCATTGGAACATACATTTCCCAGCAAATATCAAACATTAAAACGAGTATAGTGATAAATTTGCAACAAGTCATTTCTGAATGTATTATCCCAGAATGTATGAAGACTCAAGAATAATTACTGATTTATTTCACTGTTTGTAAACAATTCTGATGTCGAATTCCCTAGCTCTACAGTATTCCTCTGTCGCACGTAGGTCAGCAAGCAAGCTGTCGTGTTTTCGGCGATAAGTTTCAGATAAGAAATTTAAATTTACAGAGTCGAGATAGCGAAAGTCCACACTTCAATCGAGGTACGTTCATGCAACCCTTTCAGTCACAAATGTGTCCGGACACAGCCTGAGGAAGCCAAAAGGAAGGGGAGGTCTCAGCGATGCTCACTGCTCCCTGAGCCACCACCCCTAACATGAAATTGGGGGTTATTTTTGTGAAGAAGTGGTATTACTCTTGCGAATTTTATAAAAACAACAATTCGCAATTATTAAAATAGCTTTCTAAACTTTTCTAAAATTTCCTAAATATTATTTCAAAGCATCGAATCGTTGGAAGTAAATATATAATAATCACCCATATTAAATGGTCACCTTTAAACCGGTCATCATATTAACCGACCGCCACAAGTGTAAGACAAAGGTGACTCACTCGCCTGTCGCGATACGTCTGTAATCGCAAAGATATGTAAGCAAATCAACATTTACTTTTAGACTTTATTTTTTGTGTGTGTACAGTATACTTCTGAGCTCGAAGAAGTTTTAATGGCCGATTTAGTAAGGCATAAACATGTATATATGAACTTACTGCTGTTATCTACTAATAGAACACTACTATAAACAGAGTTGTCAATAGTAACATGTGCTAAGATCTATCCCTACAACAGTAGTTCTTCCAGGGTACATTATCTTAATAATACATATCATATTAATATTAAATAGCTCGTGTATTTTTACTACAAGACATTATTGTTTACTACAACAGAATATTTAATACCATTCACGGAACGACAGTGTAACTGCCCAAGTCGTTTTGCGGACTATGAGCAGGATAAGAGACGGCCAGTTCAGGAGTGTACTAATGATTATTACCACGTGAAACAGAAGAGCGTATGCGCTAACACAGTGGTGTGGTATCTGGACGGTCAACAGGGGTTACAAGTTACAGAATTCCTAGTCCTTCATCTACTGCCGTCATTAACACGGACACATTAGCCTTCCAAACTAATGTAATTCAAAACTACTTTTAGACTTAAGTTATTTTGCTAGCGATTGGGCAATGGCCAGTTTGTAGCGTGGCTGCACAAGACACATTCGAACACATTTGTGTGTCAAAAGGCAGCAAAAAATCCCTGAGGCCGGAAATAGAACCTGCGTTTAACATCAGGCGCGAGTGTGAAGCGTTTTGTAGTGAAGTCGCGTCTGCGGTCGAGGCGCTTCAACCCGGGCGTCAAAATCCCCCCCCCCCCACACACTCCACTCCCTCTTCGCCAGACCCTACCTATTCTGAGATAAATAGCAGCCATCAGCGTAGACCCGCCTTATATCCTTCATTCATCCTCACCCCCCCCCCCGTATCCTTGAGACAGGCACTAGCCAGGCCGTTTATGTGGTAAACGGAGACGTGACCTCAACTTAAAGGGAGCTCCGACTGGACTTGGCTCCGGCCAATTCGCGACTCGAGAAGGCCAGGGTGAGACCGCCAGCGGCTTCTCGTGGTCGCCTGACGATTTGACCGCATTCAGAACCCGCTAGGCACAGACCGCGAGCGACCGTCTCGCTTTTGCCTGCCAGCCTATCACTGTCTTTGCCATTCAACAGCCGCCCACAAGATGTCCGTAAAGTCAGCATACCCACTTATCACAATTTTGAAAAAATCTATCCCAGAATTTTGTTCTAATTAAAGACTAATTTATACCCAAATTTAAAAATTTTCTACTAATGCACAACATCGAAATATTCAACACTAAATGTGGGTACGCTACCTAAACGTTAAGTTAGCATATCCACACAAGAAAAACGCATGATACATAAAAACTAAATGTACCAGACGTTTGCCCAAATTAAAGACTAATTTATACCCAAATTCAAAAATTTTGAAAATTTGTGCAACATCGAAATATTCAACACTAAAGGTGGGTACGCTAACTTAACGTTAAGTTAGCATACCCACACGAGAAAAACGTGTTCAGCCACGTAGCTTTCTCAAGAGTGTAAAGATTTATTATTATATTTGTGACTATCACGAAAAAAGCTAACTATCAAACAACATTAAGTAATTACTTCAAATATTTTCAAGAAAGTGTGAATTGGTCCACGAAATCTCAGGATAATACTGAATAAATATTTATTGAAAATTTCTTTTCAACATCAATTGCAGAGTTTTTACTCTCTCTTGTACATACGTACATACGGAGTAATATACGTAATATAGGGAAAGTTGTGTAATGCGGCGCGAAACTAGTAGTGCTAAAACAACACATACTTTCTCGCATTTAGTGATAGTTACGTAATACTTTTTGCATTAGTTATGTAATACATTTTTTAAATACATTATAAAATTGGAATGATTGGAATTTTAGCTATTTCTTTTCCTTTACATGAAGCCCCTGGGACATTTTTAAAAAAATAGCTCTAACGTTTTTGATTAAATTTTATTGTTCGATATTCATCATCATCCTAAAGGCATTGTTCCTTGCCGCTGCCTCAATGACATTCTGTCCTCCACTGTCCTTTTGGTATCAGCATAGTTTTTTTAATTGTAATTGGGTTTGAAGTTGTTGCTAAATTTATATTTTAGGTCTCCCTCTTCCTCGTTTTCCAACTATTTTACATTCCGAAATTGTATTTAAGCATTTGTTATGCCTAAAATGTGTTTACAATAAAGTTTACATATAATCTAGGGTTGCCGACTAATGCGCCGGCTTCCTCCATACGTTAAGTTGGTTAATAAATTAGTTATTAAACGCTGCCTCTTTCTTTGCCACAAAAGTCGAAGAGGAGCGGCGTAGGTATCCCTCATGATGATAATAAAGGACCGCCTTGTCAGGAACTCAATTCAAGTTACAACAGTGAAGTTTAAAAAAATATTGACATTTAACTCAAATATGTCGCTTTTTTTGTTGCTAACTTGTTAGGCAAAAAATGCTGCTCTTCATTTGATCCTGTTATTAAACATTCGACTAACTTGATATCAAGTTAGTTCCGCAATGATAAGAAAACCAAGAAGCTACAGAGATTCATAAAAAATACTTACATGTGGATTTATCGGTTTCTTGTTGGTCAATAGTATCTTAATTTTTTTTTGTCTTTAAATATGCTCCCAGGAAATTCCAAAACATGAGGGCGGCGAGCCCGCCGTTTCCCTGGAGCGTCTTTCATGCTGAAGCTTTCTCCTGGCGGGGTTTTCCGAAGCCTACCTTGCACCTGCGAGCTAATCGTCTGGAGGGTCCTGTGTATTTTTGTATAGAATAGGTTTCGCTAAAGCTTGTTGAATGGAACGATGCCGGCAGCAGAATCTGCTGTTACGTTTAGTAACCTCCGTTTGGAAATGTTGGGCGTACTTCTTCAAAACTGAATCGGTTATTTTTAAATCCCTGGCAATCACGATTTGTAAAGTTGTGAGAAATAAGAAAAAATATTAAAATAATTAAGAATACAAAAAACTTTTTCTATTTTTTTTTATTTCTGATGCATAAATATTGATTCAGAATGCCAGGGAAAGATGTAATTTACTTGTATCAAAAGTACAATAATCGTTGGACTTTGGTACAATAGTCATTGGAGTTTATGACATACGGGACCTCAAGAACTAATCAGGGTTTTTTTGCTTAAACTTGTAAATAAATACACATCACAGGTTGAGTTTGTAATTTGACACTTTTATTACAATATTATGTGAAATGACAATGTGCATATACATCAAGCATGTTTCATATAACAGAAACAATTGCTTGAAATATGTATTTCTATGATAGTATATAAGAATATTTCCTAGTAATGAATATCCCTTTCAACCAATCTTTCTGTGATAGTTCAGTCATACACACAGTACATGCATACGGACATACATCCCCCGCAAGTCAATGACTTACAGTTTCAAAACCAAATGAAAACTTTGCAATGTTCTCACGGCTATTCGATTCATCTGATTTACAGTATTTACACATGTAACGATGCACATATCCTGCAGCTTCTATTTTCTCACCAAAGCAAAACTTTAAAAGAGTGACTTGATTTTTTCTTTCTTCTTTGAGATTTGATTTTAATTCGGCAAAGGACTTTGATATATCTAAAAGTATTTACGATCATTGTTGTTTAGTTATTGGTATACAATATCCAATAATTCCAACTTCATATTGCCGTTAGAAACCCTACAATAACGGCGTCAGGCATGTGATTGCGGATTGATTCGTTGTTTTTTAAAATAAATTATGGATAATGTGAAACAATACTTTGTCTTCAATGATCAAATTGTGATACTGGGATACTACGGGGAAACTGCGATTGGAAATCTAGTACTTCAACGGAATATTATTTTCTCGTGTTCGTACCAATAAAGCCATACGGAGTAAAATGCGTAGTATTGAGAAAGTTATGTAATGCAGAAAAATGTGGGACCCTGATATCAGAAAATGAATAAATCATGTTCCAATATGTACAGGAAATTACTTCCTCTAACGTGTTATATAGTGAGAAGTCATTAATTGTAAGAGCTTAATACATTTTTTTCAAAACGTCAGTTCGTCTGTCATCTGTGAACAACTCTGGCGTCTATGCTATTCGTTTACATAATGAATACTTCCTTGTCCCTTTATTCTTCATAACAAATTCAGGAAAGGATTCGCTCTTTCTGCTTTGAGTTGCATTTTAAACTGATCCCCTGGTATTTGCAATTATAGTAAATAACTGATTTCAAAATAATTTTCTTTGTTTATAAATTAGTTGTAAACTGGAACATTAATATTTAATGATTTAGCTGTAAAGAAATTCAGTTTTTATTAACAGTGCAGATGCTAACTTTACTTTAATAACAAAGAATATTCACAATAAAAAATTAATTGCTAACTAATTTGCTTTAGGTATAAATTCAATCTAAATTGGAACATAACTTTTATTATAAAATAATAGGTTTGTTAATAAATTAAGACAGTTTGCAATGAAAGGACTAATGTATACTTTTAGATGAAACAAAATTTACATTATAATTGTTTTTTGTACAAGATCAGGACTGGTAGGATTGCTATCGAAGGTTTCACTTCTGTTGTTTTTGTTTTAAAGTCGTCCATCTGGAACCACGTCTTATTTCGTTTGACAAATGAAACGAAGTGCCCTATATTTCTTTCACTTAATTTTTGCCATCCTTCTTTAGGACTACGGTAGTCAATTACTTCAATTAATTTATATATTTTTTGTGATTAATGGCATTGCCAACGTTTCTTTGATTTGATTCAAAGTCAGAAATTCTGGAGTAAAATTGTCTTGTTGTATCTCCAATGTAAAAATTGTTCCTGTAAATTAAACATTTATAAATTATAACATATTCAAGAATACATTAAATAAGATTGCCATCAAATACTTTTGTTGGAGGATATACGGTAAATGCACCGATGAATGACCGATTGAATGACCGTTTCCAGTTTGGTCCCAGTAAATGACCACGTGAAACTAATTGTCAGTCTTGTCAGTCAGTCGAATTGACTTCTACATGGTCATTTACTGAAGTATTCACCACACGTCATTTTGTCATTCAATAATTTAAATAATTTAGAAGTCATTTACATATTTTGCACAATTTGATGATTTGATGATACAATAAATGTCGTCAGTCTGCGCAAACCACAGTGTACACAGAACGAGCAAATAGTATAAGATAAAGGAATCTAAGCCTTCTAGGCGTGACGTCACAAAGTTTGCCAAAGGTTGAAATATAGCAGGCATTAGTGGTATCGATATGTGCCGAACCTGCAAAAATTTAATGGAATGTCCAAGAATATCTCATCCTATAGAATATGGTGAGAGAAACATTTCTATGCTATCAAATAGGCATTAACATGCGAGAGAACATTTGCTGCACGCGAAGTAAAGTTTCATCAATCATGCGAATAGCTTAATTAGAACAAAATCATGGTACATTTATTTTTTATGTATCATGCGTTTTTCTTGTGTGGATATGCTAACTTAACGTTTAGGTAGCGTACCCACCTTTAGTGTTGAATATTTCGATGTTGCACAAATTTTCAAAATTTTTGAATTTGGGTATAAATTAGTCTTTAATTCGGGCAAATGTATGGTACATTTATTTTTTATGTATCATGCGTTTTTCTTGTGTGGGTATGCTAACTTAACGTTAAGTTAGCGTACCCACCTTTCGATGTTGCACAAATTTTCAAAATTTTTAAATTTGGGTATAAATTAGTCTTTAATTAGAACAAAATTCTGGGATACATTTTTTCAAAATTGTGATAAGTGGGTATGCTAACTTTACGGACATGCCCACCAGATATTCCTTGCGGTTGCGAATGAGCATTCATCACTTATTTGGTTTCCTTTTCAAAAAGTCTATTCCTCTTTTTTAAAAGTTAGAATCACATTTATTATTTTTACATCAACAAAAAAATTATGATTATATCTAGTTTTTTATAAAAGAATTCTTAATGTAAAAAAATATTGAGATTCCCCTCTCCAGTGAAGACCCTATGCACGTGCCTAGTCTGCTTGTACGTATTAGTCCTAGAATTACCAAGGAGGGGCCTTGGAATGATGTTTTTTTGTATGTTTCTGAAACTGTAAGAAGAATCTTTTGTTAGGAAGCAACACGTTGGCGTTGCCGGTGTTTATCCGGGCGCCAATGATGATTTTTGTATGTTTTTGAAACCATAGGAAGAATATTTTGTTAGGAAGCGACACGTTGGCGTTGGCGGTGTTTATGTCTCACCTGCTGCAGCAGCTCGTCCAGCTCGTCCTCGCGCGCCTGCTGCGAGCACACGAAGAACTGGCGCCGGAAGTCGTCGGCGCGCGCCTCCCCCGCGAACGATGCGCACACGGCCGCGTCCTTGGCCGGGTCCAGCTGCGCCAGCCGCCCCGCGCTCCCGCCCGTGTTCAGCAGCTGCGCAACAGCCGTTCACGCAGTGATTATTGCGCGTTTCCCGCTACGGGCATTGGTTCCGTAAGTGTAGTACATGTTGCATTACCGGGGGGTGCTGTTTCTCCCACGCCGGAACGTGAGATACGCAGCCGAACCACGTGTCGGTTTCTCTTCTGAGTATCTCCCAAAGGCGAAAAAAATAACTCTTAACTCCATGAAATAATTATGAGTCGTCATTGCCCGCAATATTGTTACAAGAAATACAAATTTTCTTGTTGTAGAAAACGGATGATGTTGGTTAAGCCATCGAAAGCTGCTATCCTAATAAACAATATTGTTGGCAATGACGACTCATAATTATTTCATTGTAAAAGCCAACGAAAACTTACCCCAATACCAATATTCTAAACTCCCTAATGGCCTCCCAACATGTGTGGTAGTGACGAGTATGTAAGTGTGTGAGTGTGTGTGTAAGTAAGGAGAGAGGATAGGACAAATGAAAACGCAGGCTTTCGCGGGAGGAATCAATATCTATTTCTCTGTCAGAGACGCCGCGGCCTATGCACGTATGTCTAGCCATTACTTTATGTGGATTGTATGATGTTTTTGATTCCATTACCTTTACAACCCGCTCAATATTTGCATATAAAGTGGTGTATTTTTAGGATTATATTGCAGATGACAACTGTGAGAAACTGATGCGGTGTATTTTAGCCCTACTGTAGAGCAACTTAGAACTCTTCCCCCGACAGCAGCTGAATTCTACCTAGTCATTGAGCTAGAGTCGAATATCCGCCACAGTCAGGATTAGAACTCTAGGCCCTCCTGGTCAGACATACTGCGTTCGTAATAGCTGTTAATCTCCGCTATATCAGGCGGTATCTGGCTTCAGGCTTCAGAGAAAGTCCGCGACAAGATGCCACTGCACATGTGAAATTCTATGTGTTACGATTAAGCATGCAGTGCATTATAGAGAAAATTGTAATGGTGAACCGTCGATGAAAACCTCAATTCTTTTTGGTCGATTCAAGAAAACCCGCTTTGATGATATAGTGGTTATCATGCCAGGATTCAAACCCAGTCAAAATCGGGTGATTTTTGAGGTGCCAAAAATCGATGGCTTGCATGCGAACTCTTGTCAGTATGTAAAACAGATCCCAGGAGAGGCGCTTGACCGATTCTGGCAAAATTAAATCCTCTAGCAATTTATCACCAATCGGAGTTTTGATTTGAATTACTGGATAAGATTGCGGATATTGTATTCTGGCCTACGTTGTCTGGTATTCAAATCAAACGTCAAAATTGGCGCACAAGCGCCCCCAGCGAAAGCAATTACAAACTACCCTAGGTATACGTGCTCAGGATTTGTGTCACAAGAAGGCGCTAGGGGCTTCCGGAGGCTAGAGTCTCTAGATATCTAGAGAGAAACGCATTAATTTGCGCCGCCGATTCATCAATTTTATATTCAGTTGGTCTGAGCGGTACTATGCGTGAACAGGGAACCACCAATTTACCAACACCCAATGATAATATACTCGAAACTCTCCATAATGCCTTGGATTGTTATAATTTCTCCCTAACTCCCGAATGCTGTCTGGCGGGGCTATCGGGTGTATGGATATTAAATGACGGCGACCGTTCAGATTGCGCTACTCTCCGAATATTAGGGACTACTGGAGACTAGCCTAATCAGTGTATGGCATTAAATAAAGAAGAATTCAAGAAAAGGATTGGCAACGCCCGCTGTCGCCAGAGCGAGTGGATGGAGAGCCATTGTGTTCTTTTAACCTGTGTAAGAAAACTTGACACAGTTCCATTGTATGCTTTTTATTTTTAGCACATTGTGTATTCACATCTTGCAACTACTCACTTGTATGGATAAAATCTGAAATAAATAAAGGCTCACAGAGACCGGCGCGGCAAATCTGCAGCGAGTGCGGCGCGGACAGTACCGCGCTAGACGCGGCAACAAAATCCGCGGGAACCGATCACACCGGAGCGTCACATCTGACTCAGCGTTTTCTCATCCGATGAACAACGGCCAGGGGAGCTCGATCCACAGGGGAGCACAAGCGGGCGGACTTTCACGAAACTCGAACGGCAGCTGCCGCTGCGTCCGACTGCGTACCAAAATCCGCAGGTAATAAATGGCCGCCAATCCGCTGCCGCGTCGTTCGCCTGTCGCGCAGGTCTGTACGTGCTCATAAAGCTACACGTGACGTGAAATTTCCACTGCGGACATTTCGCGTAGGCTGCGGGTCTTCCGCGCCGGTCTGTGGGAGCCTTAAAGCAGACTCCCTGCCCCGCTCGGTCTTCGGCAGACCACGCTACCTGCAGCCAATCAGGAGCCGCCGCCGTTGCGCGACCTTACGGCGGCGGCCTCCTGAAGCTGCCGGGTGACGTGGTTAGTTGGAGACCGGTCGCGGAGCAGGAAGGACCAAGAAGGGTTGAGAAACCCAGGGCGAGTGGACGGAGGGCGAGCGTGGGCGGGCTGCACGCACCTGCACGAAGAGGCGCTCGAAGTCGGCGTCGCGGGGCGCGCCGTGCACCTCGACGGAGGCGTTGGTGTAGAGCACGCAGCGCAGCGCGCGCGCGCGCACCTGCGGCGCAGACGCCACCTTGCAGTACGACTCGAAGTACCTGCGCACGCACAACACACCAACACACACACAGTGGCGGCACGCCCAAGCTTTAAAAAACAACTTTTTGAAAAAAATAACGAAAAATATTTATGGCGCATTCTCTCTGTCTCTCTCTCTCTCTCTCTCTCTCTCTCTCTCTACATATATATATATATATATATATATATATATATATATATATATATATATATACATAGAGAGAGAGAGAGGGAGAGAGAGAGAGGGACAGAGAGAGAGAGAGAGAGAGAGAGAGAGAGAGAGAGACGGTTCACGTCATCTCAATGACATTTTTATAAGTTTTTAAATACAATTGATAACGACGATAAATTCTTGAAGGTTGAGAAATCAAGAGGGAAAGTGACGCGCTATGATACACGTCAATTATTTGAAGAATATTTTACAGCACATGGGCATTTGAATTAAAATATCAAGTTTATTTAATAATGGGATATTATTAAAAAATTAAGAAAAGAGATTAGTGATGTGAACTGGGAGAGCGACAGCATTGCATCAAAATGCTATTGAAACAGTAGGGGCAGTAAATGATCGGTAGAGGAATATTACCGACGACAGAAAATCATCAGACCGATGAAAACAGCGAGCGAGAGCAGACGTGTGTGAGTCGTCCCCTAGAATAGGTAGTTATGACCATGGAACGAGTAAGGAAGTGCTAAAAAGAAGATAAATCTTAATCTACGAGGATATTTGGATTCCTTATATTTCATATTATTATTGTTCTATAAAGAGAAGAGAGGTAGTATTTCAGTTGTAGCATTTTAAAGCGCGCGTTATATAAATACAAGAGTTGGGAAATCAAGATCAGCCGAATGCGTGGCGTAAAAGCACAGGTCATCCCCATAGTTATCGGAGCTCTGGGATTTTCCCCACAAAATTTGGGTAAGAACTAGGCTTAACTTCCAGGTCATCCAAAAGACTAGGAAGTGTAAGACTTTGCTTTATTGGGAACACCCCACATTTTGTCCAAATAATTCTAGAGGCATCGACAGTCCCTAGATGTGCTCCTTTGTAAGCTGGTTGCAATCCGCAGTAGATTTTATATTCAACTGATTCAAAACATTTCTAGGGGTGAATTAGAGGAATAATAAATTTTATTCCTTTTCAAATAAGTTAACAAAGACAGCTGATGCACCCGAAGTGCATCTTCTGTTCTTGTGCTCGGGTTCCGTTTCAGTTATCTTATAAAGGAGTTATGTAAACTTATAAAATAAATTCGACTTTGTCAGTTGGCGGTGATTCCAGGCCTGAACTCTGTTTTAATATATTATTTCTACTTAAGAGAAACTATGGTAAGCATGAGGTATTCCCATTACTATATCTAGCATACTTGACTTGCCTGAGCTTTTATTTCCTCACACAGCTATAGAAACGTAAACGGTATGTATTTGTAAATATTAAGAATAACGTACACTTTTGTGTCTTTGCGTACTTATGAATTGGGAGATGGAATGCCTAGAAATAAGCTACCGTTGCAAGAACTTTGAATAAACAAATTGTACATCTGTAATGGTAAGGCACAGCTCTATATTTCTCTGACCGGCCACGGAACCCGAAGGCGCACCACGAAAAGCTAACCTCCATGGTTCACCCCCGAAAGGCTACTCAAAATATGTGCTATTTATTTTTAACATTTGAAAAATAATACATACTCAAGAGCACCTACTTCGAGGAATAACTTCACACCTACAACTACAGCTGTAAAATTTACAAGTCGATACGTTCGTATCGACAAAACAAGAAAATACATCTTATTTTTTAAAAGTTCTGCCCAGAGAAAAATACACAAACGTAAGACATTTTGAACTAAAAATTACTTCAATGTTACATGTGAAAGTGTGATTTCTTCTGTGGAATTTATTAAACATCAGTCCAGAAATCAACTTAAAAGTTTATTTTGCTGCATCTTTTGAGTTTAGGAACTACAGAACTGGAGATGGACATTCGTTCATTGGTAGATGCAGCTGATCGAACACTTAACTCCCACTATATTGATTTTCTTCAAGATTATTTTGACTACATTATTAACATTCAGTTTGTCTTTACGATATTATTTTATTTTGCCATCGATCAAATATTAATTTAAATGAACTTATTGTTTTAATACATTTTTTATTAGTCCCTTTTATGCAATTGTTAGGGTATCAGTGTTCTATTAGCAGTATATTTGTTTAAAATGAACTAATAATAAAGAACGGCGGCAATCATGCCTAAAGTTTCCAATCTGTCCCTCGAGCCTCGACAAGTTGAAAACCCTTGCTGTAGAACATTTGCGTACCGTGAGCGCTATCTGTGGGTGAAAATTGCCTAGACTGAAGTAGCTTTGTAAGTGACCATTGATTATTTTTGTACATAAGAATAATAAATGAATATTTCAGCATTAAAAATTAAACATTTTATTTAAAACATAATACTCCTACATTAGTTGTATTTACTCGCGACGTATTAATTCAAAAATTTCCCGCTTAACCTACTTCAGGCTTAAACTATTGGCCGGTGAGGCAGCGTCATTCGCTTAAGATCAACACTATATTTCTAAACAGAGTTGTTCAATATTTTCCGTCCGATCTCAGAATGACAACTGCTGCACTGAAAATGATACTTGTAGATTACACTTCAACACAATAGAATTCGCAAGAAAATATTCTTCGCACTATGTACAGCAGGTATGTAGTGGTCGGTTCTTAAAAATTCTCAACATGGTCTGCAGTTTGTAACAATTGTCCTACAATGAATAACAGAAACTAAGCTCAGAGGCGAAAGCGTATCTAATCGAATTTTTTCCATCTTTAGCCTTACGGTCTTATGGTCTCTTTTCCGCGGCTTTGATGCGATGGAGAAACCATTTGGGAGTGAATACCAGGATTCGAAAGGTTAGAATGCGGTAGGATGTACGTATTGTAATGGCTTTAAGGTTTTCGGCCTAGCCACATATAATCAAGTTATTTAATTTGTATGTGTAATAATTACCTATTAAATAAAGTAAATAATAATAATCATAAATCGATATTTTTAGCAGGGTGGCCATTCATTTTCTAGAACAAATTTCCCTGAATCCCCCCGGTTTTGCCAGGAATTTTTTCCCTAATAAGATTTGTAATTTCACAGCACTCAAAGAAAATATTATTTACTCTGACACTAACTGGACAGCTCTCGTATTTTGTCGTAAAACAATACATTTTTTAAAATTCTCCTAAATAAAAATTTAGAGAAACAAGGTGTACTGATGTTTTTAGTATTAACGTGTAGTTCCATAACATCTCAACATTTTCCCTGAATTATAAAGATTCTTCTGCTAATTTCCTCATTCTTCCCTGACTTTCCCAGAGCAAAGAAATCTCCTAAGTTTTTCCGGTTTTCCATATTTTACAGAAAGTAGCCACCCTGCTTCAAAATATTGGTACTCGAAATTGCTATCATTAATATCGTTTAATTTTAAAAGTGGCTGAAATATACCATTATGTACACGTTAGTTAATTATTCACGAGCGCGTTAGCGTGGGTTTTTTGTAACGAGCAAACTAACGAGCAAATAATGCCCCTTGAGACACGTGTAATACACAATATTTTACCTTATTCAATCGTATTTGCAACATTTTGAACGTATTGTCTTCTACAAGTAGGCGTAATGATGATTTTAGGTATGAGGTAATGAGGATAATGATGTATTAGATTAATTTGAGCGGTACATTGGAGGCCTTGGAGGGTATATTTGAGATGACCATCGCTGGCTGTTCCGAAAAAATGGAAGATATTCCTGAAAGTATTAAAAGTGAAGCTGCAAAAGCTGTAGAAAATTTAATACCCAGTAAATTAAATTTTGTACATCGTAATGAATACGAAATTATCAAGGAGTGGAGTAAAGAAAGAAATATTAATAAATTGTGCGAGTAAGGAGTTGTGGGAGTCGATCCAAGAAATATGTTTGGAGTCCCTGATGAAGAATTTGATACTTACTTGCGCAGGCCGAAGTCTGTGCTGTTGCCCGCGAGGAGCGCGCGCGTCAGGGGGCGCCGCTCGCGGTGCTTGAGCTGCATCAGCAGCTGCCGGGAGCCGTCGTCAACGTCGTCGTCAACGTCGTCGTCCTCGTCGTCTTCCTCGCCGCCGCCGCCGCTCGGCGCAGACGACCCCGCCAGCAGCAGCACCACGTCGTCGAACTTGCCCGCCCACGCCACGTTCAGCCCCAGGCGCAGCGCGGGCCCGGCCGCCCCGGGCCCCGCCCCCGCCTCCGCCCGCGCCGCCGCCGCCTCCACTTGGCCCTGCCAAACAAACGCCATCATCATCGTCCTCTGATTTTTACTTTCTCGCACTTACTAACGTAAGAAGAGAAAGTATCGTACTCGTAATCGCGCGTCGGAAAACCGCGAATTTTCGACACAAAAACTCTTATTGCCGGGCCCTTGTATCGAAAAAAGTGGACAAATCCAGTTCGTAAGCGTAGAAAAATTCTTCTAACACATGGTGTAGCTATAATCTATGTTGTTTGTGTCCTTGAAACCGAAAATCGAATGACAGCAAAACATCTCTATGTCCGTTTATTTGTCCCAACGTCTGAACGAGGCTAGCAGCTAAACTGTTCATTTTCTCCAAAATTGATATTTTCCAATCGATACTTTACATGAAGACCCTTTCAAAAAATTACTCCATCGTTTCTGATTAAATTTTCTTGTTGGGTAGGGACGTTCAAGAGAATGGTGCAGATCCCATTTTCATTGAAAACTGATTTGTCGAAAATTGCAAAAATTCAATTTTTTTCGGGGTCTTCCTACATCTATAATTATGAAGATAGCGATTTTCCTTAATGAAATCTGTTCCAGAAAGAAATAGGGCCGTACATAACTTTTCGAAAATTTGAGTTATCACATAATTTTGTGGGGAAATATGGGAGAGCTAGTACGTGCGGTTTTAGCACTACTAGTTGTTCCTTAGGGGTTTTATCCAGCCGTTAGCCGGTTATCCCGATGATTCGACCATACACTAGACACCAACACACGTGCGGGCACCTCTGATGTGGTGTCAGAAGAACGCGAGGCCCTCCGCGACATCATATACATGAGAGAAAGGAACAGACAACCATTCCCAAGGCGGGACTCGAACCCGCGACCCTTCGGGCTGCGAAGCGCTGAGCCGGCACCCGCTGTTAGCCACCTCGGTCATCCACGTCGGCTAAAATTTATTTACTCGTACGACATAAATATTGTAATAAGATGTTACGGTACGAATATCATATGACTTTTTATCCTCTCTGTACAACATCCAATGAAATATAATTTTCGTTTACATTTGAGTATGAGCCCTTCGAAAGGTGGCCTATTGATGTTGATAATAGTTAATAGGTCTACTAGTTAATAGTAATTAGTTCTACTAGTTACTTACATTGCGCAACCGAATTCTAGTTAATAATGGAACGTATATTTTAAAAAAATGTTCTAATAACTCTTATTACAAAAGTTTCTCAAAGTATAACTTTAGACAATAAAATTGGATAAATTACTATTAGCACTTGTAGCGGGACTATATTTTATCACGCCTAGACACATTATATTGTTATGGTAATTTGGCAACCGCGCATCTTTGTCACGACGACGTCTAGACGGCAGAGGAGACGAGCATCATGGTATAGGCTGCAGAAACTTCCCTGTTTCTGTTTTTCCCCCATTCCTGACTCATGGAAGTCGGTCTGACTGCTCAAGTACCGGCTGGGTTGGTCATACGCGCCAAACAAACACCAGTTGCTGCGAATCTCTAGAAATTAATCTGTGATATATGCACGACATGGAGGGAAGTTATGTCTGATTTATCGATATATTAAGCGCAACGTAACATTAATTACACTGGTCAACAGCATTTTTGTAACAAAGAATGTGAACGGTGTTCTTAGCTAAGACGTAGCCACTAAATTCGTAAATGAAATCAGTTTTTGCCAATGAATTAAGTTTTCTTTTTACACGATCCTCTTTATTAATGCTTGAAAACGCAGCATATAGGTTATTTTCCTGTAGTTTCATTTCATAATTCTGTAGCATTGTTCAGGAACAATCGAACTCTGTACAAAGAATTCCTATACATGACACCGAATTCAGAAAATTCACCTTTACGAAATGAAAAGGGCTAGGTAACATTTCTAATAAGTCATGCTCGAACATATAGAATGGCTTTCTTTCTTGCCAGTTGCGTCCCAGCAATGAGAGTTCTGACAGTGTGGAAATAGGCTTGGATGTGACTGCTTGTTGTTCTAGGTTCGTAAACTTATGTGTTTTGTATTAATTCCGAAGAAGACTGTAACTGTGTAAATAGCCCAAATACGTTATTTTATATCTTTGGATAAGTAACTCTGAAATAGAAAAAAACCGAGCCTTAATCCCAAGTGTTGTGTACTTTATTTTGAGTGTAAGGTAGGCGCCCAGGGCAATAAATGGGCCTTCCATATACGCTGTGTATTGTGTGCTACACTCCTGACATGCTGGTTAAAAGTTTCACGACACATGGCTTTTGCTGTTCCCATGTTTTGGAGGGAACCAAAAAAATCACATAACAGACAGTTTTTTCTCTTTGACATGTAACTGGAATCCTGAACTTCATTTTTCTGAACACCTATGTTGTATTTCGTTCAAAACAACAGAACCACATGTATACATGCATTTGTATCTGTTGTAATTATAAGCGGGTAATTTTGCCATATACAAATAATACATAAGGAGACATACACTATTACAAAATTCATCATCACATGAAAACTAAGGCGACAGAGAAATTCTATTCCAGAAAGAAGCGTGTTTTTGTTCTTCTTAGAGAAAAAAATGTAGACCTTCTATTTAAAACAGTGGTCTCTCGTGAAACACTATCGGAAAGCTTTTGTTTATTCGTTAATCCGTTACTCCGTTAATCCAACTAACACCATTCCTCCATTACACCATTAACCCAATAATATATTATCCATTAATCCGTTTTTCCGGTAATCCGGTTTTCCGTTAAATCCTTATTTTCGTCAATCCGGTTTCCGGTTAATCAGTTTTTCCGTTATTTCGTTTTCCGTTAATCCGGTTTCAATATACCCATATGTCGTTAATCCACTAGTCGTTAATTCATTTGTCGTTAATCCGTTATCCGTTAATCCGCATTCCTTTAATAGGTTTCTTCGTCAATCCATTTTTCGCTTAATCCGTTTATTTGTTAAACCGTTTAGTCGTTTATTCGTTTTCTGTTAATCCATTTGCAGTAACTATTTTACGTTACTCTATTTGCCAGTACTCTATTGGCCGTTAATCTATTTGCCGTTAAACCGTTATCCGTTTATCCATTTCCTTTAATAGGTTTTCGTAAATTACTTTTTGGTTAATCCGATTTTCGGTTAATCCGTTTTTGGTAAATCCGTTTATTAGTTAATCCGATTTCCCGTTATTTCGTTTTACATAAATTCGTTTGCCGTTAATCAGTTTTCTGTTTTTCGTTAATCCATTTCCCGATAATCCGTTTCCCGTTTATCCGTTCTTTCGTTAATTCACTTTCCGTTAAACCGTTTTCCGTTAATCCGTATTCCGTTAATCCGTTTTCCATTCATCCGTTTCCGTTAATCCCTTTTCCGTTAATCCGTCATCCGTAAATGTGTACTCTTTTAATAGGTTTCTTCGTGAATCAATTTCCGCTTTCCGTTTCCGTTAATCCGATAATCTGTTTTCGTCAATCTGTTTTCACGTTCCTTCGTTAACCCTTATTTTCGTTTTCCGTTCCTTTGTTTTCCGTTCCTGTGTTTTCCACGAATTTTCCGAGCAATCAGACCGACGAGCAATCGGACCGACGAGCAATCGGACCGACGAGCAATCGGACCGACGAGCAATCGGACCGACGAGCAATCGGACCGACGAGCAATCGGACCGACGAGCAATCGGACCGACGAGCAATCGGACCGACGAGCAATCGGACCGACGAACAATCGGACCGACGAGCAATCGGACCGACGAGTAAACGCACCGATAATAAACGGGCCAACGAGTAACCGGATTAACGAAGAGACAACGGACTAACGAGACAACGGACTGACGAGACAACGGACTGACGAATAAACGGACTGACGAGTAAACGGTCTGACGAGTAAACGGTCTGACGAGTAAACGGCCTGACGAGTAAACGGCCTGACGAGATAACTGACTGACGAGATAACTGACTGACGAGATAACTGACTGACGAGATAACGGACTGACGAGAAAACGGACTGACGAGAAAACGGACTGACAAGTAAACGGACTGACAAGTAAACGGACTGACGAATAAACGGACTGACGAGTAAACGGACTGACGAGTAAACGGACTGACGGGTCTACGGACTGACGGGTCTACGGACTGACGGGTCTACGGACTGACGAGTCTACGGACAGACGAGTATACGGACTGACGAGTAAACGGACTGACGAGTAAACGGACTGACGAGTAATCGGACTGACGAATAAACGTACAGACGAGTAAACGTACAGACGAGTAATCGTACAGACCAGTAAACGTACAGACGAGTATTCGTACAGACGAGTAAACGTACAGACAATTAAACGTACTGACGTGTAAACGTACTGACGTGTAACGTACTGACGAGTAATCGGACTGACGAGTAAACGTACTGACGTGTAAACGTACTGACGAGTAATCGGACTGACGAGTAAACGGCCGACGGGACTGACGAGTAAACGGCCGACGAGAAAACGGACTGACGAGTAAACGGACTGACGAGCAAACGGACTGACGAGTAAACGGACTGACGAGTAAACGGACTGACGAGTAAAGGGACTGACGAGTAAACGTACAGACGAGTAAACGTACAGACGAGTAAAAGTACAGACGAGTAAACGGACTGACGAGTAAACGGACTGACGAGTAAACGGACTGACGAGTGAACGAACTGACGAGTAAACGGCCTGACGAGTAAACGGCCTGACGAGTAAACGGCCTGACGAGTAAACGGCCTGGCGAGTAAACGGACTGACGAGTAAACGGACTGACGAGTAAACGGACTGACGAGTAAACGGACTGACGAGTAAACGGACTGACGAGTAAACGGACTGACGAGTAATAGGACTGACGAGTAATAGGACTGACGAGTAATAGGACTGACGAGTAATAGGACTGACGAGTAATAGGACTGACGAGTAATAGGACTGACGAGTAATAGGACTGACGAGTAATAGGACTGACGTGTAAAAGGACTGACGAGTAATAGGACTGACGAGTAATAGGACTGACGAGTAATAGGACTGACGAGTAATGGGACTGACGAGTAATGGGACTGACGAATAATAAGACTTGCGAGTAATCGAACTGACGAGTAATCGGACTGACGAGTAATCGAACTGACGAGTACTCGAACTGACGAGTAAACGTACAGACGAGTAAACGTACAGACGAGTAAACGGCCTGACGAGTAAACGGAATGACGAGTAAACGGACTGACGAATAAACGGACTAACAAATAAACGGACTGACAAATAAACGGACTGACGAATAAACGGACTGACGAGTAAACGGACTGACGAGTAAACGGACTGACGGGTAAACGGACTGACGGGTAAACGGACTGACGAGTAAACGGTCTGACGAATAAACGGTCTGACGAGTAAACGGTCTGACGAGTAAAGGGACTGACGAGTAAAGGGACTGACGAGTAAACGGACTGACGAGTAAACGGACTGACGAGTAAACGGACTGACGAGTAAACGGACTGACGAGTAAACGGACTGACGAGTAAACGGACTGACGAGTAAACGGACTGACGAGTAAACGGACTGACGAGTAAACGGACTGACGAGTAAACGGACTGACGAGTAAACGGACTGACGAGAAAACGGACTGACGAGAAAACGGACTGACGAGTAAACGGACTGACGAGAAAACGGACTGACGAGAAAACGGACTGACGAGTAAACGGACTGACGAGTAAACGGACTGACGAGTAAACGGACTGACGAGTGAACGGACTGACGAGTGAACGGACTGACGAGTAAACGGACTGACGAGTAAACGGACTGACGAGTAAACGGACTGACGAGTAAACGGACTGACGAGTAAACGGACTGACGAGTGAACGGACTGACGAGTGAACGGACTGACGAGTGAACGGACTGACGAGTGAACGGACTGACGAGTGAACGGACTGACGAGTGAACGGACTGACGAGTGAACGGACTGACGAGTGAACGGACTGACGAGTGAACGGACTGACGAGTAAACGGACTGACGAGTAAACGGACTGACGAGTAAACGGACTGACGAGTCTACGGACTGACGAGTCTACGGACTGACGAGTCTACGGACTGACGAGTCTACGGACTGACGAGTCTACGGACTGACGAGTCTACGGACTGACGAGTCTACGGACTGACGAGTCTACGGACTGACGAGTCTACGGACTGACGAGTCTACGGACTGACGAGTCTACGGACTGACGAGTCTACGGACTGACGAGTCTACGGACTGACGAGTCTACGGGCTGACGAGTCTACGGGCTGACGAGTCTACGGACTGACGAGTCTACGGACTGACGAGTCTACGGACTGACGAGTCTACGGACTGACGAGTCTACGGACTGACGAGTCTACGGACTGACGAGTCTACGGACTGACGAGTCTACGGACTGACGAGTAATCGGACTGACGAGTAATCGGACTGACGAGTATTCGGACTGACGAGTAATCGGACTGACGAGTAATCGGACTGACGAGTAATCGGACTGACGAGTAATCGGACTGACGAGTAATCGGACTGACGAGTAATCGGACTGACGAGTAATGGGACTGACGAGTAATGGGACTGACGAGTCAACGCTAGCTCCTAAACCGTTCATCCGTTATGCTCCAAAATTGATATTCCAAAATCGATCTTTTTGATATTACGGCCCTTTGATTTTGAAATTTATTTGCGGTCGTCCGCGCAAATTTGGAGTATTTTGAATACCCCCTCAGCCCCCTGCAACGCATTTGTATTCGCGCTTGAACACCCCCTCTAATAAATACGTAACCCATGCGACAGTAACCCCACCAAATTCCAATAAGTAAAACTCAATAATAAAGCAAAAACGATTAGTATGAACTGTATTTGTGTTATACGTTAAATTTTATTGTAAGTAACGTGAGAATTAGTTGGTGGTGCGGATTGCGCAGAACAATGTTTGGGGCCAATTTTCTAAAGAGGGAAGGACGCGTTGGATTAGAAAATTTAATAAGCCGTGCATATGCCGTGGGGAATGAGGCTCCAATATACTGTGTCGACTAATTGGATTCTAGAATATTCTATAGATCAGTTTGGAATATTTTCTTCCTATTCTATAAGATTCAATAAATATATCATTTATAAAAATATTTCCATTTATTGTAACAATTTATAGAATTTAACTTCTTTTATTTATTACATTTTCAATTTAATTTGTTAATATGGTAATGTTGTAATATGAGACTAAAAAAAAGAAATTATTTCAGAAATGGTTGAAGGATTTTAAAATAAATATCAGCATGACGTAACACTAAACTATGACCCCCCTACTCTTATGTAACGCTCCCTCGAATCCCTGCACTCTCTTCAGCGTTACGTTATTTATGGACGACCCCTATTTTAATTTTGGGGGATATTTTATATAAAGATCATGGGACCATTTAAAAAAAATTACACAATTATTTTTATTAAAATTTGATGTCGGATAGCAGTAAGAGAATGTTGCAGGTCCCAATTTTGTTAAAAACCCTAATTTTTCAAAAATTGCAAAAGTTAAATATTTTTCGGCATCTTTCTTCAACTAAAATATTCAAAAGATTTTTTTTCTTTAGCGAAATCAGTTCTTTGAAGACAGATATTGAATTATGGTCACGTACATTTTTTCGAAAATGTCCGCGTAACTATTTTCTGATATGTATGCTTTTTTTAAAAATTTTCTAAACAATATTTTTCCTTAAAAACGACACCCTATTTTTTATTATATTTTGACCTCGGGTATGGTAAAGAGAGCAGAAGCGGAAGATTAAAGAGAATGGTGCATGTGTTATTTCCATTTAAATTCCAAAATAATCGAAAATTCCAAAAATTTAAATTTTTTTTTGAGTCTTCCTACAACTACAATTATGAAGTTGCGTTTTTTTCTTAATGAAACGAGTTTATCGAAAAAATATCTTCAGATAAGGTCATGTTCACTTTGTCGAAAATATTGAATTTATTGTAGTTTTGTATTATAAACGTGTATTGTATTATAATAAAGTATTTTTGCGTAATTTTACATGAAACAATTTTTAAATTTTAACCAATTATTTTCTCATAAACGGCTCCAAATTCGTACTTTAATTTTATGTAGCTAAGAACGGTAAAGAAAGTGACGCTAGTCCCATTTTTGGCAAAAATCTCTGTATTTTCGAAAACTGAAAAAAAATTGAAATGGTAAATTTGAATTTCCTGCGCTTTCATAGGAGCGCTGTCAGTTCGTAAAACGGCAATACGGGTGTTTCAGATCAGTGTATTTGAATGCTTCCCATTATTGCCAGTCGTGATGATCGTCTGATATATGAAAGAAACACCAGAAGGGTATAAGTGACATTTTATAAATTCAGAGAAATCTGTTTATTAAAACCAATACCACTGAGAAGTCGTGCATTGTTTCATTACTAAAACCACGGTGTTTCAAATGTTCATTAAAACCACGAAAATGCATTGCCACTGACATATAGCCTAAAATAAAAACGTCTTTTTTAAAGGATTTATAAAATGTCACTTATACCGTTCTGTTTTTTACCATTCATGTATAAAATTCTTATAAAGGAAATAGATTTAAGGAAGGGGATAAATTTAACATAAAACTAACAAATACATTTCTTTTACTTCAAGAAGTTCTAATCGCTGAATATTGAATTCCGAAATTGTTAGTTCACTTAGATGTAATCAAGGAAAGTTTGTGTGAAATATTATTCTTTCTTTTCTGTGTAATGTGCTGCAAAAAATGTAACAGTTAATTTTTTTCATGTTTGTTTCATTTGCAGATGTTAGAAATGTCTATTGTTCCTGGCTATCGAAATAAACACAGTTATGGCCCACAGGGGCTCGACCAATTCAATCAATTCAAACGAAATTGATTGAATTGGTAGATAAAATTAGTATTAGGGGGTATTCGATTAGCGTTTCGTAACATTGATATTTGTTTACATTTTTAAACATTTGTAAAAACATTCCCATTTTAGAGTCTTGTATTAAAACATTAATTCATTTGTATTAAAACATAAATAATTTAAAGTTATTAGTTGTAACAATAAAAGGAAACTTTTTGTCAATTCTGTATTGAATTTGTTAGACTACGAAGAAAATATTCAAAACTGATCTGTAATATTTGTTGAATACAATTAAATTGACGTAGTAGACTCTCACCCATGCGCCATCCACAACGGTGGCGTGTGCCCGGTTTGTGATCAGAAATTTTTTCGCCTCTGCGTCCTTCCTTGACTCAAAATTTCGCCCTCTTATTGTTAGGTGCAGCCGACTAATTCCAACTTTAATTAACAAATTTTGAAACACAGCACAAATAAAATGAATGCAATATTGTTACTGAGTACTAACGTACGTTAGGGGTGTTTAATCGCGCGTTAGGGTGCGTTACAGGAAGAGGGGGTATCCAAAAAACCTCCAAATTTGCGTTACGTAATTTATGGAGGGCCCCTAGATGAACAACTAGAGAATACCATTAGTTTTGGATAGTTTCATACAATTTATTCAAGACGTAATCCCATCACATCCAAAGAGGCAATCTCATTATGCTTATACCTTTGCCTTAACAATGATTAAAATGTTTTTGTTTCTAAAATATTTATGAGATGACGAGCTGAAATTGCCCGCCCTCCTCGAAATACTCTCAGGATCCGTCCCCGGGAAATCAACAAGTTCTGATTTATCTCACAGGTCACGCACTTTCGCCAAGCAGCACTACACGCACTTACTTGGGTGAGGTTGACAGCACGCAGATACAGCAACGCGCCCATTTTGTTTTCGTAGTTTTGGCCATTGCTGTGAGTACCACGACGACCGTCGTAATATGCAGCAGCCGGACTCATCACACTCTGAACACGCCCATGCGTGCCTCGGAGCACACACGCACGCCCGTCACCAACACGGCACGCATGTACACTCGCGCAATGTTATGCAGTGTCCACAGCGAATCGCAAAAAAGAAAACGCCGAAGGAAGTCTTTGCTGCCGTTCCCAGCGGTTTGCAAGGTCGTTTCAGTCCGCGCCTCGACGCGGCGGTCCGTCTTCTGAGTCAGGCACGCCTTCTCCCCACTCCACTCTCGTTTTCCTTCAGAGTCCACCAACACAAGGTGCCCATAATAGCCGAGCGCATGCATACACCATCTAGATTACGTGTAATGTAGGTAGTGTTGGCATACACCGCAAGGCGCGTATTTCAATGTTGCGGAGCGATTCAGGAAAATAATAATACGCAAAGCTAGTTGAACTATTGTTTGGGGGCAGTATTATACTATTGAATAACAATTAGATAGATAGATTTATTAAAGTTCGCTTTGAGCAAATGCTCGGTGGCAAACATGATAAAAATTAAAATTAGAATTACTAAACATTTTCAACATTTACAATTGGGTTTACTATTAGAATTAGGGGGTCGATATAATAGTTCCAATTTATTTCTAGCTAACTCTAAATTCACTTCTATTTTACATAACACTTCACTACACTACACTACACTGCACTCCCCTTCACTACACTACACTCCCTTCCCCCCTTAGAGCGCGGAGGTTTATGATATGTCTTATTTTTTTTCTTTTCTTAGTGTTATTTCCATGGAAAATGTAAGAGAAGCATTATTTCATCTACAATTACAAAAATTATGAAATTTTAACATGTCATATAGTCATATTTTGGATTATATTAACCCTTTGGTCATTTATCGTTCATTTCTCAAATTATAGGAATAAAATTCCATGATTTTTTGTAGTTTTTTTACTCATATTTTCGCATATGAGTATTAGAGGCATATTTGCAGTTGCCTCTAAGATATTTTTCTTATCTCCTAATTGTTATCTAATTTCTTACAAATGTTGAATGCAATTGTTTATCTTTTCTATAAATACATATGCATGTGAATTAGGAGGATAAGCTATATAGAAGAAGAAAAAGAAAGCACCAGATGCGAAGTGTTAGTTCAGTTTTGTCAGGTTTTGTACCAAGGCAAACTGCTTCTATAAAATTTACTTAACTTTAGCAAGCAGAATTGTCTTCACAGGGCACCAAAGGAGAAGGGGTGAATTATGAATGTGAAGGTTTTAAAAGTATATTTTCAATATAATGTTTAAACAGCAGAGAGATTTTGAAAGTATCAAAAATGCAACCAAACATTTATAACTCATATTTATGGTAATTTTTCTAAAGTCATAAATGCTTGCATATTTCTAACATTTTTAGGTCATAAACATCTGGGCTCTAATAATAACTATAGGCAATGTAACATTACTGCTAATTCCCTGAATCAGTGCATGAACAATATTTATTTATGTACAATAAATTGCAGTCTCAAGAGCACATTGTGCATAACAGCCTCTTACACCATGTTGACATATCTCAAATCTTATCATTCTTGTTTTGTTTTTCCATAATTGAGAAAAATAACTTTAAAACACTGGGTATAAAATTTGATTCAGACTTTCACCAGTTCAATATTTTATTTCAATATATTATTTCGAAGATTGTGTTTAAGATCAAAGTCTGTAAGATAATTACTCAGTTGGACTTCCCTTCACACACAAGTAAGTGAAGAATAGCAATAATTCAGAATTATTATTGATAAGTACACCAGGATTATAAGTTCATTGAATGTTCATTTCCAACACGTGATGCCTTTGAGACATGCTTTTAAAAATTCAACCTGTTTATTTGTTTTTTCCCCAATTCATTTTCCCTAAATATGTTTTAATGATATGACTTTTATGAAAGATTAATTTGGCCGGAGATAAAAATTAAATCATGAAAGGCAAAACACTTTTCATATTTTATATTCAAAATAAGAAAAAAATGGTCAAATCATGATAAATCTATTATTTTTTTTTATCATGAACTGACCAGAAATTAGGCTTTACAGCCTGTTTCTATTGGTTTATTAAAGTATTCTTGGTAGATTATTAGTCTCCCAAGTTGCCACCTCTTTAAGTGGTCTGCCTCTATCTCTGATCCCTATTGGTTTGTACTTCCAGATTAATTTTGGAAATCTGTTGTTCAATCTCTGTAAATGATATTTCCATCTCTTTTGAGACTGTTTTATCTCTTATACTAAATATTTGGTTTTCAATTTCTTTCTGGTGTTTTTATTACTCAGTGTCTCTTCTTGTGATTCACATATCTTAGAAATCTCATATGTGCCTCATGAAGCTTTGTTTGTCTTTCTCTTTAATTACATTTGATTCTAGGTTTAGCAGCTATATTGTGGTGTTTGTTTTGTTTCCCGGTCCATGTCTCTGTCAAAGTGTTTCTTAAATGTTTCACATATTCTATTGTAGGTATTAAGTTTGTTTTCTTTGTATTCCTGAGTTTGGTTGAATACACTTATGATATTTCCAAGGTATGAAAATTTATTTTCTTGTTCCACTAATTTTCCATTTATTACTATTTTGGCTCTCCTTTGTCCCTTGCCTTGTACTGCCACAACTTTTGTTTTCATTGAATATTTGTGCCACTTTTGTCAATTCAAAAACTGCTCTTTGTAAATTATCTTCAAAATCCATTATGACAGTTTGGTCATCAGCATACATGATTGTATCTATCTTCTCATCTTTTGTGATCTGTATTCCTTGTCTAACTTTCCTTCTCCATTTTCGTACTAATGTATGTATGTTGAAGAGGATGGGTAATAATCCACATCCTTGCCTTAAGCCACTGTTGGTTGTTATTGCTGCTGACTTTTTCCCTCTCTCAACAGTATTTTAATTATTGAGTTCTTGTAGAGACTTTGTATTGCATTGAGAAACTGATTTGAAACTTTCTCCTCTTCTACTATTTTCCAGAGTTTCTGTCAATTAACTTTGCCGTAAGCCTTTTCATATTCAATAAATATGTTTTTGTATTTGAATTAGCTTTCATTCTGTGTAAAGAATTATGAGGACAAGTCTACTTTCTTTGTCCTTATAATTCTTTACACAGAATGAAAGCTAATTCAAATACAATTGAAGCATCAAGTGAAGAAGGGAGCTAACCCACAAAATTTAAAAGTTTAATTTATGAAAATATTTGATTATGAACTGATTGAATTTGTCAATAAATTGATTGTTTTGTGTTTTTTGGGTTAGCAACATCTCACTGGATACCTTAACTAACGGGATTAATATCACTGGGAAGGGAATTCCAGACATACAATTTACAATGATCCTTTGAAAATATTAAAAGCATGCCTTTAAGAAAATATATTGTTTTATTACATTCCATAATTTCACTTGGTGAACACTTTTAATAATAGTAATTTTCTGAAATATTTTCTACAGAAAGGTACAAAAAGAACAAAAGGTAATTTTTCATACTCGCTTAGTAATAAGTACAAAATAGTCTCTAATCAAACTTCACAATAACACATCAAAAGTGCATACCCTACCACTTAATAAAATTTCCCAACAACAATTCGATAAATCTAAGATACAAGAAAAGTTGAAGAGTGCAACTATTTAAAATATTTAAGTCTTCTTTGTATAAATTTTAGTAGTGAGAAAACTCCATGTCAATGCCAACAGGCACACTCCATTTAGAATCACAAGAAGAATTGTTCTTATTCTAAGGTTTATAACCAATTTTAATTTCTTTCAAACTGGAAGCCCTGAAAAACATGGTTTAACTTATATAATTCATTTGTTCAAAGTCTGATCGTTCAATGAATAAACTAATGAAACACGTCCTTTTATCTGTTAAACAACTAAACTGCTCATACACCAAAAAGGAATGCTGCTCAGACTCAAAATAGGTTTCCATATTTTCTATAAATTGTCTTAAACTGACACTTCATTCATGGAATAAAACAAAAATTTACTCTAACAAAATATACATAGAAATATTTTTAACGTTACATTTTCACAATTTTGCCCTCAATTAAAACTCTAGTTCATTGCTTTGCTTTGGAAATACTGATCATTTAGATATCTTATAAAATTACAGATACATTTATGATATATTTTGTACTCTCCTTAGAACAAGTTTCTCAAATTCTTCTGAATTAGAAAGACCACTCAAATTATGAAATCTTTCTTAGCATCTCAAAACTATTCTAATTTTGTAAATGTTGCTGTGGTCATCAGAATAGTATAATAATAACTCATTATTTTTCATGAAGACCTGATTTAAAATATTTCTCATTCCTCATTTTTTAAATGTTGTAGTCATGAGAATAGTATAGTAATATTCTATTTTTGTGAGAACAGTATAAAAATAATAATATTCTATATTATGAAGAGTAGTATCTTGATTAAACTTTTTATTTCAAAGCTTTCTTCTTTACTATTTCTTAAAAAGAAAACCTTATTCATCACAGTATGACTCCATTTAGGAAGGAATAATGTGTATTTACTTAATAAGTACTCCATTTTGTAAAAATCAATCTTCAATTACATTTTATAGTGAATTAACAAAATTTGACATTCAAGAGAATGTTATTTTTCTTAAAAATTTCACAAGAAAGAACAATGAACACTTTCCACATATCACTCCTTTTCAATTTTGAACAGTCCAAATGATTTTAACAGAGAGTAAAAACAAAGAGTAACAATTAAATTCACCAAAATAGTAAATTAAATATTTACATAAGTTCTTTAACTGCATTGCCATTATATACATTTTTATTAACATTATGCATAAAATATTCTTTCCTTTATTTACAACCTTCAGAAGACATATTATCAAGATAAGAACTTAATAAAATCACTTTAAACTTTCCCAGGTGGTATATGGTAGTATTTTAAATTCAAAGAAAGAAGAAAAATAACAATAAGAAAAAAATGAGAATAACAAAATTAAGATGAGTATCACAAGTTAAAAAGCATTGCAATGAGAAACAGGCATAATAGTAAGAAACACAATACTTCTAATTAATTTTTAAATGGTTTGGTAAAATAAGCAGATGCAGGAGGAACAAAAGGCCTGGGAAGAGGTGGTTTCACAGGATTTTTTGTAACAGGATTTTTAGTTGCAGGATTTTTAATTGCAGGATTGTCATTCAAGCCTTTGGACTCTACAGATGTGATAATGGGTGCTGTTCTAGGTCTACCGTCTCCAGTTGTATTGGAAGATGGTGGTTTGCTGTTGAAAAGAAAATTAAATGAAATTACTAATGAATAAAAACAAAAAACAAAATTCAATGTACAAAACCAAAACAAATAAAAACATCAAACAAGAACAAAACATGTACTTTTTTTAACAAAGTGCAAAAACTAGAACCTGGAAGTTCAGGAATTTATTTTACCTAAAATGGACAGGCAAAAAGGCATTTATTTTTACTAAAATAAGCATGCAAAATGCATTTATTCTGACTAAAGTATGGGGTAAAAAAACAAGAAACATTATCAAATCACCATTTAAAAGTACTTAGTGTAAGAAATTAATAATTAAAATGATTCACATTTCTATTCTAACTCTAAAATTTACATTAGCCCTCACGTGGAACGAAACTACTTTTTTTTCTATTCTTGATTGCACATGATCATCCAGTATGACAACTACAAATTTATTTTACTGGCAATGCTATCTCTACAAAATTATTTTGTGGACTCCCTCTCAAATCTTGAAATGTTATCAGTGTTAACAGAATTGTTGATTTCATTCTTCGCACTTCTGTAATCGCCAGAAGGGAAAGAGAAAAAGAAGAAACTTAGAAGGGTATAATCATGTAAAGGAAACTCTGTCCTCAAAAGGGATCCAAGGCCATACACAAACATGACGAGATTGTGTAGAGATGGTGTAGTGGTCTGAATGCTCGCCTTCCACCACTGGTGCCTGGGTTTTCTCAGGGTACTCCAGTTTCCACTGCCTGTAAGAATTTCACAGGATCGCTGGATCAATCATTCCCTACCCTATCTTGTCATTAAACATCATTCCGCTAAGGAGGTACGGATCACAGCAGTGCCTAGGTGATAGCCAAGAAGCAGCCAGAAAGGGCTGCGGCTATCTCAGCAAGTTATTGTCGGGTAGGGTCCCAGCCCGGAGAACTGAAGAAGGGAAATGGTGAGGAAATGGGTGACACCACCTCCCAAGACTCTAGGTATGGATAAGCAGAGCGTAGATGTAATGCCAGGTGAGGAGAAGGGTACAGCTTGAAGTTGGCCACTCAAGGCAAAAAACAGTTTCACAACCTGACACTGGAGCCTACATAGCCACAGAAAGGCAATAATTGACTATCTGTTCATGATCTGTTGTGTTCATGTTGTTCAGGCTTGCAGGTATAATTTTAGCTTGATAGTGATTGGTGCCAGGGGAGAAACCAGGAAAAATTATGACAAAAAGGTACAAAGAAAGCAAAATGCCAATAAGTGGCATCAGAAGCTGAAATAGGCAAAATGAAAATCTACTAAAACTACTCTCCAAGTACAATTACATGATTCTTAATGTTAAAAGTCATAAAATCATAAAAATAATAAAGTCATTTTAGAAAACTTAAGGCTCTACTCATTACTCATGTAAATTCTTTATTTTAAAATCATTTTTCGTTTTAATATGAAATGTAGTTATGATTAATGTTGATTATATGTTTAATTTAATTATGACATGTGTTTGTGATGTATTATTGCTCATTAATATCATGTTTGCCAAAAAATTGCTGAAATGAAACAAAAATTATAATTTGTAATTATTGTTTGGTAATTAGTAATTAAAACCATGCTCTCATTATTACAAAGTAAAGAAATCAATAGTAGCAGATGCTCTTGTAATGGCAGGCCACTTCAAAATGATCAAGAAAATTCATAATTTCTCGTATCTGGCAATTTTGGGATAAAATCAGTGTTTCATGGTTTTAAATGAATTCAAATGTGCTTTAGGCACATCTACTAAGTGGTCAGAAGATGAAAAAATTTTGTTTTAAGAATAGAGAACTTGAGATGAAGTAACAGAAGAGCTATAATCATCACAAAAGCAGCATAAAAATCTTAACATTTGATAATCAGTAAAAGGAAACTGTCAAATGTACACCTCCGCTTCTGCCGCTCATGATTCCTTGGCTGGCAAGGTGACGCTGTCACTCGCTGAGAGGCCGACGTTTCACCTGTAATGTCGCAGGCTTCCTCATGGCAGTGATGCAGGTCAATGGCGAACACAGATGAAAAGTTGGCCTCTCAGGCAAAGACCCAGTGACAATCAGACAGCCAAGAAGTCAAGGAAACTGTCAGTTTTGCAATGATACTGATGATTTGGAAAATTTTTTTTAAAAAAAGGAAAGATTTAAATAAATGAACTTTTTTCTTAAATTTCATTTAGTAGTCAGAATTCCTATTGCAACCTGGGATTCTACTCTTAGCAGTGTTAAAAAGAAAATATTTTGACTAATCCACTCATGAAATTTCAGCTAACAACATGCAAGAATTGGGACCACACAAACCAATCAGTACTTACTCATGCAAAATTATCAGTCATTGATTATTATTAGCTGATTTTTATACTACATGGTCTCTTGTGCATCTATCATTGTCAGCTGTTTGGTAGCCAGATGTTAGAAATATCTGAATAAATGTTAATTATTTATAGGCATGTCATGTTAAAATTTATCTTAAATTTATGAAATTAGATTCGTGAAATAGGCTTAATAAATCCCACACATGCTTTGGAAATTCTCAGATAAATTCACTCCTAACAATTTGCAAATTTATCAAAAGTGCTCATGGGATTACCTATGATAACCACTGAGGCCACTAATAGACCCAATACAGTATTTAAATTTTTATTCATGAAAATACATTCATTTTTTCTTTTTGATTTTTGCTCTTTCACATTTATTTAAGAATAGGGAAAAAGAAAAAAAAATTTGCAATCACAGCAAATGTTTTAGAAAATCCATCATAACACAGCTAAGACCCATTAATTACTTTCCACTCCCTGGGGCAATATTGATGATGTTACCCCCTTCCTCTTAATTTGAGTTTAAATATGTATATTATAGAATTGGCGATAAATATTTCATAGAAACTATGCAAGTATTAATTCAATTACTATACCTGTTACTCAATAACAAGGTCATCTCTGGCATACTGTGCGAAAAACATATCTCTGACAGAAGTGTCAATTCAACATTGCGGCAGCAGTGACAATTATTATATAAATATTTTTTATTAAAAAATAAAATATGCAATGAAATACTTGCATTAGTATAATACTAGTAACCACCATTTTTTCCTTCCTAAAAAGAGGGTTCATGTAATTTGAGATCAGATAAATTCAAAAGCAGAGCTCACATTTTGAATGTATGATTTACTTTAATTTTTATGTCCACAGACAAGATCAGCAGCTACCTCAGAAAAGTAACGGTGAGAGTAATAGGGAAAAAGTTTGCTCTGCACCTGGAGATGTCCTCAATCTGATACCTGTTGTAAAGCGTCTCATGGCTGTGAGGTACTTGTGTATTACTTTCTCAGTAAGGAATAAAATTGATCCATTAGACTAAAAACATTTGTGACCTGTTGATCTGCTATTGAGAATGACCAACTTACTTTAAATGCAGATTTTATACAAAAGTAAATAGCACTAAATCAGGAATGGAAATGCACTGTTCTTAAGGTGAAATTTTCAGGACCAGAAATATTTCACCTGAAATGCTGCTTTACCTTAAAATGGGATTCAACTAAATTTGGGGTTTCACTGTATTTATGTTTAAAATATTACAAACTCATTGTGTGATGCAATAATTTATGTATAATTTTTGAACAAACATTTCAAATAGTCAAAATAGTACTGAACTATTGTGCGAAATTCTTTCCTATCTTTCTGAATGTTTTCAAGTTTTTAAAGCTGCAAACTTCAAAGTATCAAGACTCATGAAGTTTTAGAGTAATAAAATTTCAAAATTTATTTGAAATAAGGAAGTGGTACTCTTTTCTGTGTAAATAATGTTTAAATAATTAATAAATGTTTAATTAATTAGAAAAAATGTTAATAAATCAATCTACAAAATTGTTAAAATTAGCATTTCTCATCTGAAATAATATACTCGCATCATACATTTCAATGGCCAAAATTTCCATTACGAGCTAACTATAACGTGATCAATATCCATCATTTAAAAAAAAAAAAACTGGTTAATTTCGGTGAAACTTGTCATAGAAAAGGATCTTATCTTTCCGAGGACGTTATGAACTAAAAATAGCCAAATTTTGAGATATATGTTGTTAAAATTTAGCTATCAAAATTAAAATGTATAATGATTGATGAATTATAATTTAAATAATTATAAATTATAATAATTCCTTAATGAAAGTTTTCAATAGGTATTGTCCGGGGAAACCAGCTCCTCTGCCTCCCTGCTACCAGACAACTCACCTAAAAATCCCTTGAGGCATGACAGGTGGGCGGGGCCGATCATTTTTGTCCTGTTGAGAAAGTGTGTGCTGTATCTGCCCTCGCAAATCACTGATTGGCCTTGGAATATGGATAGGATCCTGTGTGACCGACTGTTGGCCTCGAATTTCCTGAGGAGAAAATGTCATTTTTCAGAAATCTGAAATGACCATAGAACTTTCCACAAGGTAAACTAATAAATTGCGTAAGTGTCAAAATTAGACACTTAAGAGATCAATGCTTTAGAGAATGAGAGTCAAAATTCCATTTTCTCTACATGTAAGGTTTAGGTGTCATAATAATGGCCAAAAAAATATTGACTTCCATGATATATATTAACTCCCATCATTATTCATTTTAGCTTGTTAACAATGAAACAGTAACTCTAATATAGCAACAAAGGGTGTGGAAACTTTTGCATTCCTTCTGTAGTTTGTTTTTATAAGTTGTGTCTCTTGACCTCTAAGGCCCAGGTATATTTTGAGAATTAAAAAAACAAAACAAAAAACAACAACAACAACTAAAAGTCCTTTTGTAATTAAGCAATATAAGAAAATCTAGAGCATTTTAAGAACGCAATAAAAAATATATATCACATTTTTTAACCCACGTGGTTAACGTCCACCGTCCAATTGTAGTAGCAAATAATGTTCCTACCAATCCTAATTTAACAGTTTATAAACTGACAAAACCTCTAAAGACCACAAGGTAAACTATAAATACACAGACATTCAATTGTTCATAGTTATGAACAATAACAATAATAAATAAAAACAAATTTCAAGTTTTTCAACATGGTAAATAATAAAATAAATTGACAGCTCTTACATGAGGAGTTCTGATCCACCCTCTCGGGTCAATAGGTGTTGAGGTACTATACTGAGGAGGAGTGGAAGAAGTTGGGTTTTTCTTCTGTTGTTGTTGTTGCAGCTCGTTTAGTCTTCTATTCAACCAGGAAATTACTGTTAAACAGAAAAAAAACAAATATTACAGTAAACAGAACCATGAAAGGTATCTTGTAATTCTTGAGGTTTTTAATTCAGACAGAATATGTCACCTCTTCCCATGAAGTTGCTCATAATTCTATGGGTCAACCTGTGATCAACACACATAATGTTGCCTACATAAGTTGCCTGAGGTTGAAAAGACAACAAGCAACAGGAACAGTTTAATAAAATGTTTTGGATTCGTTTATGAAAAAGTAAATTCTATTGAACTATTCTTCTGTAAATTGAAAAATTAAATACCATTTAAGAAAGCATCATTTGTAAAATTGGGTATTTATTATGTGAATGAAGTTTAATTGCAATTAACATACTTATACTAAAAAGGAGCATATTCCATATCAGAACTCCCAAAGAAAAGCAATGAAAAGATGAAAGTACAAAATTAGCATACCATTATTATTGTTTTGTAAAGTTTTCTCCCTTTCTTCAAGTTTCTGACTTGTTACGGCAAGGGTTTCTCTCAGCTCTTTCTCAGTTTCTTCATTCTTTTTACACTGTTCCTCTAGTTTCTTGATTTCATTTCTCAATTCACTTACTTCACCTTCTTTCCTTTCAATCACTTTTTCTTGTTCAATGGATATCTTTGTCCTAAGTTTGAGCTAAAGGGATAATAATTAATAGTATTACATGAACGATAAAAGTGCAACAACTTAAATTTATGTGCTTTTGTTTTTCTAGAAAAAAATTTATGTAGGTATCCAGGACACACGATCTTCTAGCATAAATAGTAGAATATGTTTAGAATATCAATACAAGTTTAAATTTCTTAAGCTATCTCGTACACTTTGACTACAGCAAAGCAAGTTTGAATACCTAGAATCTAAATAGAAACCAAAAATGGACAAAGAAGAAAACATATTCAAGGAGTCATCCATAAATTACGTAAATTCTAAAGAGGGGGGCGTGTTTGAGGCAGCATTTTGATGTGCGACATAGGGGTGGAGTCAGTGTAATGTTATGTAAGGCTCATATTTATTAAAATTTTTTCAACATTTGATGAAATAATTCCTTGTATTCAGTCTCGTACTAAAACATTACAATTTTAACAAATTAAATTAAAAAATATAAATAAATAAAAAGTTAATGTGTATAAATTGTTGCAATAAATGGAAATATTTTTTCATCGATGGCATATTGATTGAATGTGTTAGATAAAGAAGAAAATATTCCAAATTGATTTATATTCCAGAATCCAATTAAATTGGCACAGACCTGCTCATGCATCATCCACGATAGCTTGTATATGGTTGTAAGAAATTTTCTCGCCTCCACATTCTTCATCTAAAAATTGTCACAAATCATAAATTTTATTATACAGGCTGAGTTGCATAACTTTAGCACCTCCTGTAATTTTTGAACAGTTGAAAGTTATTACAAAGCAGTTTTCACGGGAAGTGGATGAGGGAATGGAAATAAATTGAAGTATATATATATATATTTTTTTTTTCCATTTTACCACTTGTATTTTAAGAGTTATTGAGGTAACTTTGTTTTTTCACATGGGACTATACATATTTTTTTAGTCTATCGTGATAAGCTTAAAGAGACGAATCCAATGATATCCATATTTTCATGTGTTGGATAAATTTTTTTGGAATAATTCTGATTTATAGGCAACCCATATTTAACGGAGATTTTGAATGTAACAGTCCACCACCCAACATTATACACGGCTCTCCCTGCCAACACATGCTTGAGGCGTTACAGTATCTATTAAACATGAGTTGCAAAATGTTGAAATTACTCAAAAAATATTAATCCAACATATGAAAATATGTATATTATTGGATTTGTCATTTTACTCTTTTCATGATAAACTAAAAAATATATATAGTTTCATTTGAAAGAAACAACAAAAAGTTATCTCAATATCTTTAAAATACAAGTGATAAAATGAAAATGAATATACAGAGTGAGCCATGTAACTTTAGCACCTCCTATAACTCTTGAACAGTTAAAGTTATGCACTTCTGTGATAACTGCATTGCAATAAGGAAATGGGGCTAATTGATACGTGTATTCATTTCTATCTTATCAATTGTATTTTATGTACAAAGTCTTTAGCTTAACTTGCAACCCATATCTGGAAACACCGCCTCTTGTTTTGGCAATTTGGCAATGCATGAAATACCTCTGGCATCCCTTTCACTCTTAGCGACCCACAGCTATGTACCCTCAGATTTCAGAGTGAGAGAATGTGGCAAATTGTAGTTGGAAGAAAGAGAAAGCACTTATTCTCTCCCTGTTAGTCTTCAACATACAGAATCCACTACACTGAAAAGAGTAAACACCTGTCTCTTGGCAAATGGTGGTCATGTTAAGCACTTACTCGATGGTCTGTTTTTTGTCATTTTAAGGAAATGATATTTTATTTTTTATTAATTATTTTCAATAATTATTAATTTACTACTGATATATGTTATATTTTTAATCATTTTATTAAGGCTTTATTATTTGCTTAATAATCAGATTCAATAATAATAATAATAATAATAATAATTCATTGTTATAAATAAAGATGACCTTGGTGGTAGTGTTTCACAACATATCTTTCTGATTTCTCTTTGAGCCGACTTTCATTAAATAATTATTATTGTTATTACGTTGCTGTTAATAAATTGATAAACACTCATAACTACCCTCCATATCTTCAGGATTACAGGTTTGTTTCTTAAGCATACTGGACAGAATCACCTAAAGAGATGTTTTGTTTCTTGCTCATGTCTCTGTTCATCCCTCCCCAAACCACCTACTCTGTGCTGCCTGAAAAACTTACAGCATGCGTGTGAACTGCATACTTGCCTGCCTAAGCTCTCGAATGGGGAGAACACAGAAATAGGAAAGTCGCTGCAGCTTATGATGTGATGGCTGCCTCCTGTGCTCTCTAGACATGCGAGACACTGTTGTCTTGAATTGTGGCAAAACATGCAGTAGCCAAATTGCCAAAACAAGAACAAGTGCTCCCAGACATGGGTTGCAAGTTAAGCTGAAGACCCTGTACATATTGTCATATGTTAGATGAGCATTGTTTTGAGTAATTTTGGAGTTTTTTTGCAACTGGTGTTTATAAGATATTTCGAATATAACAGTCCACCACACAAGGTCACACTCTCTCTGCTAGTGCACGCTTGGGGAAGGTATCTTAGTATTTGAAGATATGAAACATATTCCAAATATTTACAAAACCGTTGCAGTTTTTTTCATAAACTCTGCTTTCCATTCTTCCCTATTTTCATATTTTTGGTATTACTTCAGGATCGAACATACAGATTTATCAATTTCGTTGAAGATTTATCAACTTCATTGTGTTATACCTCAGGCTATTAAGATCTAGAAACTAAACACAATAAGAAGAAATTATGAAGATTGTAAACAGAATATTGCATATTTTCAGCAAATACTTTTGCAGGAAGATAAGATAACTAAAAATAAAATATAGTGCAAGAATACTAAATAAAGGTACATTACAACAATAATAGTCAAATTACTTTAGCATGTGTTCATAACGTTCACCATCCACAAAGATATCTGCAGGCATTTTTCAAAAGATTTCTTAACTGCAAGCAGTGTTTCTTTTTCAACTTCAGAACATGAAGTTACAATGATTCCACGCATATCTTGTGATGTAGATGGGAGTCTCATGGTACACATGGTTTTTAAGAAAACTCCAGAGAAAAAATCTAGTAGGGAACACATGGACCAACACACAGTACCACTATGTCCTATCCAACGGCCTGGGATCCCATTAATATCCTATGGTATGACACCCCTTTAAATAATAATCTGTTGTAATAAGTTGAAATAATAATCTTATTTCAATACATATAATAAATCCATACTTTCAATCTTTAAGTAATACAAAAAATATAAAAAATGTGGAAGAATGGAAAGCAGAGTTTAGGAAAAAAATCTGCAAGTTTCATAAATATTGGGAATATGTTTCATATCTTCAAATACTAAGATCCCTTCCCTTCCCCAAGCATACACTAGCAGGGGGAGCGCTGCATGACCTTGTGTGGCAGACTGTTACGATTAAAATACCTGTTAAACACTAAAGCAAAAAAATCAAAATTACTCAAAAACTGCTCATCTACCATATGACAATATGTGTGTCATTGGATTTGTCATTTTATGCTCAACATGATACACTGAAAAAATATGTAGTTCCATTAAAAGAAAAACAAATATCTCATAAACTACAAGTGATAAAATAGAAATGAAGACACGTATCACTTAGCCCCATTCCCTCATCCACTTCTGTGAAAACTGCATTGCAATAACTTCAACCGTACAAAAGTTATATAAGGTGGTCAAGTTAAGTGACTCACCCTGCATACCTCTATTAGCCCCATTCCCTTGAGTATTTCCATTAAAACTGAATTGCAATTACTTCAACCATTCAAAAATTGCATGAGGTGTTAAAGTTATGCAACTCACCTGTAAAACACAAATAAAACTGATACAACTCATATTATAATTACAGTATTTTTGCTTATTGCAAATCGGGTAGGAGGGGTATTGTCACATACCGTAGTATGTATGTACTTACTTAGGAACATTACATGTATGTAATTACTTAGGAATATTCACATGCACCATGTGTTAAGAGTGGGAAGGGGATATTCAAAATACTCTAAATTTGCGTTATTAATTTATGGATGACCCTTACGAAAGTGATAAAAAAATATACAAAACTTCAATTTTAATATTTTAGAGCTTTGTTCATGTAGTGAAAGAACAAATACATTCAGGACTAGACAGAAACATTACTTTTGAGCTTGTTTCAGCATGTTGCTTTTGCAGACGACCAAGAATTTCATTAGCTTTCATTAAATCTTTTGATAAAGTTTCCACTGCAGATGACTTTTTCTTCAAGACATCTTCTCTCTCTTCTATTCTGTTATCAAGATCTTTCTGAAATATTGACATAACACAAAGAAGTGAAGGACATTTAAAAATGATACCCTCAATTTATTTTAAAATTCAGTTAAAAAAGCATTTAATTAACTAATATTTGAAAATGACTTACTTTTAAACTTGACAACTGAGCTATTTGTTCTTGGAGCTTTGTAATTATTTCAGATTTCTCTCGTAATTCCTTAAAAAAATATCATTAAAAAATAGCTGTATCCTTTTTTCAAATCAAAATAACATTTCCAATTTCATTATACATAAATACTACCAATACTAATAATATACATAAAAGCCACCAATAATACAAAAAAAAAAGTATTTGATGATAAAGAGCTCCTACCTCTTTTAACATGACATTTTGTGTTTGCAATTGACTAGATTTAATTTCTTTTTCATGATAATCTCTATCTAATTCTGCACTTTGTTTACGAGCAGCCACCAACTCATTTTGCAATAAAGCAATATCTTGTTGCCTTTTTAATAATTCTTCTTTCATTTCTCTGAGGAAGAATTATGAAAATAACTTAGCAAAATAGTTATAATAGCAAATTACTTATAATAATTATAATAATAATAATAATAATAATAATAATAATAATAATAATAATAATAATAATGATTATTATTGAAGACTGTATTTGTATGCAAATACATTTCTTTTGCTATTTGTTACTTGAAATATGACCACATATCTTTCCGGATGTAACCTTTTAGGACATTCCTGATTCTTTTGCATATTTTACGATTACTGCATATTTCTGAATATTCAGTGTATCTTTGGAAAAAAAAAAAAAAAAAAAAGAACAGAAAATTGTAAAATTTATTACACTCAAACTCATTGAAATTTGATTTCTAGTTACCCTGGTTCGTAGAACAACTAACTAGACACCATAAAGAAGTGAATAACCTTTTAGCCTCAAAACTGTTGTCAATGGATGTAGGTATAGTGTAGATTGCTTGTATCACATGTGCAATCAAAGGATTGAATTTCAGGCAAGTGGGCATGGGTCCTAGCACTCAGTGTCTCGGTCTCAAATAAAACATAATCCCAGAATGCAACATGTTTTCCTTATCTGTCAGGAATCATTTTCCAGTAAGTGAGAGCTTATGTGTGGGTGTCATTGCCCCATGTGCTTGCTGGTCGACAGTGGGCACACCAAAGAAAGATCTCTCTAATCACATGTTACACACACTGCATTCTCATGGGCCTGCCCAATATACAAAAATATCTTCACAGACAGAGGAACCACTTTTTCGGGATCAAATTTAGAAATATATCTTGTCATAAATTTTAATACATTTTTTACCTAAATATGGTTACACTACCAGTTTTTGAGATCTTTGTGGCCAAAAACACAAAATGCAATCATTTTTGAGATCTTTATTTAAAGAAATTTTCACTTCAGGTACTAAAAATAAAAATTGGAACTTACAAAAGTCAAAATAAACAATTCACTTGTTGAAGGAAAACTTCATCAAAAAGTATGTCAATGTTGAACATTCTTTGTATTATTAAGTCTTTTAAAACTAAATTCAACAAAAATGTGTAAAATACAGCTTACTTGCTTTTTGTATTTGCTTGACATAATTTATCAAAATTTGTTTGGCTCATGGTCTTCAGTTCAGAAATCTGAGACTCTAAACTTGCAACCACTTCAGTATGACGCCTTTCCAACTCTTGTTGTTGACGTTGATGATCTCTTTGCCACTGGAGTTGTTCCTGTCAACAATGGTATTAAAATATTTCAAAGTGTCAAGGGAAAAAAGAAAAAAAAATATATATATTATTTCAAGATAAAAAAAAAAACCTGCCTTAATCAAATTTCAAATAAAATGCGTAAATTAGACACAAACACATCAAGTTGAAGAAAGACAAATATCAGATGAAAAATTATTCCTTCTGGAATAATACTATATTGATATAAGGTTGAAAATTACCTTCTTGTTAAAAATCTTAAGTTATTACGATTTCTAATTTACAAACTTTTTTCTTCTTCTTCAAGCCATTTCATCAACAAATTAAATTATCAATATTTTTTCATTAATTGTGCCAAGCTAGAAAAATTAGATGTTACATGCAATGTCCTAACTGATTTCCTTTTTGACAAAAATTTGGCAAAATGATTTCTCTACGAGAAAACCATGGTTCCTTTTCACACAAAAATTTACAACTACAGCAAAAAGAAATAAAAACTTTTCTAATTCAAACAAAATACCATATCATTAAAAATGCAAATATAAGCAAATAAATCAGCTTCTTTCATATATTACCTTACACAATTAAAAATAAATAAAATTTAAAAATTAATTAAATACTGAAATTATACACATTTGAGTCAATTTAAAATTATTAACAGCAATTTTAAAAAATTAGTATTAAAATGCATATTAAATGCTAATTCTTTGTTCTCTAAATCAAAAATACCACTTTGGAAAACATTCATTTCAACTCTCTGGTTTTGATAAGTCATAAAACACCGGTTCTCAAAAGCAGTTAACAGTAATGCCTTAAAGACATCTCATTTAATGCTACCAAAAAATAATACCAAATTATTTTCAAACTTACACGTGAAAGTCTTTCTCTTTCTTCTCGCAATGCGTTTAGATGATCTATGTGCATGTCATTTTTTTCTTCACTCCATTTCCGCCGCATTTCTTCCAATTCAATGCACTTCTGTTTCAAGTCTGATTGAATATGCATCAGCGATGATTCCAAATGAGACAAGTTCTTGTCACATCTTGATTTGTTTTCCTACATTTATCATATTGGCATTAAAATAAAATACATTTGAAAATCACATTGTATCAAACATTCACCATGAACAAAAAGTTTCACCACAATTAAATTTCTTATCACAGAATGGTTTAAAATTGATATATAATATAAGCACATAATACATAAGAATGAGTTTCAAAAAGTTTTACACAAAACTTAAATTCTTCAATTGCATAAAACTGAAGTTTTTTAAGAAGTATGCAAACCTTCAAACTTTGTATTTGATTAGCCATATATTGTTTAATTTCATCATTGCTGCCATGTCCCACACAAAGCATTAAATGGCATAAATGTTTAAACTCATTTTTCTCAACAATCTGAAGAGCTCGTAACATTGGGTTACTATTATCATCTTCTAGAATAAGTACAAATCTGAAAAACAAGCAAAAAACTTTGTTTCATACCTGAGGCATCCCCAAACAACAAGACATATTATTAAAAAGCAAACAAGCAAAATCCAGCATACATATCTAAATTGAAAATCATACTTTTCATTCTCCTTTCCTCCAGAACACTGCTGCAACAAGAGAGCTAACTGAGAAGGAAAATTATGGAAGTCCACTAATAATCCCTGCTGAGACTTAAGTGTTTTGAAATCATCTTCATTTAAACGAAGAATGTAATAAAAAAAGGGGTCTTCGTCATCTGTCAACTTGAAACACAAAGCCTATAACAGTATAATACAATACATAATTACGTTAATTATAAAAATTAAATTAATTAATTAACGCTATTCTTATTACAAATTCAAAATAAATATATATATCTTTGTAATAACAATATTTTTCCTTTAAGTTAGAGACAATCAAAGATAAAAAAAAAATAAAGGAAAAATCTCATTATTATTATTATTATTATTATTATTATTATTATTATTATTATTATTATTGATAACCTCGGCCAATCAAATAGATAAATAAACATACGAGATTATCCGTGACAATTACAACAAACACACAAACCTTTTCTCTCACTGGAGTGACACCAGTTACTATTTCTAATGTAAGTCTCACATCTTTACGCAGTTCATCTCTTCCTTTTTTCCTGCAATACACATTTTGAACTTTGGAGTATAGTGTTTCTGACTGTTTATTGGTTTTCGTTTTCTCGTATTCCATCCTCATTTTTCACATTTTTCTACTACAAAATCACCAAAGAACTTGAGGCACCCAGAGGAAAGATGACATTTTCACGTACAATGACGCCTGCTTGCATTACACATTGAATGTACATACTTCATTTTCATATCAATCTCATACAATGTTCCCACAGTCCCAAACGCTTTTTCACACCAGTAACACACTTCTTTTAAGTTCTTGATTTTCAAGCACAGTGCATTCTGGCGCTTGTTGACACCACGATGTTGACACTTTGCGATTGATTCGTTCAGGGTGGGTCGAATTTTAGATTCGTTCGGTAATTTGAATCATACCACGGCATACAAGCATATACTCTTGACCGTGCTCACGATGTAAGAGAATACACAAAATGTCTTACACAGTGACTGTGCGCGTACCAACGAAACGATACTGTTTCCAGGGTCTCTCAGCCCCTGACAGTTAAACCACAATCTATTATACAGTAGCGCAGATCAGCCAGTTTTCTGGCTATTTAAGGATGCACGCGCATACAGTTAGCTATCCTGGTGGGGACCAAGTAAAACTACGGATAGTTGCTAATGAAGTATCAGATGAAACTACGGATTTGTTTATGAAATTGCGTTCATTAAGAGCTAGTTAAACAATAATTCGTGTTGTATCTTGACCAGTGGTTTTATATTCCTAGGATTTCAAGGATAACACGTAAAATTACATAAAAACCAACGTTTTAACCTTACGTGTATCGAGACATTTGATATGCAACAATTGAATTCTTATACTTTTCCGGTTTACACATCAGTAACAAAGTGTGTGTCCAAAGGGGCGCACTGTAATGTAATTAAATGAAGCAGTAATAAAGGAAAAACCCTTAATTATGTTTATTCTATTTTTTACTTTTTTCAAAGGACCTAGAAAGGAAAGACGGAAAGTTGTTCAAATTCACAACAGAAATGTTATTACCGCCTAGATTCTACCACCGCCAAGATTTACTACTAAGTATACTTGTCCCTCATGATTCCGCTATTCACATTCAATAGACAACATTCATTGCATTTAAATAATTTACTTCCTTGAAATTTATTCAAAGTTTCTATGTCACATATTGTTTTATTAGCACAATCTGCATGCATAAGAAAATTAAAAGATATCAAAAAATCAACTTTTCAGTCAGATTTAGCAGAACAACACCGAACGGCATAATGTTCCTTTGTCGCGGCGCGGAACACTAAATTCGTTGAGCAACAGGGCGCCACAGGGCATTTTTTTAAATTTGTTGCGTCTGTATAGAACTAGCTCTTGAAGGGGCGTTGAGCGCACTATTACAATTGCTGGAGTAATCCTCAGTTATTAAGTGCCCTCTAGGGGCCGCTGGATGAAGTCACGTCAGTCACAGTCAAGTCAAGGAACAGGTAGCGTTTTCGCTCCCCCGTTTCGTCATCCACTCGCCGGCCAGAATTGGAAAGGGATAATACGATAGGGGTAAGGTTTAGGACGTTTTACAGGGGTCGGACTAGTCCCAGTGAAGCAGGCAAACTCGTTTTGTCGTAAGAAAATTTCACACGAGGTTCTACGGGAATCCAACCCGGAACCTCAGTGGTGAAAAGCAAGCGACTTTCACCCTGAGCCACGAGAGCATCAACATCCACCATTTAACCCTGAGCTGCGCTACTGCATAATACATATACCAAAGAATACTATTTCTAGAGTCACTCCTACGTATCTCTAACTGCACATGCCAGTGAAGCTGTCACAATTACGCCACCATTTTGGTATTACCTTCCTAACACACTATGGGCAGGTAATACACAGAGGTGGATTTACGCATAGGCACAGTAGGCACGTGCCTACGGCGGCAAATTTTTGAGGGCGGCAAATTTTCAAAGGCACATAATTTTCTTGGTATTTTCGAAAACAAATTTAGGTTCTCTAAAAACTATAACAGCATAAATCATATTTTTATTTTAAATATATCATATTAATATTTAATACAAGCTATTTATTTGTCTACTTCATTAGAGTATACCTTATGATTTCAGAAGTATATGAATCTGAAACTAAGGCCCGTTGACGCAAGAAAACATGTTGCAATTCTAGTTGTCATGTTTTAGTTTCCTTTTAATGTTAACGTTTCAGTGTTGAAACGTCCCCCCAAAAAATATTTAATTTATGAAAACAATGTCCAAAATATAATGTTATTTTTAAAGTTAAAACGTTTAAATTAATGAGGAATTGTTACTGAAACGTTACAATTTGAAATGTAACATTATTTTTAAACAGGGGGCGGCAAATTTGATGTGCCTACAGGCGGCAAAAATATTAATCCGCCCCTGGTAATACATAGTAGTTTTATTTCGTAAGATAGAAACTGTCTGATGTTTTGAGACAGTTTACTGCAAGGAGCACAATAAATAAAGCTTATTGCGATAGAAATGCAAGCAATATTGTACTAATACACTTAAAAAATCAATCGGAAAAAATATCTGTGACCATATGTCTTGTAATATTTAAGCAATAAAATACAGAATAGATTTCTTGAGAATAGTGCCACTATTCACAATTAATACATACGTTTTATTTTCTGCATTTAGGTTTATTGTACAGGTAGTCCTAATTTTATCTCTAGTTTAAAGAAGTTGAAATGATTTGCCAAATCATTTTTCGAACGTAATATTTATGGGCACATTTGCCCTTAAAATGCAGCTATTTTGATCATATTGTATTAAAGTAATAAAAATGGAATTTGCAACATTAATCTACAAAGTACCCTGCTTCAAGGAGAAGCCACAGTATACTTATTTATACAGTAGCGCAGCTTAGCTCCTTTTTTGGTTACTTAGGGATGCGCATGCATAAGCTAGCGATCCTGGCTGAGGTCAAATAAAACTACGGATAGATGCTACGGAAGTATACAGATTTCTTTGTGAAATTTGTTTATTAAGAGATGGTTGCGTCTAAATTGGTTAAAAATTTAAAAAGGGATTCGTAGTGTTATATCCCTATGATTTCAAGGGCAAGTCATTAAATAACACGTAAAATTACATTGACCCGATGGTTTAACCTTATATTTGACATGTAGTGTAACATATTTGATATGCACCAAATGAATACTTTTCCAGCTAACACATTAATAATAATGCGTTAATTAATAATTAAAACATTTCTTTCCTAAAAAATTGTTCAAAACGTATACTTCACAAGTTGTTTTAGTTATATAGTACATAAGGAAATTAAAATATATATAAAACATTTACTTTTTGGTTAGATTTAGCAGAACGATGATGTATTACGAATTGTAAGGCAGCGATGTATCCTGCGCGTCAGTAAGGCAGCGATACGTCATTGAGCATGTAACACGGAACTGCGCTACTGTATAAATACGTATACTGTGGCGAAGCCTCGCCTGCATCGTTATTGCAGTTCTCCCCGACAGGGAGCAAATGAGAATAAACTAGGCATATCACATTTACTTGTAAAATAGTGCTATCACAATTCATCATTATTTCATTGGCTTGTTTTGTCAGTATAAATTACTACGTCCCTTAATTTGTAAGGTAACAGGTACTTCAATTTATTACTAGCAACAAAATTTTCAAAAATTTCTTTTATACTCAGCAGGAATGTTTTAAACCCTAAAACGTTTCTATTTGAATAAAGAATGGAATTAAAAATATTTACTGTGACAAAGACCTGGTCAATATATGATATGGCTTCAGGAATAAATTAATACCAAATGTTTTTATTGGTACACAGCAATGGCACTCTAAATTATTTTCCAAATACACTGGACGAATTTAAAATATCAAATATTTTATCGAAATATTTCAAAAATTTCAGTTTCTTCACATTCTTCAACTTCTTAATATGAAGAAAATTATTGCAATAATCCAGTGTTACAGCCACATACTTGCTAAAATTTGCACAGCACGCCTCAGCTTCATTTTATTGTTTTTCGAGTTCATGTGGTTAGCATTTAGTTCGTTTGCGAACCATATTTCATTCTGTTGCAACATAAACAGATTTTCTATGAATGACCATCTGATACTCTTACCCTTACTGTATTTTTTTTATCAGCAACGCAATTACGCATTAGTTTAATCATATAGCAAGTATAAAAATGACCCGTCTTGGCGATTTTTATATATTTTATTTCAATCATGATTAATGTAACGTTACGTTACTTTCATATATATATATATATATATATGTGTGTGTGTGTGTGTGTGTGTGTGTGTGTGTGTGTGTGTGTATATAGGCGCAAGGGGTCGGGACAATGGAGCTTGAGAACAAAGATGGATGGCACGCGCAAAGGCGAGGGTAGGTACCTCGCCCAGCTGCGGTGCGGAGAGTAAAGACAGATTTCTACTGAAGAAAGGAAGCGATGGAGAAGCGCCGACGTATTGCTGTGAGTGTTAGTGAAACCCTTTTGCACGACGCACTTGGCCCACTAATCAATCGGGCCAGGTACCTGGCGCTGCAGTGACGAAGGAAGGAAACGGGTACGTGACAAAGACCTTTAAACTGCTATGTAAAGAAGTCTAAGAATAATTACATTGTAAAGTTCAGCTAATTTGCTTGTTAAAGTTAGCACATTACGATTTTCTGTCTGGATGTAATCCAAATTAATTATTTGAATTAAACGACCTGTTTTAAAGTTATCTAATTTTTTTTATTCAATTACCATTACAAAATCCAGTATAACTAGATAGAACATGTGAAAGTAATCGGGAACGAACCCAAGACCCAATGAGGAACTTAACAATGCCAACAACAATTCGCAATTCGGCAGGACGAGTTCACACGATATATATATATATATATATATATATATATATATATATATATATATATATACACACACACACACACAACTTGAAATAACTCAAAAAATACACGATGTATGAAAAATTGAGCTGAGACCAAATCTTAACAGTTTTGAAGGGGAATCATTCTATGCTAAAATCAGCAATCAGCATCCCTCTGCCCTCAGCGGGTGGGGCGGCGAGCAACATTAAAATCAAATAGGAACCCCCATTTTTTTTATTTCAGATTCGGATTCTACGGACAAAAATTCATAAGTTTTGTCTGAAACTTCTTTTTCTGATTTGTAATACGAGGGTCACTCCAAAAGTTTTGAGAATACTATACTTAAAATCGAGATAACAAAACCTTCACATCTTCTCGAAGTACTCTCCACCACACTATGCAACGTTTCATCCAATTAAACCAATTATCAAATGACGATCGCCACACTTTAGAGATTCTGCGAATCTGATCTTCATTTGCAGTCACTGCAGCCTGCATTGACTCGAAACGATGACCTCGAATGAACACGTAGGCTTCCGCGGCTCGAGTCCATTGTCCATTGTCGAGTCCAGAGTCAGGGTAGTCCACAGGTCACTACCCTGAAGAAGCCTGCGACATGACAGGCGAAACGTCGGCCTATCTGCCAACGACGCGGCGTCACCCGGACAGCCTAGAAGTAATGACCTCGAATGTTTTCTTTCACATAGGGGGAAAAAAAGTCACACGGGGCCAGGTCTGGACTGTAGGGTGGATGACACAGTGTTTTATCCCTTGATTCTGCCAGAAATTGTAGCTCTGGCTGCGTGGGATGAGGCGTTGTCATGGTGGAGCAGGATTCCACGCAAACCTGATTTTGGACGGTTCTTTCGCAGCTCTTCAAACAATCTGGGCAAGCAAATTGTAGTGTACCATCTTGCAGTGACTGTCTTTTCGTCCTCGAGTGGCACTGTCACAATATGGCCACTGGCAGAGAAGAAAGAACAAAACATCATTTTGCCAACGCTTCTGGGTTTTCTCACTTTCGTTTAAGGATTTTCACTTGGGAACACCCAAACTGATGACTGCCGTTTCATTTCTGGATCAAATTGATAAATACAGCTTTCATCACCCGTCACGATGTTAAAAATGTTTTTTGATCTTCCTCCAGTGAACCTATCCTCACGACACCAAACCAATCGCTTTTATTTTTTTTTTTTGTTCACTTGACAGATTGTGAGAGATCCAGCAGGGATCCGACAGCACAGCTTCCTGACGTGAAGCTTTTCTTTCAGGATCTGTCTCACTGCTGCTGATCCAATATTAAAAGCTTTCTGAATCTGAGCATATGTACAACCGTAAAGTCATACAAAATCATAGCTCTGAAATGCTCTCTCTTTAGGTCCATCGTTACTGGCAGAGGAACAAATACTAATAGAACACAAATAGCCCTTCTAAGTTAATAAATTACTCGAACGTGTCCAAACTTGCGCGAGATTCTTACTAAAAGTTCCACCTAAAAATGGAAATAGTTTCATTGTTGCTCATTCTCAAAACTTTTGGAGTGGAGTGGCGCTGTAATCGCAAAATTTTGTTTACCCGTGGAAAATCCTGAGTGGTTACTTTTTTATTGACTCAATCTCTGTTGAAGAACACTCTTCGTTACTTATTTGTGCAATTACACAGATGCATTATCTGAATGTAAATGTGGCTGCTGTAATTTTCATGGGAGTGCGAGTAACATAAGTATGGCTAATTGCTTGGAAGCAAATTCGTTGAATTCGATCCTGGGACTTTAAAAGCCCATTTTCCACATCTGTACAAGGTTCTGCCTGTGTGTAAACAGAGGCAAATACATGAAAAATGATATGAACAACACATATTGTTTATTGATTTTAAGCACGCCTTTGAGAAACTTATTTGAAAGACTGATAGAATATCAAAGAAGTTAATTATATTGATTAAGATGACCCTACAGTATACAACTGGTAGAATTAAAGTAGAAAACCTAGCTTTGAAACCTCCCTATCGGATCCCTTTGCAATTTCAGCCGGGATAGGACAAGGTGACATATACACTTTATATAGTAACATGGCACGGTGACATTTAATACACACCATTAAAGGAGTTCCTCCAATTGACAGACGTCTGCATACGCAACCCTCCCACCCACCTACTCAACTCCTTCCCTCCCTCCCGAGCGCCATTTCAGACTTGCTCTGCTCTCCTTACCTATCTCTCCGACTGAACTTATTTTCAAAGTTGACCTCGAATTACTGGTATCATTATTCTGCAATCCGAATGGATCGAAGGGCTTACAGTAGAAAACTTTACGGCCTCTAAGCAACCAAGATAGAATGCTGCCAAATTTCTCACAATTTTCAAGATATTCGCTCCAAACTGATAGTACCCACGCTTGAAAAGGTGGGGAAGGGGAATGGAAAAGTTTCTTGGAAATTCCTTGTAGACATGGACCTACATCTGTGGAGTTTAACCGTGCAAGATTTCATTACAACAGGAATAAACTAATAGGTTCGCACTAAAAACCAACATTCTTTATGTAAACCTAATAGAAGATGATCTCAAGAAAAAGGACCCTAAAATAGACCCAATTACCTTTCAGTATAAACTCTAACAAAATTGGTAGTGGTGCACTCGCGACGGGTAGCTCGAGACTTCAACCCTCCCTTCCAGGAGTCAATGATGCATATTCAAAAATATAGCTTTTACTAATTTGCTGTACTAACACAAGTCATTCAATATATTAATTGTGAACATTGTAAATATTTATAAAATAAAAATACATTTTACATTAAACATTCTTTATTGCCAAGTATCATGTTCGGTGGACACTATACTTTTAGTCCCTCCCTTGAGAAAAATTGACTGAGTTTTAAAGGGTGCTTCAACAGCTATGCACTTTTGCACCCATTCTATATTCCAATTTAAAATTGGAATACAGATTAAATAAAACAAAACCCGTTGCAGATGCAACTAACATGTGGAATAAAATGGTATAAATAATTTAAAATAGTGCTAAATGCCACATCAAGTTCTATTGACATTATGCGGCTGCCTAGCAACAAGTGATGAGGAAGTCCAAGACTCCATAAAATTCTTAATTGTCTTTAATTTGAAAGTGAGCCAGAAAGTGGCCACCCTCTTATACGTTAAATACTTTCCTTAAAATTATTACTTTCGTAATCTATATCAGAAGATCATCACAACCGGTGACAATTAGAAGCATTTGAATATAATTTGTTGCCATTTGACGAACTATCAGCACGTGAAATATAGTGTAGGTAATTCTAATTTTCCATTTTGAATTTTTTCCTCTAAGTTTCGAAAAAAAAGAGTGTGCAGAAAATGAAAAGAAAAGCCCATTCTGAGAAAATAATAGTTTAAAATTACAAAATTGTTTAAGTTTCACGATAAATTACGCACATCATACTCATATTTTCCAAAACTGATCATGATCTTATCTTAAAATCTTTCTGATGAACACATTTCATTAGGGGAGAAAAAAACACACTCCGTAATTGAATTGTTTATTTCAGGAACCTGTCAAATGCCAAAATCTAAAACACATTAGCAGTGAATTATTGCCCCAGAAGGATAGGCACATCATTTAGTGCATATTTATATGAAAAATATTCACTTATCAACTTCTTTAATAAATAAAAATATTTTGAAATCAGAAAATGTGAAGGACTATTGGTTAGTTTTCTTGAAATGAGGAATTTGGCATTTGATGGGTTTCTGAAATAAACGATTCAATTGTAGTTGTACAAAAACCCCAATAAATTCTTGAATTTTTCGTTTTGGAAAAACCAGGGATTTCACGGAACATCTGATATACACAAGCGCTCTTTACGCTATTTAAGGTTGAAATGTCATATTTTGAAAATGTCCCAGGGGCTTCATGTAAAGTACCCCTCCCCTCCCCGAAAATGAAAATGTTGATTTCAAAATCAAGGGAGACATCAGACAGAGTGATTGGGAATTATCAATTTCAGTGAAAATTCTGCTTAAGGCTTAGCCGCTAGCGTTGTTCACAGACAGACAGATGTTTTGCCACCAATTGATTTTTCGATATCACGGAACCACAAAACAGATTCTGGATACACATGTTAGAAGTAATTTACTACATATAGGGAAAAGATTTATCCTCTTTTCCATTACCAGGGCCCAGAAATGAGTTTCTCTACTCTGCCTAAGCAATAGTAAGAAAGTAATAAATACACTATTATAACTTTTTGTCCCGGGCCACCGCACAAAACCTAGAGTTGACAATCAAAATCAATTTAGGGGAGCCATAAACAAGAAGTTAGAACATGAAGTTTCTATCTGGCTTCAGTTGACCAAACTCATGATAGATTTGCAGGATGCAGGAAATTGTTACAAATTACTATATAGTACATTAGTAACTTACAATTGATTAAAGATTGATTTATGATAGTTTAGAACATTTCATTCATAAATGGTATTATTAAACACGATGTACGAAATGGAACTAGGTTAAAATAGTAATTAAATAATAATTATAAGAATAATTACATTTATTTATAATAATGGCTGGAACCTTAAAGAAATTTAAAAATTTTAATTTACATCCAATGAGATTGTTAAAATTTAATTCATTCTTAAACATCAAAAGAAAATTATTTATATCATAAGAAAATTTTGTGACAGCAAAGTTGTTCACTTTCTAGGAAAGGTGTTCTGAATTGGTGCCATCAAATCCTAATCGGTGGAAATTAGTACCACAAAAGTCCTAATTACGTTTGAAAAAGTTCATCAATGTGGCTTGTTTCTTTTTCTCAGGTGAAGAGTTCTTTTTTTGATTACTATTTTTTAGAGATTTTTGTGGACCTTGAACTGTTTTGGGTGTCTGTCTGTCTGCCTTCAATTTCTTGGGTTCTGATTCTGACTCATTGTCCTTGGATTCACTTTCTGTCTTATTGTTCTTGGATTTCAAAGCTTTTTCGTTTTCCTTCTCCCCTTCACTGCCACTTTCATCGCAGCTTACATACTCGTACACTTTCTTGGTCACTGAAATAAACAAAATATAATGAATAACTCTCGCATTAACCAAAATGTTTCCTGTTAAGTTTAAATCAATAATGGAAAATTAAATTGTTTTGAATTCTTATACTTACCCATGTATCCCTCTTCATCCATAAAAGTTCTGTCCACTAAATGACGTTTACGAGCATGATGGACATTTGCATCTGGTTCCGAGGGATCCGAGTCCTTGGGTGGAGCAACTTCTGTTGGTTTTTCAATTTCTTCTTCTTCTTCTTCGTTCTCAGGAGGTAGCTGTAAAGATTTATCTTCTTCTTCATCATCTTTATCACTTCCAAATATATCTACAAAAACACACATTAAAATATTTGTTAAGAATAACAATGGAACAAAGTCAGGAAAACAAAACCACAAAAATTAAAAACAAGAGAAGGGCAAAGAATGCTGAAGTAAACTACCTTTAAATTAAAATTTCTGTAAGTCCATACCAATTTATTCTACAATCTAGCAGACCCAGCAATGCTTTGCTATTATGGAGCATTAAATTAATACAATTGAAGTTCAAAATCAATTTATTCAATGAAGATTAACTAAGTATTAACCACACTTTATTATATTACACTTCACTGAACAAGTCAAATATTCATGTGAAAGAATGTTATTCACTGCCATCATTTGGTTCCCACTTCCTCCTTTCTAGATTGCAACTTCGGTGTTATTCGATATTATGAGACGAAGAAAGGTGTTTAGTTGAAAAAGATACCTATAGATTGCACATCCATCAAGGTCCTCTGGGAAAGGCATAGAGCCCATCTCATCGAATAACTTTGCAAATACAACTCCCCCACGTCTGATTTAATTCAATTCACTCTTTACACATTCTCAATGTTTATAAGAGCAAAGTGTGAACGTTTCAATGAAATCGGTCAAGTAGTTATTGTGCCTGTATGTGACAGACATATACACATTCCCTTTTAATGATGTAGAGATTACATACCGTATTTACCTGAATATAAGTGGACTCAGAAAGAATTCTTACTATTTAGTCAAAATAACATTACAATTGTCTTACTGTTCAGAAAATGTATTAAAGCCAAGAATGTTAAAGCATATTGCTGATTTATCATTTTTTTGTTCCTTAAAATCATAATAATGGTTTCTGACAAAATCCTCAACATCTTCACATGCATCAATGTTTTATTGGTCCTCTTTCCATGCTGCAACATCTTCTGACTCTTATACCCTCTGAAAATTTTGCACCATGTTTTTAGTTATTCTTAATCTGTCCTCAGATGCCACATAAGAATATTCCCTATGTCAGTCCTGCACTTGATGATGGCCTCTTTCTTTAACAGTTCAAAAAGCAGAATCGCACTCGCCGTGTCAAACCTATATTCAGCGCTGCCTTGAATCTCTATCGTGTAACAAAATCCCTTAATTTTCACGATATGTTTCATTTGATACAATGCCATTCATTTGAGATTCTTTCTTTACTGGCTTACTGAAACATATTGGCCTAAATTACCTGGCAATTCACAGCGGATCCTGAGAATACGACTGAAAAAAACATTACATATTACTAATATGCATATTTTTACTGTCTTTGCAGTTTATTGTTATGTCTACATTTACGAGTTTTGTGATATAGAACGACAATGAAAAAACCAATGACCAAGCTTAATCTACGGATATAATATGATCACACATTTTTTGACAGAGATATTTAGGGACAAAGAAAAAAAGAAAAAAGAAAAAAAAAAGAAAAACAACACTCTGCATACATTCAGGTAAATACGGTACCATTTACTAACATAAAGATATGACTGATGAAAATAGTGGTAGGAATGATATTATTAATAATATAATAAAAAACATTACAAATATTTGATTACATTACAATTACAAACAAACAGAACTTCATCAGTTGCTATTTTTTTTATTTGGATTTGATATCCTTGTTTTGTAGATCTTTACCAATCACATATACTAACCATCATCACTTGAATCTGAATCATCCATCATCACAATACGTTTCCTTTTTTTGCTTTTTTCTTGATTATCACTAGCTTTCCTTTTCTTTTGTTTAGACTTTTTACTTGCTGATTTTGTATTTGTCTTAGAGGACTTTTCCTGAGTATTCTGGAAAGTAAAGTGAACTTGAAGGAATCATTTCATGAAGTTGTAGTGAAATGGATTCAAACCTGGGCAATCAGCCACGATTCAAATCCTTTACAATACCTTTTGCAGCACCAAAAAAAGTGTTAATGATATTTTTACCTTACTATCTGTATTCTTCTCATGCTTTTCTTCTAATTTTGAATTATTTTTGGTATCTTTCAGGTCTTTTTCAGAATTTTCATTATTGGTTTTGGGCTTATCTTCTTCTTGCACATCTTTCTAAAATGAAAAAAATCAATTCAACATCTAGAAAATAATTTATAGACTTTTTAAAAACTATTCAATGAAATACTAAATAAGGATGAATAATGTTATAATTTAAAGAGAGTTTTTATATGCAATAAATAACATACTATACGACAATTATGTAAATAGTTTACAAATAGCAAGAAGCATCAAACACGAAAATAGTCAGAAAATTAAATATTTTAGGATAATTGAACTTAACTATTGTTATTTTAAACATCTTGCTACAAATTTTTTTGTTTTTTTTTTACATGAAAAACAACAACAAGTTTTAACAATTTTTGCAACACACAGTTATTTCCACATACAGATTTTAGAAAATGTTTCCAGACAACAACAGAAACATGTCCTAGTGGCTCCTAAATTTCTCAAAAAGGAAATATTCTATTGAATCAATCTAAGCGAAAAATTATACTTTTGTTATATTTTGATAATAAATATTTTACCTTTGCTGTCTTTGGTTTTGTGTTCTGGGCAGAAAACATAGCAGCAAGCCTGTTGGCTGGAGGTTTGCCACCTTTTGAAGAATTTTTTGGTGCAGGAACTTTCTTTTCTGGGCTGGATTTTTCTGCACTTTTCACATCTGGTTTCTGCCACATATCAAATTAAGAAGCATCCTTTGTATTCAATTCTATACAAATACCTTTAAGAAAATACTGTTGGGACTCTTTGAAGATTTGATTTTATTAAAAGGACCGTAAAAAAAAAAGGTAAATTGGTTTCTTATTAATGTGTTTTTACATTATCAACATAACTGTAAAATTAACCTTTTTTGCAAAACTGTAGTGTAGTTTGTCTACATTATTTTGCTTGCATTTCAACAGAAAAGAACAGTGTTGCTGAAAATGCTGATGCAAACTGTAGTGTTCCCGATGCAAAACTTTCAAGATATTCAAGTATTCCACAAAGAAACTCACAAGACCATGCAACATTTAGAAATACTAATTAAAATACAAAGATGTGAGAGTTCTGTTGAAAGGAAGAGGGACGTGATGCTCGTTGATGAGCAGTTGGCAGAGCCCTTTCTCCGAATTCCTATACATACATTTAGTGAAAGGTAGTGAAAGGCTTCATAGCTTCAAAATGTGAAACAGCAAATTCTTTTAGTCAGATCACAAATTCCTTATTTTTCCGTATCATTCCTTATCGTTCCGTTTTATTAGCCAGGAAATTTTATAAAAGATCTTAATTGAGGACCAAAAATTTAGGTTTTGAGACAAGTGTTATTTTGTTAAGTAAGATTTTCTTAAGACTGTATTTTCTTAAGACTTTAAAATGCAGGGTTTGTATGATGATATTTTCATGAATGCTCATTTTTATTTTATCAAATGGGAAACTTTACTAAATGGGTTCCACTTTATACAAAGTATCTAACTCTAATGTTTCTATTTTGAATTCCATTAAGAAAACAACAACACACATTTAATAAACCAAGTTGCATGCATATGTCAAATAAAGTTTTGGTTAAATTATGTACAGATCACGAAATTTTTATGAAATAAAGCAAACACACATTGCAAAATACTGGAATAAAGTTGTCATTGCTCTGGGGCAAAAGCAAAATTATTCTATGAATATTCATTTTGTGATTGAATTTAAAAAACATATGATAAGACTATCTGATGAGCAAATGCTATATAGGTAAAAACTTTCAAAAAGATGTTCACATTTCTTAAAAGTATGTAGTATGAAAAAAGTCTTTGGTTACAAATAAATAGCTCATTCAAGATCTGTGAAGTTGGGATTGTTTTTGAGTTTCTGCCTCTTCTAATTAAATTAGAATTTAGGGTGATACCCAAAAATAATTGAAGGTTGTTCACTTGTCTCCATTTTATCATATCTCAAAAAGATAATATTTCCTATAACTTAATTTGTGAACTGCATTCTGATCACAGTTATGGAAAGAGCCAGAAGAGTTTTCACAATTATTCTAAATGATTTTTGTGATCAGAAAGCAATTACTTCTATTCTTCAATTCTGATCAGAGTTTAGAATGGTCGAAACTGTTCTGAAAATAGCTCTAATTGTGATTTTGATTGGATAGCAATTAATGAGTCTAAGTATTTATTATTCTTACTTTAGAATTAACTCTTGGGTGTCATCTGTATCAACAGCAGGTGCCACCATGTCACTGATAAAATTTTCACATTACCCTGGGCTTGATAAAAGCATGATTTAGGCTCTCAGGCTTGAATAAATCATAAATGCGTAAAAGTCTATGAATGATGACTAGGATTTCCATTGGAGGTGTCTTATTGAAAAGGTGGCATGTTAGGCAATATTGCATCATATGCTATCAAGCTGACAATACTAAAAAAAGATCTTTTGAAGAAGACATTCCATTGGGGATGTAGTCACTTAAAATCTTTCAGAATATCCAGGACAAGTTCACACAAAAACTTGTTCGGGAAATACTAAGCTGATATATCACTTCATAAATACTTCTTTCTTGACATAGTATTGGCCCTTACCTTAGGAGAGGTATCTTCAACTTTCTTTTTGCCATTTTGGGCAGCAAACATAGCAGAAATTCCATTAGCTTTAGCAGATTTCTTTCCATTACTTCCCGTTGATGTTTCTTTCTCTGTCTGCAAATATAAATTGTACAATTGAAATTGTAGTAAATACATATTATAAAATTATCACTTGAGAATATCAAGTTCAAGTTAACACAAGAAGTTTGCTTAATATTGGCAACAAATCTGATGTCCAGGTTATTTAATACTCCTAAAAGTGACACAATTTCTCAGATTTGTTAAAGTTTTTTAGTAATTTAAAAATTATGAGGTCTGGGTTCAATTCCCGGACAATCTCATGTGAAATTTGTTCCAACAAAACGAGTTTGGCTGTTTCATACGGGCTAGTCAAACCTAAACCCTACCCCTCTCCTAATTCCTTCCCAATTCTAGCGGCTTGGTAGTGATGCAGGAGCGTATAAGAGAGGCATGAATGCGGAGACGCCACCTTGTGGCCCTTGCCACGACTTACGGACTACAAACTAATGTAGTCTATAGTATATCTTAACTACAGAGTAGCTTAACAACGGATTACTCAATATAAAAATATGTTCTATGCCAAGTTCTTAGCTAGATGTGAACATTGTGCAAACACAATTATTTTGCGAAACAGAATTCATTTTAAAAACAAGAGTTATTCCAAATAGTAAATACAGCTAATTTAGCTTCACAATGTCATTATATTTCATGAACATAACAGTATTAATTTGAATTTTACACCTACTTCGTTATTATTAAAATAGTTACAGTACCCTTCAGAGTAACACATCTCTTTATGATAAATCTACTTGAATTTCAAAATCACAATCACAAATCAGGAGTTACCTTTGCTTGTGCAGTAGGCCATTTTTTATCATCTTCAACACACTTATAAGCTCCTTGACGTTTAGAAGCACTTTCTTGAGATGTTCTTGATATACTTTTGAGACATTTTACTGCTCCATGCCTAAAATTACACCAAACTGTTGACAAGTTGCATTTTTCCATTATAGGAAAAACTCATTTTAATTTCAGTTTTTCATGGTTTTCACTAGCATGGTAAATTAATAAAATTATGTCAATAATTCAGTTCTAGCATTGAAATGCATCTCTAGCAGGTGCTACACAAGTTTATAATAATAAGAAATATTAAACGAAGGACAATTGTCTGGCTTGTTTTTCTTTGGGAATGAAGAGTTACACAACAAAATTCCTATAAAAACACTTTAATTTTATAATTTTTTGTTTCGCTAGGAAAAATCACAGGACGAAATCAACATATGACATTAATAATTAATTATAATGAATTAGAATGTAATTTAAGCTCTTTGTCTTTCCCATGAAACCAAATAATTAGTGAATTTTTCTTGAGCCAGTTGGTTTTTAATTGTATTTGCTTAAGGGGACATCATATCTGAGATTTCTTTTTGGCAGCATATCCTTAATTCATAAGTAATAACATGCAAAAATCCTAACATTTCCATCATGCTTCAGTCACTCAAACTTACCAATACAATCGCTATGACACACAATATTGTGGTATAGATTATAAAATTATTTTCAAAAACATTAATCTGATAAATTAAGTTGAAACTGTTCTTGTTATGCCATTGTTGGTGACTTAAAACACCCCTCCTAAAAAGGTTTTCTTCTAGAATTCTTCCAAAATATTTTATAAGGGTTCAGCTAAAAGTAGGGATGATTGATTCATCTTGAGAGAAATTGATCACCTGTGTAAGTAAGCATCAAAGAGCATTTTAGATGCTTCAAATCCCCCAAAACAAGTTATTCCAATAATACTTTGATTGCTCTGCAAGGATCCAAAGAAACAAAACTGGTCGGTTCCTCATCAGTAGAACAAGATATGACAAATATCACCTTCCTTGCCCTAATGATGGTTTGGTAGAGGTCTCACTACAAGTAAGCAACAGATGTACACATTACAAGTAGAATAAAATAACTTTTTGCATCTTCTGTGAGCATGTCATTAAGTAACTTGTAAATAGACATGCCCCATTTTGCAGCACTGCCAAAAATGGTTAGTATATTGTCACAAACTAACAGTATTTACAGAGAAAACTGGACAAAAGTGAAACAAATTACACCCTGTGTAACTTGGGCATTGAATGTATCAATATGTTGACTAGAATATTTAATAATTTCAGAAACAATAATTAGATTATCACAACACTACCGTACAGCTTGCACAAATCCACTCATGTATTATGCTATTGTACACCATACAAAAGTAATGCAATGCTTGAGATCTGTACATGTTGGTACTTGAAACTGATGAGATAAATATACTATCACAAACAATGGCTACACAGAAAGCAAAGATTTGATCTACAGGCCAATACATGAATTCAATCATGAAGTATATGTTGTGAATTATTCACAGGTGAAAATACTGAATAATGGCTAGCGTAACACAGAAAAGCTTCTTTTTAAAACTCATTTCCACAAAATTCTCACCTTCCTACTTCACTGTCTTTCACACCATCAACAGAACAAAGATTTTGCAAGTCCACCAAGCAAGTTTTAAGAGACACACTGTAAATGTGTTCAGAAGTTATCACTTTAAATTGTGCTTTAACTTTCTCCAAATCATCTTCTGAAACAACTTGCAAACGACATCCTCTATCATTGGGAAGAATTCCTCCAACTAGGTACGTTACTTGTAATTCTTTCAAACGTTCTTCTGATATATGCTTTATAAAAGTGAAGAGCAGTCTGCAAAACATCATGATTTTTAATTAAGATACAACCTAAGTTAATTTTCTAAAATTAAATGCATAGTTCAAATGATTTACTGAGATTTAGGTTACAATAATTTTAGCTCTCAGTAAGTAATTACAATCCTTCTTACACACATCAGTATTTTGGGTCTATTGTAAAATTATGAATAACAAAAATTCAATTAAAAAGGAAATTTCTTATAAGTATCTTCTCACTTTAAGAAACATTATTCTTTTTTGTCAACAACTTTGAAAAACAACAAAACATGCAATTACACCATATTTATAATGGTCTAAGCCTATTTGATGTAGATAAACACAAACACAATCAATAGATTCACATTTACAAAACTTATAAACTACAATATTTGAACAATATTATTACTGCAAAGGGTCTCAATTACTTTCCATTATAGTTGGGGGTAAACAACTTTTAAATTTGCGACAAACTGGCCTATTTCATAATCAAATTAAATAAGATTGAAAAAATTGATTCACTCACTGTTTTGCTCGATTGACATGAATACTAAGGACGTTGCTTATCCATTTATATGTAACCTGCAACATAATTGTCAGTTAAAATGTTAATCCTGATGTCTACAAATAATGTTACAATTTTTTAAACTAAAACTCACAATTTTCTTCTCATCAAAAATGTAGCTAATAATATCTTGAAGATAACCTACATCTTCAATGTTGTCTGATTCACCCATTTTCCACTTTTGTTTACTTACTATATTTATTTACACGATCTAACTAATGATTACTTTCTTCCATTCACAACAAATAGGATCAAACGCTATTGTTCCCCGCACATACGCATGTTATAGTTACACACAATCCACCCCCACTCACTACTCATTTCTCTTTACGTCAAACGGATCCCGCCCAAAGAGTATATAGATTCCCGCCTTCACGTAACCACGTTCCGCCAACCACCAGCTGCTCTCTAATTGGTTGTTCGTGGTGGGAATCTGAATCGCTAATGGCGATCCGTTCAACTGATTCATTCAACTGATTGAAGATTCGTTTTCACCACATTGGGGTCGGTTTTTACCATAGAGGAGAGATACTCTGTGGTATACTCTTGTATCTCTCCTCTATGGTTTTTACCCATAGAGTAGTTGTGTCTCTCCTCTACGTTTTTACCAAGGTTCACTGATTTCATCAACCTCAAATCGGTTTTGACGAACGTCAAATTTTTGTCACCACGATACATTTCACTGTCACTTCTGGAGTAGAAATAAAGTTAACTTTGGCGCTTCGTCAAGGAATATTCATTGATATTTTTTTCTCGTACAGAGGTTGGCTACAATGTCATCATGATATACAGTACGATTCATATAGTTGTGCACTTGACGTAAATTAGGTGGTCCTTTTTCTTCCAATCGAGAGCTTATTTGTCGCTCAGTGATGTCACTTCAAACTTTCGATTAGATAAAACCGTGAACAGCTGATTTACGTCAAGTGTCATTAATCATAGTATAAATATTTCCATCATGAATGTCACAATACAACGCGATTCCGCACTAGTTGCTGAATACCAGACCTGTTCCACTAGATAGGCTGTATCCACGATGTAAGATATTTCTTATCGCACAGACCTCTTATAATACAGCAAGGTGCTGAAATGCAGTTTGTGATACGATTCATTCACGCGCGTGGACGTGTATGATTCGTTTACGCGCGAATATGTATGGAGGAAAAGTAATGAGCAAAAAGGAGGCAAGGAAATTAAGGCTTTCTTGGAAAACATTACGAAAATAGGTAGAAATGCAATTTTAATTTCTAGGAAGATCAGGTTCTTTGATTTGAAGGCAGACATACAGCAACTGGAGCTCAACAGCACATACTTTCTCGCAATTTTTGGAAACAGCTATGTAATATTGAAATATTGCATTTGCTGCGCTACTGTCATCTCAGCGATTACTTGAAAACATCCAATTCAAACAAAGCGCCTGTGATGCATTTCTGCATTCATGTCGATAGTCAGGAGCAGCCAGTGGCGTAACATTCGAGCCCGCAATGCGGGCGGGCCCAGGAAAAAGAAGGAATATTTATTTCCTGAAGGTTTTGCGATTGTATGAAATATTAATTAACACTTTGCGCTAGTGGATACCTTATAATATTAAAAATCTACCAGAAGAACAATTTTTCCCTGTTCGGTAGCTAATGTTACCCTGTTTCTAAATCAATATAATCTGCTTGCATCATTAATTTCTTATGTATTATACCCGCACGTTTTCTTTAATAATGAAACTATTTTACTTAATGAATTAATGTAATTAATGTTCGTTCGTATGTTTAGAAAAGACAAGCGAAGTATAAGAAATGGGCGATTAGACAAACGTTTAGATAATAAAATACTAAGAATTTGTAATAAGGGAAGGTTAATAAAATTTGTTATTTAAAGTTGAATTAGAAAGTATTACAATGAAGAAATTGTGGAAAGCAAAAGACATCTAAAATTGGAATATAAAAATGTACAGCGAGTTTGACAGGAGAGAAGAGCTGTCCTTTGTTTTAAACTGCGCGGTGAGGAGGAAGGTGTGTAACAATGCATATAGACAGACGGGGTGGCGATCTGGTAGTGCTGACATCATGGCAGAAGTGAAAGTTGGTTGGAAGGTGGAAGTATGTCGTAGAGCGGTGTTCCGTAGTAAGGAATATAGTCCGCGAGTGTTTCGATTTGGTGTTTGAAAAGAAAAGGATGGTACCCGCGGCGGGAAGGCGCAAATTATCGCAACAGAGGAGACTGCGCCATTTTACGTGGTCCAGCCAACACGGTGATGAGGCCATGGTTGGTAAAAAGAAACAGACTCTATTACTTCCATTTTCTCTTATCTTCAAAAAATTACTATGGGTGGTGTGATATCGGATTAGTCAACGAAAGTTTAAAAAAATCAAGGGAGAGAATAAAAAGCTGAAGTGTTTAGTTAAACATACAGCTGCTACCGTACAGTTTTATGAATTAGGAATAACAAGAATTGAACATGCTCTATCAGTTGTTCGGATTGACAAAAATAGAATTAAGTTTAAGGGATGATGAGAGAGAGAATTGTCACATCAAAATAAATTATCTAAACTCACTCGATTTTTTTCTCAAGAACCTGTCTTAAAATATTTTATTTTCACGAGTGCGTTGCAAGGAACTATGATTCTATTAGTTGGGGTACGCAAGCAAAAGTAATAGTAGTAGTAGTAATAATAATAATAATAATAATAATAATAATAATAATAATAATAATAATAATAATAATAATAATAATAATAATAATAATAATAATAATAGGTCGATCAGATGGCCGAGATCGCTAAGGCAGTAGTGCCGGAGTGGTTTCGGACCAGAAGATCGCGGGTTCGAGTCCCGCCTCGGGCATGGATGTATTTGTGTATGTCTGTATGTGTTGTCCTTTCACCCCCATTATCATCGTATCATCATTTCATCTTCCATACCCCCAGGGCTAACAACCGTGGGGGATAAAAAATCGGATCCAGCTAAAATGCTGGTCCCCCCAAAGAATTGTTGCAAGCACCTGCCACCGCGATAATAAATAAAAACTGAGCCACGGTGAATGCAGGATGCTTGCTTGCGTGGTCCTAGTCGGCCTATTAACGAAAAATAATAATAATAATAATAATAATAATAATAATAATAATAATAATAATAATAATAATAATAATAATAATAATAATAATAATAATAATAATAATAATAATAATAATAATAATAATAATAATAAATGAACGACGAGACAATGTATGTTTCAATAAAACACCAACTCAGTGTCATTTTGAGATATGTCAATTAATAATAAATGATTCTGCAATACATACAGCCTACCTAGAAAAAAATACCACGGTACGCCGCGGTTAGTTCTAATTTAAGTATCACAGTATTAAGTACATTCGTATGACAATAGGAAATTATGGGTTGCACAAACTCAAGGAAGTTTTATATTAATCACATTTCGTCACCCAACTTCGACAAGCAGTAGAATGTTATTGCGCACAATTTTATTCACTCCTAAGGTAAAATGGCCGGGAGTGGCCATAGTCAAGAGCATAATCGTAATGTTCTAAAAACTCATAGGGTACATAGTAACTAAATTCGTTATGTGAATCGCAAGGGGCAATTAGGATACCTGTTGCTAAATAGATTCCTCGTCTCAAAATGGCTAATTTTAAATTTTATTTCCAATTTATTTCCAAACTCTGATTTTATTCTGGTAGTGGCCACTTGAAAATAGTACAACTCGACAGTGGTCAGATACTCCACTCAGTAATAGCCAGTCAATATTTTACCCTCTGAAATGAGACCGAGAAGATCTCAAAAAGTAGCCGTTATTGCAATGACAATATTAATAAGATGTTTTCATATTTTTAAGAATAAAGTAAGGAGAAAAATACATTTTCGTTCTAATCTTCACCACGGGAAGGCATAAGTTCCACGTTCGACAAGTTTGAAGCCAGAGGGAAGCCCTCAATTTTCATTTTTCAAGTTTTGATCTTGAAGTGTCCACTTCTGGCAAATGATCACTACTTACCCTATTACTTACCATTTTGATAATAAATTCCGAGACATTTCTGCTAGATTTCAAAAGCAGAAACGAGTTCTTTTATAAACATTTACCTGACATTTCTAGTTAGGTGCGGTACAATGGACTAGGGTCGCACCCACTACATGACAACGGTGGGGACTACTGGTCTCTTCCGCCGCTCCTGAGAAGTCACGAGTGGGGGCATATTTTGTGTAGTAGCCGTCTTTCGAGTAAAGGGCGTGTTGTTGCGTGATACATGTGCGCCTATTTTGCAAGACCTAAAACGATAAACTTGATTGTGTGAATAGATCATTGAAAAGTGGCTCTGTTTTACTTTCTCGCTATTGCATACGCAGTAGAGACAGTGATGCAATGCTGCTCGAAAAAAAAGGCGAATTTTCGGCAGAAAAATTTATTACAGGGCCCTGGTAACAAAAAAGTGGATAAATCCAGTTGCCAAATAAGGAAATAGAATCCTCTAACGCATGGTGTTACCAAAATCCATATTTTGTGGGTACTTGATACCGAAAAATCGAATGACGGTAAAACATCTGTCCGTCTGTGTCCATCCATCTGTGAACAACGCTAACGTGTGTGAACAACGCTAGTGTGAAGGACGTTTAAGAAAATGGTGCGGATCTCATGTTGATTGAAAACTGACCGTGGGAAGGGATGATTTTCGTGAATCGCACGAATGACATTATTGAATGCCCGAAGCCGCAAGGCATTGAATATTGTGGCGTCATAAGGTCGGCCTCCCTGTATCAGAGAGGCACCTGCAAGGTATGGGGACGAGGGTAGCTAGAAATAGCTACTCGAACCAAAAACCCAGCGCCAATCCAGCAGGATTCCCAGTAGGGGGCGAGAGCCTGGCGCCAGGATCAGCAGGGCCAGCAGACAAGTGTCTCAGGACTGCGCGTGGTCTATGACGTAAGAAGTCACGTGGTTAGACACTATATGAGAGAGTCGCGAATACACCCATGGGTAACGCTTCTGGTTTCATCGCAGATGGACTGAAATACTTTCCGGCCATGCTGGCGGGGATGCGCTGTGCTCCGACGTATTCGAGACTTGCTGGGTGGTACTCGTCCACCCAGCAGGGTGTAGGGTAGAGTGAGTTTCTGCCAGGACACGGCAGATGCCGTGTCGCATGCAAGCTGAGCGGGCTATTTGCGGGCGCCGCGGCAAGGCGCGCATGTAGGGAGGAGGCTGAAGTGGAGTTAGTTCTGTTAAACGCCTTAGAGTGAGGACCTCGAATATAGTATGTCTGTAAAAACATTGTCTACACCTCACTCTCTCACTCTTTTCTTGTGGTACAAAACCTACCCACGACCACACAATACATTAAGCTCTGTGCTGAGTCCAAGTGGCCTGATGTGGAGCTGCCATTTAGAACTTGTTCTGCAGGAGAAGGCGCGGAAGCGCATCTGCGAAGCAGTTGGAGAAAGTTTGCAGTAAACGCCACAGCAGCGCCACTGTGTCTCGCGTTTACCTTCATTTAAACCAGTGCGTTTCAAGCAATTAAAAATTAATCGCAAGAATAGAAATTGGAATGAATACCTGCAGCCATCGTAAATCCTTTATCTGGCTCTGTTGTTGCTTCCAAAACAAGACTGAATAAATACATTTAATGGTAATACAAGTGAATGTAGTGGTAGTGTAAGTAGTATAATATAGATGAAGTGTAATGCAATGTAGTGCAGTGCAATATGAAGTTACATCAATTATCTGTATGACATAACCGAAGAAAGATAAGGTGCAAGTGTTGTGCAGTGGAGTGAAGTTAAGTGAATTCACAGATAGGGTGAGGAACTAATTCGTACGTTTAAAGAGATAAATTTAAAAATCCATATTGTGATTTTGAATTTACTTTAGGAAAAGGTGATTAGGACAATAAATTATATGAATTATATTAATAAAAATTTGATTAGGAAAATAAATTATGAATGTGTATCTCAGTGTATGTATGTTCATGATAATGTATATGTATATATAGTGTGTGTTATGTCCAAAAAACGTAATTTCTTAAAAAATAGATTTATTCCGATCTCACACCAGTGCAGAGTAACCATATACAAGCTAGATCCAACAATTTTTCTGAAGATGTACCAGTGTATGCCAAAGTCGCCGTTGCCCAGGGAGATGACCAAAGTTAGTAGCCGTAGCACCGAAGTATCTGTCCGAGAGAGAGTCCGTACGCTTTGCTATTCAGTCAACACTGTTCACAATTCACTGATGCACTCGATACTGTTGGTAAGCGCTCACCTGCCCTCTGCCCGCCGGGGCGCTGCTTTATAGCCCGCTGGGACTGAGGGTCCACTGGCCAGCCCCCGGATAGGGGTGGTGCCTTCTTTTTCGGTGCCTGGTCGCGCGTGACGGCGCCGCGGCGACTGCTGTCGTCGTCTTTTTTTGAGCGGCGACGGTACTAGTTCCGGCGGTTCTTTCAACGGTGCGCAGTCGAGTACTGCACTATGCATGTGTATCTAAGTGTATGTTTATTAATGTATATGTAGGAGTGTATACTATGTAGGTCATGTGGGTGTTCGTGTTTTATACGTACGTGTGAGTGAGTATTTATGCAAAATATTGTGTGTGCATATGTACGTAGGTATTTGAATGTGTATTTATATGTATGTAGTAGATGAAGTTGTAATTTCTTTTAATGTGTTGTATTGTAAATCGTGTTTACATTGTAATTGTCTTTGTATTGTCAATCTGCTAAGTAAGCTTATGGTTACCAGCCAATTGTAGCCATTCGGGTGCGCTGCTGAGAGGCTGTCCCTGTGTGAAGGAGTCCTCAGCGCTGCTGGGGAGCCAAGGCCACTCGTCCACGACGAGCCTGGACAACCTGACGCAACCAGTGAGAGAGTGGCAATTGTAAATGAGAGTAATGTCAAATTGCGTACATGTCTGTCACCTTAGTTTTTTTCATGGAATGTGTTCTGTAAGAAAGAAGGAAGTTGTAGAAAATGCATAAATAACTTACTAACATTTACTTGCGTTTTATTTGCTGGTTTGGTAAAAATTGTTTGTGTAAAAGGGTAAATGTCTTGTGGAAGTAAAATGATTGTTGCTGGGCTGTGCAAAATTAATTTGAAGATGTTATGGTAACTATTGAAAAAGAAGTGCTGTGGTATCCTGTCAGTCGTTTCAGTAATGCTGATTAATGTCTCTCCTTTATTGTATGTTGAGATGGTAATACGGTTCACTTCAGAATGTGGGATTCTATTTCAATGTGTTTGGTTCAAGTTTGATTTTAAGTACAGAGGAGATGTTAAAAGGTTCGATTATGCAAAGATAGGCAAATTGTGGTTGCAATATACTGAAGAGTTTTTCATGTTGAATGTGCAATTAATGTTTTTTTGTTTAAATACATTTTTAGGTTCAAGAGCATCTACTTTTTGGTGACTCAATGGCAAACTTGTCAAAGTAAGGTTGCGGAGGGTTATCCACAGTTCCACATTTTGATAACAATTATGACTTATGATCACATTCATCTACGCATGTGTGTAGGCGTATTGCACTTTCAGCTTCCATCGAGAGGATTGGGCATTTGAATGGGCCATGTATACTTAAATAAAAATCCAAAATTGTATAGACTTCATTCTTATATTGTTTTTATTTCAGGCGATAAAAACCGTGGACCCAAGGGGCCACGTGTCTGAAGTGATGATATTCCTAGCCTTGAACTCCTTAACTTGTTGGATTAGCGGGATGAACCGCATATTCCATTACTTAGCTGTGTACTTGGTTGTTCGTTAGAAGTGCTTCTAGACGGTTAATACACTTGTGTCCGTAATATGCAGCGGTATTTCATTTGGTACGTAATAAAATGTTGAGAATTTGAAGGTTTTATCTCTAGTTAAAACTCTTCCTTCTGCTGACGGCATGTAATTAAAAGACTACTTATTGTCTAATTTTTTAAATTCAAACACTTATACATTTTTTAGATCCCTTTAGTACAATTCCAAAGGAATTAAAATTTTAATCAGGTAGCTCCTGCTGTATTATTATCAATGTCAGAATGCAAAATTATTTGTATCTAGTCAGTAACTTGCTAGATTGACGCCATCTGGAAGAAATATCTGAATGGATTGTGGTAAAAGAAATATAAAATAACATACGTAGTTGATAAGCCTTTTAATGGGATATATTTATATATGTATATACAAATAACTGAAATAAGTAAGACATGGTACAACGGAGACGGACCGCCAGCATACGAATATTTTGTACACCCAATTTGAAAATATAAACTTGCTCTACTTTCACAAGTTTATGACACTGTAGTCTCTAGTGTTATATTTTACAGTTATATAATATATATTATTTAACCGGTATGAAAAATCGATATGAATTATTGTATCTTATTGTATTGTTTCTTTGATTCATACTGTTCTGTTCACTTTGTAAAATATTATCTTTAAAATTTTGTATTAGGCTCTTACGGGTGAAGACCTTATGATGACTTACGTGTCTTAATGCCATCTATTTACTAGAAGATTCAATCTGGCATGAACAATTTGCCAGAGTGTATTTTGATTTACGAATACACAGCAAGACATATAGCTTCACAAAGTTTTGGAATCTTCTTTGTCTAAATTTGAAAATTTACGTAAACATCCATCAACTACTTTTCTTGTTATTTGTATTATGTAGACAAGTGGCGAGTAATTGAGTATATCAACAAATACTTAACACAGAATAGAAATTCGGTTCTCATGCGGCGATCATCTGGTCGTATGACAACCACTCTATACATAAAATAATACATATTCAATATTGTCCTCAAAGGCGCCGTATTCATGCCAGACGATCACAAAAATTAGTGTGTGAATACGTACTTCATTGCTATGTAGTACTGATTATTTTATACATTCATGATTCATTCATTTCCGCTTTTCATTTTCAAACTTACCAATATGCATAACTCTAATCGATTATGTACAACATCCACAATTTGTTTTTTTAGAATTGAACACAATGTTTAAAGAAACCTACCGTTCCTATGGTAGCCAACAAATACAGGAGACACCTGTACAATCTACGCAAGACGAAGCTCCAGACCCGAGCCACGAGTGGCAGTTGGAACATCGGGGATGGGGGACATTCATCAAAAACGGCTTCGAAACGAAACTCACAGGAGCCCTCTCGGAAAAAACCCATAGCACAATAAATTTCGAGCAAGGAATACAAAAATTCAGGGCGTACCAAAAGCACTGAACACGATCAAAAAATCATCCGCGTTTTCATTCGCACTGCTCTCCCGCGATACAATATTTTTTTATGTGTGTGGTTGTATTTTTTTTTGGAAAATTTTTTCTTCTATATATATAAACGCAAGTGCTGTGACGCGGAGCGTCCGCGCGAGTGGCTTAGAGCCGGCGGCGTTGCCGCGCCAGCGCCCACGCGCCTAGGGCGGCGGCGGCCACCCGCCATGGAAGACTGCTGCCGGCGGCAACGCCGCCCGCCCCGCCGCCGCCGCCGCTGCCCGCGCCGCCGCCGCCGCCGCCCGTGCTGCTGGCCGCGCCGTCCAGCATGGTGACCCAGGGCGGGCGCGCGCTGCCGGAGGCCGGCATTATTGTCGTGTGCGGGGCGAACCACGCGGCCCCGCCGCCGCCGCCCGCGCCGCCGTTGCCGTTGGCCCCGCCGCCGCCGCCCGCCGCCGCCGACGAGTCGCCCTCGTCGCCGTCCTCCTCGGCGCTGGAGCCGTCGCCCTCCTCCTCGCGGCCGCGTTCGCCCTTCTTCTTCTTTTTCTTGCGCGGCTTGTCGTGCGCCGATGGCTTCTTGCGGGCCTTGTCGTGGCGCGCGGGCGCCGGCGCCGTCGTCTTCGGCGCCAGGTGCAGCTCTGCGCACACAGACACGCGGCGGTTACGGACGGATCAAGTATTGCATGTCCTAGTCATTCAGGGACCTCACAGTGCGAGGGGAGTGGGGCGCGACCAACGGTACGTGACAAATGACGAGTGGCGATTGTTAAGTAACGAGTATCGAGTGGCGAAGAACGAATGGCAAATACGGAGTGTCGAGTAGCGAGTGATGAGTAGTGTTTGGCAAGTGACGAGGGAGGTATCTCAAAAGCTGAGTGACGAGAAGTGTGGTGAGAGTCGAGTTTCGATTGTCAAGTGAGTGTCGAGTGACTAAAGTCGAGCGGTGAACGGTGAGTCACGAGTGACGAGTGTAGAGTGTGGAGTGTCGAGTGACGAAAGTCGAATAGCGTGTGGTGAATAACGAGTGACAAGTGGCGTAAGGCGTGTGGTGAGTGGAGAAAGGCAAGTGGCGAAAGGCGAGTGGCGAAAGGCGAGTGGCGAAAGGCGAGTGGCGAAATGCGAGTGGCGAAAGGCGAGTGGCGAAAGACGAGTGGCGAGTCGAGAGGCGAGTGTTAAGCGAGGTGTGTGACAAGATATGCAACGCGCCATACATCTACGTCAAGAGGATTCCTTTCGCAGGCATTATGTTTTTTTTATGAGGTAATTTTATAAGACAAATTCATAATGTAAGGAAACACATTGTTGTACTGCAGTTAGATGAGCAGATTCAGACATTAAATGTAAAAAGGCGCGGCGTGTTTGTTATTATTAGCAATAAATAATTTCTTTACTGTTTTGGCCTTGAAAGATTAGATTCCCGGAAAAAGTTATTATTAACTTTTTTCATTTTCGTTGCAGTCTGTATATTATCGAAACTATATGTACATTTCCAAGACTCTGTTGTAGTCACGGGATGTTATTCGTGTCATTTGGGAACAGCGAGTGCGCAGCAATTCCGACGGTCGCCTGGAATGCTAGGGTTCTGACGGCCTAAAATCCGATGCAATCGTGGGGCTGCGCGCGATTTAGGGCTATCGAAATTTGCATCCCAGTTCCGGTAATTCACAAAGTTGCGGTTTTGTTCAATAGTATCCACAGTTGATTGTTTTTTCGGCGCTTCTTAGAAATGTCCTCAGCGCTTCGATTCATTTGAAGCACAAGCTTCTGAACGTTAGAACAGAAGAGGGATCGTCAAGAAATTGCTATGCAGAAACAAGGCGTTCCTCAGAAAATGCCATAGGAAACATTAGTTCATCTAATTGTGGAGAATTTAGTGTTTTTTCACACAAAATCACTTATACTATATATGGGACTTGAATTCGGAGGGAGTTGAAGATAATAACTTTTTGCCCATAGGCATGTGAAAAGTTCCATTACTGAAGTTACACTTGTTTCTTATTGGTAAGCAACACATTACGTGATGGTAGCAATCCCAACACACATTTACTCGCACATATTCAGGTATAGCCATATTTACTTACATCTTCACAAGTCCATTCACACTCACTACATTTATATCAACAACATCCACACAAGCATCCTTTTTCAATAATTCACATTAACCCAAAGATACTTCCACAATCATCAACATACATTCAAACTCACAATATTTACACCTCGCACATTTTTACGCTACATTTAACAGGCTCAATTCGAAGGTTAGCGGGTTCGATTCCCGCCATGGGCATTGATGTTTGCATTGTATGGCGTGGTGTGGTTGAGGCTTTTCCAAACCTCATGTATCGCCTAACAGAGTAATTTTTCTTTCTCTTTTCTCCCCATCCCGAAACGATTGTGCGTGAGGCCAGAGTGGGGGAGGATGCACAAAGGGTCTGGGGCTGCACATCATCTTTCTGCCAACCTATCTCTCTAACCGCTAAAAAATGTTCTAAACGTCTCTATGGGTCTATGGATTGTAGTGGCAGGTCAGTGCGGGCCACAAAGGTTCTAAGGACCCCCTGGAGCGCGAAAGTATCAGAGACTGTGTTCCCAGAGTGTACAACGACTTATATAAATACCGAGGGCGTCAATGTGAAACTTGACGAGTACACCAACGTTAAAGCAAGCTCAGTGATTTCCCAGCTAACACATTTATCGAGTTAACCCAGTTATATTTACAGAAGCACGCATACTTTCCACAAAATTCTCTCCAACTTCACACCACACAAACACATTTCATTCACACGACCACATCCCTGTGCATGGCGAGGCGCAGGGAAGGGGGCGTGTCTCACCTTGCAGCCGCACGTCGCCCTCCACCTTGCCCAGGGCGTTGACGGAGGCGCACATGTAGCGGCCGAAGTCGCGCTTCTCCAGGCTGCGGATGGTGAGCTTCATGAGCAAGGCGTAGTCCGACAGCGGCGTCTCCTCCATCTCGTACTTGCTGCCCTCCATCAGCTTCTCGCCTGCCACAAGCGCCGCGCCCGCGGTCAACAGCGAATCTATGCAGTGGAACGGTAGAATTGCCCGTGTCGGACGTTTACAGGGTCTACATCAGGGCTCTATAACTCTCATATAACGTGGTGGGGACCATTACAGTGGCGCGCTCTAGAGCATCATCTTTTTACACGAACTAAAATACGAACTGCTATCAACGTTATTAAAAACGTGCTTGGATCCTCGGGACGCAAACACACGCGCTTGATGCAAAACATCGCGCTGCTGTTCGCGCTACCTTTTCTTTTATGCGTGTATTATTATGAATAAATGAATTTTAGAAGATAAACATACTATTTAACGTATTTTGTAATTTATTTTAGAAATCGCTCATAACCAAAGTGTATTCGTATTTCTTGACCATTTTTATGTGCGAAAGTTGGCACGCCTTACCAGCAGCTGTATCCTGCGACACTAGCTCATCCTATAGTAGCAACCTCTAGCTTTGTCCCCAATTTTGATGGAGAGTTGCCGGGCCCTGGTCTACATGTCACATGATCGCGGCCGTATCGAGCAGTGCTGGCGATCATGCGACATCTAGCGGCACGACCGAGAAAGACGCGAAATATCGTGAGATATTCCATCGCGAAGACAAGGCCTCAAGCGCCAAGAAATAAAAACTCAAGTATATACTAAATATACCAAGCTCAGGGAGGGATTAGCAGTTGTATGTTAGTGGCTTAATTGAAAAGAAAATCAATTTTCTTTCTTAATATCTTTATTTCTTGTTCGGCCAGAGCTTGAACACAATTTTATTAAAAATCATATTAAGGTTTTTGCACCATCGTTAATTGTTAACTCATTTACATCATTAACATTGGATGTTTAAGTTAGATATTTATTTTTTTAGAATTTTATTTTAATTAAATTATTTCTCTGGATAACAATAATAATAATACTACTGGACACAATTTATCTTTAGGAAATTTGATTTGATTCTGCTTTGGATCACAACATTTCGGCCTAAATTAATTTTTTGAGTTAAAGGAAAGAAGTTAAGTGAAAAGAAAAATTGTTGAGATACTGTCAATATATAATTTGTAATTGAATATACATATAATTCTCTATGAATTTGAAAATCTTTGAGTCACTGGTATTTCGAAATGACGATACACCCGCAGTGTCTTTGGAGTGAGCCAAATCAGGGACTCATAATTAAAAATTGAATGTGTATTGGTAGCAATCAGACAGGTAAACAAGTGAAGGTAACACGTTCCGAATCTGTTAAGATTGTGGTGAGCAGGTAATTTCCGTTTTCATTTGTGGCAAGATGCAGTTCGTGCTACAAACATAATTTCTGTTGCTATCATCTCACTGGCCATTGGTGCCACTACGGAGAGACGTTCCTGGCGATCTGTGTTTTTTGACGCAAAGGACAGAGTACTGCATTCTGTGAAAAAACCAACCGCTCACTACCGATCACCCAGCAGGGTACCTTCGAGCGCTTCCTGCGATCGGGTGCCTCCAATCGAGATCGGTTCGGACGCGGCGATCGCTCAAGGTCGCTCTCTACTATGCGCGTACGTGTCTGTGATCTCATTCGCATTTTTGCACGACGTTGGGAATGGGCTTTTGGCAGTGATGCATCGAAGTGTCGAAGTATTGCTAAATATTGCCCATCACTACTTCCGAGATTCACGGGAGGCGTAAGTGGAAAGCGCCTTCCGATCTTAAGGCTCTCACAGACCGGGGTGGAACATTCGCAGCAAGTGCGGCGCGGAAAGTTCCGCGCTAGGTGCGGCGACGAAATCCGCGGGACCGTTCACAGAGGAGCGTCAAAATAGTCGACATCTGACGAGTCTTTGCTTTGGTTTCCATAGCGAAACTCGAGCGGCAGTTCTGCGCGAAGGCAAGGGAGCTCGACCCTGAGGGGAGCCAAGACTCTCAAAGGCGGATGGACGTCTACGACACTCGACAAGCAACGGAAAAAACGCGTCCGACTGTGTTGCAAACTCCGCCGCGGTTTATACGCTGCCAATCGACTGCCGCGACGCTCGCCTGCCGCGCAGGTTTGAACGTACTCATAAGGCAAAACCTGACGTGAAACTTCCGCTTCGGCCATTCCGCGAAGGCTGTGGATCTTCCGCGCCGGTATGTGGGAACCTTTACTCTGTGACCCGCAGCGGCGGTCGAATATTTTTCGTAGAATGCAGAGCTCTAGTAAAGACTGAAACCAATTCCTCTAGTGGATTGTGATTCTACATCTCGAATAAAAAGTTTCAATTTGTAACCGAACCACTGCAGCAGGGAAAACAAGTTGGAAATTACATTTACTTCTATTAAACATTTTCTTAATTATTTGAAATCATTTTTTAGAAAATACATTTTCTGTAAATGTTTGAAATTTTTTAATCAATAACCTCATTTCCTTCAAGATTAGCCATCCAATACCAATACCTTTCAGTTTCTTTTTGTACATCAACTATAATAAGCATTTAATAGGAATTCAGCCTATCATTCAAGTGCTACAAATAGCGAGTATGTAAAGAGTACGTCATGTACTTACATTTAATAATTTTAGAATTACAAATTTAGAATTTTATTTCAAATTCACTCACTTCCATTAGAAAATATTAATTCGGTAAGACTTAATTCGGTAAACTTAAATTACCTAAACAGGGAGCTAGTTCTGATGGATTTGTTCTAATGCTCAAAGAAAAAAGGGGTAACTAAGTCAAAACGCCTTGTTATTATGACTATTAATTAATTTGTAATTAATTAATATAATTTTAATTATACCTGTCTCAAAAATTGAAACAGGTATACTTTTACAACAGATGTGCGAACTTACCTGTATCTCTGTACCAACTGTTCATTGCTTTGGGTGAAGCCTCCACGTAACATTCCAGAAGAACATCACTGGTCACAGGGGCAGCAACGAGTTGATTGGAAACTTTGATAAGAGGGTGAACTGCAACAAAAACATCGTGCTTCTATCAATATTTCAGAATTAGATATGCCTTATAAACAAAAACAAACCATATATGAAGTTCGCGAGAAATACGGCAATAAGCATGAGATAATTGTGAAGAGAAGTTCTAGCTCGTATTTTAACTTGATTGATATGATTAAGCCAAGCATGTTTTTCTGTATCATAATACGAGGTCACACATCTAGGTCTCGACTAACTTCCTGCAATCTACTATTTCATTTTACTTTACAAAAACCTTTTTTTTTGCAAACACAAGTCCACGTATCAGAAGAAAATCTTACAGATAAAGAATTGAATGCATTCCAAGAGATGCGTTGTTTCAAATTGACTAATGAAAGTACTGCAAAACCAAGGTTGATATTTCCAGTGAGTGACATTTCTAACAGCTGAAGTAAACACAAAGAGGGCTTCATCATTACTGCAAATTCTATAATCGGTGATATGGTTTCTGGAGAGTCTATTGGTTTTAATTACCACAGCATGGAAGATCCATCGATTACCTGGTGACTACAAACACTTATTAATCATTTAGGAAAATCTGAAGTTCTTCCGCAGAGTTATGATATCGTCTGTCTCAGGCGTTTGAATACTGTCTCCTTGAAACCCGTCTCCATCCAGGATGCTACTGCTTCCCCAACGGGACAAAGCTTATGTGGAGGCATGCGCCGTCTTTCATTTTACTAATTGGCCATTTTTGTCCCGACCGACAGAAAGCGCGAGTGTATACCCACCCACCTCTCCAACTCCCCTTCTTTACAATACCCTGCAATTGGTCGCATACGCTTCTGTCCACCGCCGCCGCTCACCACTACCCGTCGCTGCTCGCCATCGCCCACCAGACCGCCCGCCACGTCACCCACCACATCGTCTGCCACACTGCCCGCCACACTGCCCACCACTCCGCTTGCCACTCCGCCCACCACTGCCCACCACTGCCCGCCACTGCCTGCCACACCACCTGCCACACCGCCCACCACACCACTCGCCACAACGCCCGCCACACTGCCCGCCGCACAGCCCGCCACACGGCCCGCCACACCGCCCGCCACACCGCCCGCCACAACGCCCGCCACACCGCCCGCCACACCGCCCTCTAAACCTCTCGCCACTGCCCGCCACAGTCCGCCACACTCCCGCCACTGCCTACCATCGTCCGCCATCGCACGCCACCGCTCGTAAGGCCCGTGACTGCCACTACATGACCCATGCCACCATCACAGCGGCCGCCACCCCCACTGGCTACCACCCACCTCCTACCACCCCGCCTTTCCCCGTGCTCTCCCCCACCCGCCGCTACTGCCTTGTTAACGTAATAAGATTACCGAATCTCCGGGCGGCGCCGTCCCGAGGGGCTTTGTACCAATTAGAGCGCGCCCGGGCCGCAGCTGCGGTCGCGCGAGGAGCTGGCGCGGGGCCCCGCCGCGGTCTTTTTCGCGAAGCTGCGCGACGACGGCGCCTCGCCGCCCTTAGGAGTGCGATGGAGAGGGCCTTCAGTGCAGTGGTGTTGGGGTGGGAGCAGCAGCGGTGGCGGCGGTATCGGTGGCGGTGGCGGCGATGGTTGTGGCGGTGGCGGTGGCGGTGCTGGTGGCGGTGGGGGAGACGGCGGTGGCGGCGGCGGCAGTGATGGTGGTGGGGGTGGCGCTGGCGCGGCGGTGGTAGCGGCGGCGGTGGCGGCGGCGATGGTTGTGGCGGCGGTGGCGGTGGCGATGGCGGTGGCGGTGGAGGTGGCGGTGGCGGTGGCGGTGGCGGTGGCGGTGGCGGTGGCGGTGGCGGTGGCTGTGGCGGTGTTGGTAGCGGTGACGGCGGTGGCGGTGGCGGTGGCGGTGGCGGTGGCGGTGGTGGTGGTGGTGGTGGTGGTGGTGGTGGCGCTGGCGCGGTGTTGTGGATGTTGGTTGTGTGGTTGTGATTGTTGCTAAGGATAAGGTTATGGCGGGGGTGGGGGTGGCGGTGGGCGCGGTGCGGTGGGGTGGGGGTGGTGGCGGCGGTGGGAGTGGTGGTGGTAGTGGCGTGGGGGGTGGCGGCAGGGTGGCGGTGAGGGTGGTAGGGGTGAGAGAGGCGTGGGGGGGCGGTGTGGGTGGCGGTGTGGGTGGCGGTGGTATTGGTGATAATAATGGCGATGGCGGTTGTGACGAGGATGGCGGTGGCGGGAATGTGGTGGTGGCAATGATGGCGCAGGTGGCGGTGGCGTGACGATGAATGTGTCGGTAGAGGCGGCGGTGGTTGAAGCGGGGGGGGGCGGCGATTGCGATGACGATAACTGGCGGCGGAGGTAGCGGCCAGGGCGATGGCGAAGGTGCGGCGATAGCGCAATCAGCAGGGCAGAGAAGGTCCTGAGACAGTGATATAGAGGAGAAGATCTTTCTGCTGCGAGGTTGCTGATTCTAGTGGTGAAGGCAGCAGCCACGGTGGATGCGTTTGTGGCAGGGGTAGGGAGGGAAGCAGTGGCTGTTGAAAGAAAGACAGCGGTGTGTGTGTGTGTGTGTGTGTGTGTGTGTGCGCGCGTGGCGGGGGGTGTTCTATGGCGGTGACGACGTCCATGGCGGTGGGACGGAACAGACGGCGGGGGCGGGGGTATCGGCGACGGCGGCGAAGGAAACGGGAGCGGTGTTGTTGGTAGACCAAGAGCGGCTGGAATGATGATGGCAGTGGAGCCGCGATGTTCTGCGATGGCAGTGGGAGCGGAGTGTATCATAGCAATGGAAACAGCGATGGGTGGGGCTGGGGACGACGAATAGTACAAGATGATGACGGAGATTGTGGGGGCCATGGTGAGGGAGATTGGGGGGGGGCATGGTAACGGAGATTGTGGGGGCCATGGTGACGGAGATTGTGGGGGCCATGGTCACGGAGATTGTGGGGGCCATGGTGACGCAGATTCAGGCGGCGGTGGCGACGACGGCGGGGCGGAAGCCAAGACGACCAAGACAGCAGCGGAGGCGACGGCGGCGGAGAGTGCGTTGGCGGGGGCGGCGTATGCACGGAAACTTCCTGTGCGCGCACGTCAGAGGACAGGCGCCTGGGGCGTGCGTAAATCTTGCGGGGAGTAATTTGTAAATTTCCTCGAACTGTGTGTCTGGGAGCTTGTGTCGGAAGAACGGTTGAGGTGCACGAAAGTCGGGAGGTAGATGTAATACCTCAGAAGGTTACGTCATTACTTTTGAGGATTAGAGAGGAGGATCAAGAAGACCCAATTTCCTATGTCAGAGAGATACTCTACGCCGAGGTACGGCTCAGACCTGTTTTGTTTCCCGCAAAGACAGTTGTACCCTAGATTTTTAGCCTGCTTTTTCATCAATTTGTGAATAACAAGGTACAAACTACAGACGTTCCCAGACGGAAGTGAAATCTAAAATCGCAGCGCAACAGCGTAAATCGGAATTGAAATTTCAGCCAAATACTGAAAAAGAAGAAATATCTTGTTGTAGATTAATTATTAAAATAACTTACAACGTGACTTTCTGCAGAATGAACAAGAATGCCCGAATTTTACGATAGCATCGCGGGGAAGCAATATATTATGTCTAAACCTTATTTTCATATATGAATATGCAAAAAAATATCCCTTCGGGTGGCTCATGGTCAGCGAGCTATCTTCATTGAAGCAGTCCCGAGTTCGATTCCCAGAGCCGGAAAAATAAAGCTGTAGCTTTCTAAAACAATCGTCAGTTTATATAGCCGTGTGACGGAAGAAGCGCTCAGGCAGGCTGCGCTACATACGGTTAACGGGAATACGTGGAGCTCGCCACATGTGGCCCTTATTCCGTGGCGCGAATAATATATAATTAAGAATCAGGGCCTAGGCCTGGGATCACGGTTAGCTGGCACGCGACTGATTAATACTACCCTACAATGCCAAATACATAAATCATTCTGAAGAGTGGGATATATTATTAGCGCATGGTACGAATGTGATAAAGCTTTGATGAAATGACACAGCACGTGAACCCGTTTTGTCCACCTTCAATTCCACAACTCTAGTCGTGGCGATTAGAACTCCAGTCACTGTGCTGAAAAGCGAGCAAACTCCCCGCTGTACCACGAGTCGCACTGATAGATATTTGCAGAGCAGATAGCGCTGTGCTCCCCCCAAAAAAGAAGATGCTTGGAGAGACCGGAAGTGAACTGAGTGATGCGAACAGCCGATCGCCGACGCGGGAACATGAAAAGCACATTCTTGAATACACTTTTTTCGAGCTTCGGGTCTAAAGGAAAAGAAACCCATCCACGCAAAGAGAATGGTGTCAATTTTATCAGTATCGTTTTACTCGTCCGCGCAAACGAGTCTGCGACCAAAGTTATGAGTAAAACTATCCCAAGTGAGCGGTTGAGTTTAGTCCAAAGCCAGCATTAGCGCTGTCTCAGAAGCGACTGACTAGGAGGTCCTAGGACTCAAGTACCGACAGTGGAACATTTTTGGCGCTAACTGGCTCGAATGGCTAGGTCGATTTCAGCCGCTGTCGGTACGAGAACAGCTATTCTCCTACCGACGAATTCTAGCAACCGTCTGATCGACAGCGTTCTGTGGATTCTTCGATCAATACCAGGCGAATGTCGGAACAGTACCGTAAAAACCGGGAAAAGGATTGCGCGAGATGTTTCCTTCCTCATCCTTGTCTATCCTTTCCCCTCACTCACATGTACATGCACTCCACTTTCACTCATGTCGGTAGAGCAGTCGGTAGCTTAGAGCGTGTCCCAGCTGGCGCGGTGCTGCGTTGGGGGAGATATTTGGAGAGAGTTGCTCACGGTACAAAAGTACTCACTCACCCGAGCATTACAAACAAGGAAACCAGAACCCGGCGGGTTCGTGTCCTCTCGTGCACCCACGTGTTAGCGGGCGCAGGCGATCGTGGCCGGGTAAAACGGACCGGATATAATTGTCGCCAATTGCGAGCGCGCGGTGGGTGGTGCGGAGCGGAAGTGGCCGCCGGCGCGGGCGTCGCGTCGAGGTGACGTGTCGGCGTCACCGCAGGTGCGCGCGGGGCGGAGCGGGCCGGGGCGGGGCGGGGCGGGGCGGGGCGGGGCGGGGGCGCCGCTGCGGTGGGCGTGTCACGCCTCTGCACGGTCAACGCGCCCTGCGCCGCCGCCCCCTCTCGTGGGTCGGCGCTCGCCCGCGCCAATTAGCGGCGCTCGTTAGGCGGATGCGGGTGGGGGGGGGGCTGGGTAAGACGGATCATGGATCATGTTGTGGGTAAAGACAGTAGAATTTGCGTACGTTTTCGTAAGCGGTGGAATCTCTACCCCCTCTCTTTGCTACTCATTGTTGAAGTGTGAATAAAAACAATTATCTGGCGACATTTATTAGTAGCAGCTTTACAGTTGCTGGCGTAATTTATTAACAACGGTTTCGTAAACATATAATTAGCATGTCAAGCCATGAACGGGTTCAGGCCTACCGGCGACGTCCCTAACTCACGGTTGTCAGTTAAGGAGGTACGTATGATTAGGACGTAGACATCCTCACGCCGTATTCCGCTCTTCTCAACCTGAGAAGGGAATTTTCTCAACGCCACACAGCAACTTATACTGGGACATTGCAAGGAACACGCACACTAGAGTAGCCCTGCAGTTACGGGGGACGGATGGACAGTCTAACGGAAAGACGGAGAGACAGAAGGTCTTTTGGACGGACGCAACGTCCGTTTATTAATTTATAAAATAAGGATCATTAGACATCTTATTAAATATGATAATGGAGAATTATGAAACGAGGGCGTACTCGAGTTGAGCATCAATCTAGTAATGCTGCACTGTGAATATTGTACAACGTTTTATTACTAAAGTTTCACTTTAGATAACCAAAGTGGAAAATGAATTTTTACAGTCTGATGTTCCTTAACATACAATGGAAATAAGAATTGTAGCAAAAGATGGCGTATGAGGACTTCTACTTCAAGAAAAATAATTTTATTTTATATAATTTTTTTAAAACAATTTATTATCAAAAGTTACAAAAAACGCACGGACAATAACACAATGAACGAACTTGCTTATCAGTTTACAAACTTTAAATCACGTCCGTTATTTCTTCAATTTCTTCATTATAACGTCAATAAGTGAGTCAATAAGTAAGTCATTTATTTCAAAAACCATTCAAGCGCCAAAATACGTTATTATTAGGAGTATTATGCTAAAAGAGTGAAAACAAAACTTCAATAAAAATTAGTCAATAACCATTATTGAAAAATATACTGTTATAAAATAATTAAAACCTTTCCAAAAAATTAGTCTGATGACAATTTTTTTCATTTCCCCGAAATTGACAAATTTAAAACTAGTCTGGTTTCTGAATTAGGTTGATTGATTGATTGTTAGTGATTTCGGGCGCGTCAACTACTATGGTCATTAGTCCCGTGCGTGTGCGTGTTTTGCTCGGGAGGTGGCGGTGGTCTTCCCTCGCTCTATGGCGAGATCCGACGTCGACCTACCGTTCTCTAGCGGGGTTTCCTTTAACTAGATATCTCCCACTAACGGGGCACCTCCCCATCCAGGACAAGCCCTAAGCCCTCAACCGATCTCCCAGCATGTGTGGTTGTGTAGTGCATGTTACTGTGAGTGTGTGTAACTACGGGGTGATGGTAGGACAAGGAAGAGGAAGGTGTGTTCGCGCGCGGCCCGTAGCCCGTTTGTTAGGGTACTGCTCCGGCATTCGCCTGGAGTTGATCGTAGAAACCACGGAAAACTACCGATCAGAGCAGCCGGTCGCTAGAATTCTTCTCCAGACAGCAACTGAATTCGTACTAGCGGAGAAGCTAGTGGCGGAAGTCCTTCCGCCGTCGGGACCAGAACCTAGGTCCTCCCGGTCAGAGGGACTGCAGTGACATCAGTTGATGCCCTGAGCCATCTTCCCCAGATTATGAATTCAAATTCAATTCAATGATGCCTTATTTTATGTCGCAAGACTCAGGGCATCAGATGTGCTTTTTCGTTTGACCACGCAAATTTCACTACGCTGTTACCATCTAGTGGAGAAAGAAGGTATCACTCACGCGAGGAAAACCGGCGATTCGAATTTAGCTCAGTGGCTTCTTTAAATTTGAGAATCTTTATCGTGCAGTAAATCTACATCATGGGACATCCACCTTTACTTCCGCTGTGAAGAATTCTTGCGCCCTTAAAAAATCCTCGGTTTCGATCTGACTTGAACCCGCAAACTTGGGTATAACGGCTCGATATACTAACCGTTAAAATACCAATATCGCTTCGTTTCGTGGAGACTCAACATTGACATATTTTTTTAGAGATGTGGTTTGGATAAAGTAGGTTTTCATTCAATTGAATCATTCGTTGATTAAATGAATTCTGCTTAACTTGCCATTTTTATATTATTCCCATTTCTCTACTATTCTATAACATAAATTCTCGGCTATCCGGGAGACGCCGCGTCGTTGGCTGGGGTGCCGACGTTTTGCCTGACATGTCGCAGGCTTCCTCAGGGCAGTGATGTCACTTTGCTGTGATGTTCGCCACTGCCCTGAGGAAGCCTGCGACATGTCAGGCGAAACGTCGGCACCCCAGCCAACGACGCGGCGTCTCCCGAATAGCCGAGAATTTATGGATTCGAGCCGCGGAAGCTTACGTATACATCTGACTATTCTATAACGCTGATTATAAAATTTTGACACTCTAGTGCATTCTTTGCTTTTCATTTTGACATAGAAGCAAGTTTGGAAGATATTCCACACGCCATAAAGAAAAGCTAAGCAGTAGAATGGCCCCCTAAACGCGCTTACGTGCTCAGTCAGTAATTTTTCTTACCTAGGTTTGTTTGGTCCCCAATTTACACGTAGAATTAGAAAGTTTGTCGAGAACAGAGAAGGGAATTACGTGGTCCCCAATGTACATGTAGAATTAGAAAGTAAGTTTCTCGAGAACAGAGAAAGGAATTACTTGGTCCCCAATGTACATGTAGAATTAGAAAGTAAGTTTCTCGAGAACAGAGAAAGGAATTACTTGGTCCCCAATGTACATGTAGAATTAGAAAGTAAGTTTCTCGAGAACAGAGAAAGGAATTACTTGGTCCCCAATGTACATGTAGAATTAGAAAGTAAGTTTCTCGAGAACAGAGAAAGGAATTACTTGGTCCCCAAAGTACATGTAGAATTAGAAAGTAAGTTTCTCGAGAACGGATAAACGAATTGCTTGGTCCCCAATTTACATATTGCCGGCCGCGGAAGCGTGCGCTTCGACTGGTACTCACAGTGCACCTGCACGATGAAGCGCTTGGAGACCGAGGGCGGCACGCCGTTGGAGGCGATGCACAGGTACGCGCCCATGTCCGCGCGCTGGATGCTCGACAGCAGCAGCGTCTCGCCGTCGAACGTCTTCGCCGCTGCAACACACACGCGCACACACACACCGTCAGAACGCCACTCAACATTCATTTTTTTTCAACTTTCTTTGCGCTTACACAGAGAGATCACACAGATCATCAATTACTGGAATTCAATGAAATTGAACTAAAACCACGCAGCCTTCGGCCATGTGAGAGATGTACAAAAACAATTTTTAGTTCGACTGAAAAATGCAAATAATTTTGTTATTCCGTCTGTTATCATACTCGAACTACTCGTACCAATTAAATTTTCATACTCAGTATTGAAGGCTTACGATAAGCTGACGTCACGCGACAGCAAAGCTCCAAGGAAGAGGGCGCCCGCCATTAAATATTTGCTATTTATTGCTGCCATATGGAACAGCAACGTTTTTGATAGTCTTGGTATGTAAAGATCTGTTAAATTGTTTATACACTATGTTATTGCAGTATTTGTGAGTTTTTGTTATCATCGTCTCCTATAATATTTCAATAGTATAATTATCTTTCGCGGCTCTCACACCCAACCAATCTTTGTAAAAGTGGTCTCGAAATAAAATTTCACGGAGACGTGAAGAATTGCACTTTGACTTTAAAAATATAAAGGATTTGTTAAAAAACGCATCTAAATATTCAAGCCAAATGTTCTAGTTCCTTGAAACCTAAAATTTTGAGGCCAAATGCTTCAAAAAACGTTCCTTACGTCGCAATCTACAGGTTGAGAACTTTTTGAACATATTTGCTGGTTGGGCCCTTTTCGATATTATCACAGTATACGTATCATACAGTATACATATCAGTAGCACTGCCCCGTGTAACATTCAATACGACGAAGTGATGGTCATTGACTCTAGCGTTCCGCGTAGCGATAAAGAAACACTATGCCCACCACATTCGATACTACATTCGTAATACAGCTTCGTTCTGCTATAAATATGACCAAAAAGGAAGTGTTTATTTATTTTAATTTCCCCCCAAATATAACTAAATATACAACAGGTGAAGTAGGTTTTTACTTTATCGCTACGTAGTAGAGTAACCCCTGGTAACGAAAAAGTAAATTTTGTTGTTTGATACTGTGAAGAACGATTAAGAGAACAGTGCGGCTCTCATGTTCGTTGAAAACTCTGACTTTTTAAAAATTGCAAAAGTTCAATTTTTTCGGCCTGTTTCTTAAACTAAAATATTAAAGATAGAGATTTTATTCTTAATGAAATCTGTTCCTTTAAGATAGATCGTGAACATATGTGTGAGATATATGTAGAAATAATGTCTAATAAACACGTTTCAATTTTACCTTTTAATTTGGAAATAGAAGATTAAGGGGAGATATACATACGATAGTTTTCGGTAGGGCACGATAGTGTTTAGTTTATTGTAGGTTATACGAGATTACGTTATTGGTTGTTTGTGTTCGATGTGCATACTACTTCTATGAAAAGCATTTTGTGTGGTTTTGTTCAGAACATTTTTGCTGTTGCAGGTCACAAGTTATTTACGCCATTCGTATAGATTCCCCTTTCTCTATTTCCCATTGATATTCCCAACTCCTACACTTCACGACGTTTTGCTTTAAGTTTTGTTTTTAATTAGCCAACTGCACATCCCAATATGGGCAAGGGCCTCCTGCTCGCGCGGGAAATTATTAATCCTTCTTTAATGAAGTGATAGTATGTTGAAGGGGGAAGGGAGATCACAAATACATCCATGCCAGATGCGGGATTCGAACCGCTATCCTTCGAACCGAAATCGCCACGACACTACTGCCTTCTCGGCTATCTGGATCGACCTATTTTAGATTATTCAACATTAAACTTGCTTCAATTTCTTTCCCCCAGGCCCGATTTACATGCTTTCCTCTGACGAGCGGTTCGGAGTTTATATAATCTCTATCTAGTCTCTATCCTAATATTCCTCTCTCCACTTCCACTGACTAATAACCCTCAATCCCTCTACAAACTCCCCATACATTACCCGTTCTCCAATTTTCTCTAACAAACTACTCAAATAAATATGGATAAATACGGTTTGGTGAAGAGGCGAGGTAGCTTTGTTGAGATTCTTGATCTTAGATATTCAGGACTAATATGTTATAACAGTTATTTGCTCAAATAAGTCCCATTTTGAAGTTCTTATCAACATTATATTTTAATCAAAAATTTATATACTTATTTTAACGTCATTTAAAATATTATATTGACAAATATTTTCTTGTTTTACATTATACTGGCCTGAAGATGAAGCGAAAAATATCTTTAGACTTTGCTCCAACGAGAAAATAAAAAAATATTAAAAAAACCTTCTTTGACTGTCTTAAATATATAGGAACCTAAGATCAATAAATATAGACAAATTCTACTCGCTGACAAAAACAGGCAGAGTTAAGCAAGGGTTCAGAGAGGGACCGCGTTTCGTAGAATTCGCATTCCGCCGATTACGGCCTAATAACGCAAATACTCGTCAGAGCAAAAGCATGGTCGCATATCAAACAAAAATCATAGTACACATATCTCTCAGTAAGCAGTTTTAACCTATTGCTTTCATTACATCCATCCATTTATATTATAATCTGCGAGGAGAGGGTTACGCTAACTATTACGACTTTTACGATATCATATTTATCGTGATATCGTATTTACCAAATTTTAATAGTGTAAATAGCTGACGTTATGTGATGTTACAATACAATAAAATGTTGTGTTGTATACTACATTAAGGTATTAAAATTTTCAAGAACATTAAAGCTTGATGTAAACAAGAGAAATATAAAAGTCATAACAACGCAGGAATATTCAAAATATAAAGAGATAAAATATTGACTGAATATAAAACAATGCTCTATGCATATATGAACAAATTATTTGAATAATTGTTATTTTCAATTGTGAGTTATGTGACATATACTCGTAACCCATGTGATTATTTTCATCCTCTACGCTTATTAACTCAATACATTGAGAACTGTCATACATACTCTAAGATGTCAAGTGTATGCCAACTATCGAAATAATCCTAATTTTTTACTGAATAGTACTTGCTTAAATTAATTAAAGTGCGATTACTTAAATAATTACTAGTTTAAAAAATTAACATCTTAAAAGTCACAATATCACTGTATTTATAAATCACGAAGACATTTAAAAATGTGCACCATCGAACTACTTTACGTTATTCAACGTGCAGTAATAGTAAGATTCCTTCTTATATCTCTTTACAGAGGCAGAATTTCATTCCTATTGTTCAACGATCGAACACAATCTACCAAGAGAAACATTTCACAAAATCTTTCACATTGTACCTGACTTTTTAATCGTTACGAAAAACAAAGAATGATGCAGATGAGAAGTAATTATAATTACAATAGCTCTTTCTGCAACAAAAATAAACAATTGCGGCCATAAAGTCTACAGAAGAGAGCGGTGAATGCGGCGCTGTGTCTACTCCCTGTGTGCCTGGCCCGACCAGCGGCCAGGCTGCCTGCTCCCAACAGAAGTTTCGAATTGTTTCTTAATACGCTCGTAAAAGATTCAGTTCCACACTTCCCATTACAGAGGCCAATAAAGTGAAAACTTTCAAAATTGTTTTCCTAATATTCCGTATTTCTAATAAACGACATATTAACGCGCTTTATGGGCCTTCTGTGTCGTTGGCTGGGAGCGCGGGCGGTGGGGCTGGAGATGTGGGCGATGGCGGCGGTAGCTGCAACGACCACGAAGGCGGGAGGGGGAGTTGGGAGCCGTGGTGGAGTCGCTGAAGGGGAGGAGGTGGAAGAGAGAATGGCCAGAGGTGGGAGTGGAGGCGAGAATGGGGGAGGCGGTAGAATAGATGGAGCTTTGCCGCGTTCACTGTTCACAGTTGTCGGAAATTACATTTCCAATGGGCATGTCGTCGGAGAAAAAGAATAAAATATCTAAAATCGTAATTTTTTAGATACGTGAGAAAAATGTTTAGAAAATAATATAATTTTGCCAGTTAACAAGTAATAAAATTAGTTTACAAGACAGACAATCTGCAGTGGCTCAGAACAAACGTCATAAATTTCTAGAGCATGTTCGGGTGTTCGAAAATGAATAATTTATGCTAATGAACATGTAGTGGAAAATATATAAGAATGGTATTGTACAGGAAATAATCTCCACAAAAATCTCCCAATTGTGGAGATTATTTCCTGTACAATACCATGGATTACCACAAGATATCGGCTACCACCACGGAATTTATATAAGAATGTTATCCATGTGACATTTTCACCTGATAGGTACGAAACATCTTCCATTGATGTTTGGTAGGTATTTGAAATGTCTTTGACTGCGTCAGCACTTATACCTCCCGAACGCCAGTACACGATGAGTTACCAATCAAGAGCAAATGTCACATGTTTTACTTCCTAATATATTTCTCACTACATTCTCAACGGAAAAAAGTTATCATCATCGACCTCGCACAAGCCATAGAATTATTTTTTAACTTTTATTCTGAGAGACCTAGGTCTTTGGTCGCGAAATAAATGGCTCTGTCCACGATAAAGCCGTTCTTCTGGAAAATTATAAGTTCTGAAATGTTTCCAGGGCACCGACGATATATTCTAGAAAATTGTAGGAATTTCAAGAGTGAACCTCGCATTGAAATACGGAAATAACTAGCTGACGGCTCATTTTTTGAGTTCTGTCATCAATGTGAATCATATCTGGAGATAAAACAGCTTTTTGTGCACAATGGAATGAACAAATTTTTATTCAATCACTTTGCTGACAAACGCATCGTACAACAATGCTGACAAATATTGTGTTTCCATAACGTCCAGAACTAAAGTGTGATAATTAGAATATGTTTACAGAATAAATCTAATCTAAAAATATTTCGAATATTATGTACGAAAAGATCAAGTTGTGAGTTGACAAAAAGAGGGTTCGAGTATCGATGGATATCTCAATATCCCTGGACCTCACCACCCAGTACAGCGGAATGCGTTGTGCTATGGCAATGAGATAAAGGTTATATAAAAATTTGAAAATATCTGAAAACGTGTTGAAGGGAATTATGTATAGTTGAGGTCGAAATACTAAAGGAATTATTTGTTGTTAATACCAACACAAACTTGATCGTTTTTCTTTTTTGAATATGAAACGACTCATCTTGTGTAACATTAGCCGATCGATTCGAGGCCGAAATCACTCAGAACAATGTGGCCCATTCGAAACCCAATCGAAACCCATTCAAAGCACTCGCCGCCTGACTGTGACGAGGAAGCGAAAAAGCAAAATTTCATGAAATAATATACGTTATTTTATGATTGGTAATTCAAGCCAAGCATAGGTTTCGTGATACTTGGTCATGAAAATTTTCTCAAAAAAGTCCCCAAACGAAAGAATCTAGATATCTTTCCTAAAAAGTAATTATTAGAAAAATAATGAGGATGGAATGCAAAACTAGTAACATGTGGCTAGTAAATGTATGTGTGTACATGTGGCTTGGAAATGTTTGTTAACTTACGCGAAAATGAATAAAATTTATTACTATTATAGAAAAATATGAGCATGGGTATCTTCCTACAATGTAGTGCTAACTTGGTTTCACCGGCTTTCATTACATCATAAACTGGGAACGATTTGAGGAATACGCTAAACTATTTTACGAAGGAAAACAGGTTTATTCTTAAACTAGGTAACCCTGTATGTCGACTCGTTCGTTTCAGAATTAGTGTTATTCATTTTTATTTCAAGAGATTAGAAAATATGTGAAATTGTAACAAAAATATAATTACTTTTTTCTCATTTTTTCTTATTTATCAAATTAATTCACTCACATAATGGTAGTGATACCAAATGAAAATAAAAAAATAATAATAATGCCACTCACGAGTGCGTGGAAATGGGGTCCTGGAGCAGCAAAAATTGGCCGCACCGCAAGTGAATTCATCTTGCTCGACGCATTTTGTCAGATATGTCATAAGCAGTTGAGCAGTGAGTATGAGCATTCAGTCGATACTCGCAATATGAAAATAGACGGTACAACACAACCAAATCTTTGCGTTTTCCAGTCGAAATGGAAACTGCATCATTGTGTGTATTTTCCCCGAGTCCCTGGGTATTCAACGGAACCACAGACACCTCAGTATAATGGACGAAGGATGCGTAGTTTCCTTCCAATTTCTGCGCGGATTTGATATTAGTAACATAGTTACTAGAAGTAGCGTGGAAGCGATGAAAGCAGTTACAAAAGCCTGGGAACAGTATGAAAATTACTTTTAGAAGCAAACTAATATTCTCATTTGCCAATCGACAAAGCCTGCCCCAACAAAATGCTGCTGACGAGTGTGTGTAAAATGGGGTTTCGGGGTCGGAAAAATTGGCTTTTCTGAAATAGCGAATGCGAATTCTTTTTCCTTCTCGCATTACGTCAGTCGAAAGCGATGACGCACTGAGTACAGGAGCAGATCCAGAGACGAATTTTTGGAGGGGAAACTTTTTTATTCAAAATGTTAGGGTGGAATGTTTTATATTACAGATTATGTAGAACAACGCAGGCCAATCTCAGCTGATATTACAATACAAGTTTATTTGTTTTAATGTCTATACGAAAATATTTTTACTTGACTAATAGTTACGGAAAAGTTTTGGGAGGGGAAATTTCCCTCCCTGTGGATCCGCTCCCGATTGACAATGACGTCAACGTTCGCCAAAAACTCCGACCTGGCCCACTGTGGGGCGGAGGGGGCGATAATGGCGCTGCGGGCGGAAGGAGGAAAAGCGAGAGAGCTGTTTTTAAGTGCGGTGTTGAATGACTCAATGACGACGTACAATGAAGCCTCAGTATAAATTTTACGACAAATGGCGAGAAGCGAGCTTTTGCACAGCTTTATGACTCAGAGCCGCCGATGGCGGCGTCGGCGTCGGCAGCGTCGGAGGTGGCGGAGATGTGGGGGGACAGAGCGAAGGCGTCAGAGACACGAAGATGCTCAGGCAGTCTTCACTCACCTCCCGCTGCTTCTTAGACGCCTCGCCAACGTTGGAAAAGTCTGAGTTTCGAGGTGGAACCAAGACATTCAGGTGCATTGGTATGCATTCAGGTGCATTGGTATGCATTCAGGTGGTTTAAAGCGATCTTTCTGTCTGAAGTTCTGTCAAAAGATCTTATGACGAATTAGAGATGGTGGTAAAATATTGCTGTTAGGATCTCTGATGTTTAAGTTAATAAAGAAAATGGAAATTTGCAATGATGTATTAGGAAGAACTGGTACTCACGAGATATGCATGCTACATTTCAAGAATGTTTCATCTAGACACACTTCTTTTTGAGAAAATTAATATAATATTGATTAATTATAAAGATTGCTCTGAAATATTTTGTTTATTATTATTATTATTGTTATTATTATTTAGTAGAATTGCCTGAGCATATGAATACGAATAGATTTTTTAAACCAATGTAATGTATTTGTGTTCGAGGAACCGAAGTGTAAACGAAACGTAAGCGATGATGACACAAATGTTGGAGCAACAGGCCTAGGACCGCTCCTATTGCGCCATATTGTATTGAAGTTTTGAGTGAGAGAATGTGATATCTACTTGTGGGGTTTGAAACTCCGTGATAAAATGAGCTGTGCATTATAAAGCCGGATGACTCAGTAAATAAATCCCGAGTAGTGGTAGAATTGCTTTATTGGACAATTCAACAAGTAGTTTCTACATTTTCAATCGTTGCACTCGATTGACAAACCGTTTGAATTTTAACGCTCCGGTTAGCAGATTTATAGGGGACAATGGCGAGTTAACACTATTTCCTGTAGATACATTCTCTTCAACTCTAAAAGCAAAATTTCATTAAATAAATGGTCTCTTGAAGATAAATTTTACTATTATTATTATTATTATTATTATTATTATTATTATTATTATACATTATTCACAGTATTACTGGTCGGTATGTCAACCACACACAGGAATGATGACCAGGTGTGTGGTTGCTTTACTGAAGGTTCAGATGGCTTCTGACAATACGGCATGTATTCAAAATTACACACTTTTGCATATTATATACATTCCTGGCATCCAAGTGAAGACACTCCAGTGCCCGAACTGTCATTTTTGGGATCACTCCTGTAGCTGATATTATTATAGGCACAGTTGTCACTTTACTGAAGTTCCACTGAGATGCGACTTCATGGGCAAGATCGGTATACTTCTGGATCTTCTCTTGATATTTTCCCGATATGTTGTGGGTATTGGGTATTGATATATCGATAAGGAAAACCTGCTGATGGTTTCTATCAATGTACGTTATATCGGGTCTATTGCCGCCGACATGTCTGTCAGTGATAATGGAGCGATCCCAGTAGTATGTGCTCACTACTTTCAAGCACATTCTGAGGCACATATTTATAATACGGCACGGAAGTGGCGAGTAAGTATTATTATTATTATTATTATTATTATTATTATTATTATTATTATTATTATTATTATTATTATTATTAATAATAATAATAATAATAATATTATTAATAATTGGTCATACTTAGTAAAAAGGTAGTTTAAAAGCAATTTCCATAAGTAATTTTATATCTCTTAACTTCCAATTATTCAACGTAAGTAACAGGCTGTATATCCAATGGCTAATTAAAACCTTCTACAGTTTTTATTTTCTCTCAAAGTGCTTCAATAAAACTCGATAAGAGACATGTTTCTATAGGCGTCTTCAAAGGTTTCATTTGTACAGAAATTATCGTCTTTTTATAAAGTTTGAAAACATATCAAATTTCAGAAATTATTTCAAAAAATGATTAATTTTAACATGAATGATGAATGAAAAACTTATTTGAGTAAAGAGGTACGATTAATTAATGAAGTGGAGCTACAGAATGGCACAGACTTTCTCGCTCTAGTGTCAGACGCAGATGGACAGAAAGACGGACGGACGTATAGATAAACGGATGGACGTTTTGAAAAAAAAACCAACACTTTTTCGGTATCAGGGAACCTCAAAACGTATATTTCCGTTGAAATCTCGAAATCCATTCTGAATATATGTACGTATAGGAGAAAGTAAATATATGTGTCTGTATTAGCAATCCGATGAAGAAGAAATTATCTAATCTGCCTATAAAAACATTACAAATTATAATGCCAATTAAAAAATAGATATGAGGAAGAAAATACATTTTAGGTATGAAATAACTCTATACTAATTTTATATGATATTCATAATTTTATATTTGTATTCACTATTACAATGCTCTTTTTATCAAGAACACATGTGTTACCTTACTGGTGACGTATCATATGAATATAAAAAAATGACAAATTCATAAATCAGTTCTGTCTTTGAACATTGTGTTGAGATGAACCATTTTACAAATTATTTTCTCAAGAAAAGGCTATAATGTTTAGAACTTATACCTGCCTATACATATGACAAATCAGCAACAGAAATAAACTACTCTTGAGTGTTCTCGACCTTAAGTTGATGAAGTCTGTTAGAAACTCCAATTCTGCCTTCGAGTTTCCTGATACCTAAGACATCAGGTCTGCCCATGACGCCTGTGATCGCGAAAAAGGCGGACATTAAGAATAGTAGAGAAAAGTACCCAAACCCGGGACCCCATTTTGTTCTTGAATATTTTTAAATCCCATTTTCTACACAATTAAATCAAAATATACGCAATGCTTATCTTACTTAGTTCTAAAAATGTTATGTTCTACTTAAAATTATTGGGCAAGTAGTTTAAGAATAAATTACTTTATTTTTAAAAAAGGTTTCCTAATGTGAGCCCCTCGCAAGCACTTTAAGAAATTAGTAAAATAAATAAAATTCTGCAAATACTCGGTATAATTTTACAAAAATTCAAGTTTAACATCTTATACTCAGGAAATTGTTTTAAATTCGTTGCACATGGTCTATGTATTCAAGTGCGACAAAATCACATATAGAACCATTCTTCTTTCTGTTCTCTCAAACTGATAGGCTTCAGAGTAGACTTTTGGTGTTTATTGGCCTTCTAAGGTATAAGGAGTGCAAAATACGTTAATTGTTTTTATTTTACAAGACGAAAAATTGGCGGCCGGCGTGAGAAACCCTTGGAATGATATGATTAGGCACCAGAGTGTTTATATTTCAAATGCTATTAAAATGTTTACACTGCAAGTTCACTAAATCACATTATCTTACATGAATAGCTTGTAATGTCTTCTTCAAAATTATGTTATGGTTAGAAAACTTACCAATGAAGTATGGTATTAAGACAATTGCGAATAAGCACTTGAAAATAATTTGCTTTTCACCGTTCGCAATAATGGCCGAATGTGAAGTTATGTCCGACAACAAGTGCAGATTATAACATTACCGTTTATCTGAGCTGCTGTCTTACAAAGAATTACAATTTTAGTACATTTCCAAAAGGCAACAGCACTCTACAGAGCAGCAAAAAAAAAGAGGCTCGCATTAGGAGCCGGGTCCGGGTTTGGGTACTTTCCTCTACAAATATATAAATATTATAATAATAAATATAAAATTCGTGGTTTTAATACCAAAATTCGTATATTATTCTCAGGTCTGTTCTCCAGATATTGGCATTATATTATGCAATCGTATTTATATCTAGAGTAGGGAGAACCAAAGTACCAAGTGCCTCCGGAAGAGGGGTGCGTCGAGCGAACGGCAGAGCGCAGGTGTGCCATGGAGTGCGGCAAGGTGCTGATTGTGGGGTTGGGGAAGGGTCTTGGTTGGTGCAAGATGCATTCTTAGTAGCGTTGGCGGGTACAGGGAAGGAAGGTGGTGGGAGGGCTGGAGCCAAGGAGTTGGGAGAGGCGGGGCCGGGAGAGGTGTTTGTGGTCATGGTGGCGTGGAAAGCGCAGTCGGAGGCCTAGGTGACTGTGCAGGAGTACGGCGGGGGCTGGGGAAGGAGGGGATTGAGACGAAGGGGCGGTCGCAGTGGCGGTGACAACCGGGGCAAAGGTGGTTGAGAAGCCGGAGGTTGGTGGTGCGAGAGCGTTGGCGGGCGTCGTTGCGGAGTAGGAGGAGGTCGGTGCGTGGACAGGAGCGGTGGGCAAAGTAGAAACCATGGTGGCTGGGTGTGCGATGGTGGCAGAAGAAGGATGGTGGGAATCGGGGATTGTGTGATTGGAGTGGAAAGAAAGGGTGAAGGGGTAAAACGGGGAGGTTACGATGGTGTCGGGTGCACGTGCTTAGGTGAGGCTGGAGGATGGCGGGGATTGGTGAGGAGCGGGGATGAGAGCGGTAGAGAAGATGGAGGACGGAGTAGCGGTGGTGGAGGTGGATGCGGGGCGTGGGTGGGGTGAGAGGGTTGGGGGCTGCGGCGTTGGCAAAGATACGGCCAAAGCGTGTTGGGCGGGAGTTCGAAGGCTGGGGAAGAGGCGGTGATGATGGTGGGTGGGCGAGGCCGGAGGACGACGGGGATTGGGGGACGAAGAAGGTTGGCGGTGGGGGCGGCGGTTGCGGGCTGCCGGCGCCCAAGACGAATGTTGCGGCTGCAGCGAGATTGCGCGTGCGGTAAGAGACGGATGTTCGCGCCGCTGCTATTGGCAGCCCTGCCGACGAGCGCGCTCCTCGCCTCGTGCCTCTGCGGTGCTCCCCAGGGCTCCTCAGCCGGCGACGGCGCTCTTGGCGACGATGCCTCCGTCCCAAGCCGTGCGCAGCTTTTCTTCTTCTTCTTCTTCTTCTCTGAATACGACCGGAATTACGCGCTCCCTTTTGACCAGTGGCGCAGGATCTAGGATTTTTCTCTGAGGTTGAGGACGAGGCTTGTCCAGCCGACTCGATGTTTTCTTAAAAATAATTTTACATTTCCGAAGAATATAAACTGTACTTTTACTTCTTCTAATTAAAATTTATAATGCAAACGGTATTTTAATGACTTTTGTAAGTGCACAAAATTAGTAAGAGCCATATTTATTAATATGCAGAGTGTTCTGGGAGGAAACAAAAAAACGGCGAAATAAAGGTCTTAAGACAAGGTCTTAATCCGCAATAAGCACTCAAATTTTAATTTGAAAAAAAGGCTCTATAAGCAAAAATTTGTATTTCAGAAACTTTTAAACACTCGAGAAACGTATTGATTGTTTACTACTTACAAAAGAAATGAATGTGTTTGTTTTCAACGAAAAATTAACACAGAAATAAAACGCAATTGAATTATGTAAATTGTATGCTTTTCCATTTCTTGTTAATGTTTCTTTATGAATAAATATATTCATTTCTTTCAAAATAATAAACAATTTACATGTTCCTGGAGTGTTTAACTGTTTCTGAAATGCAAATTTTTGTGTAAAAAGCCTTTTTAAAATCAACATTTGAGTTCTTAATGCGACTCAGCTATTCAAAATTTTGAAGGAGTTTATTAGACCAAATATGCTTAAAATTGATTTAACACCTTATTTCCGAAGTTTCGTTGTTCCCCCTCTGGACAGTCTGTATGTTCGGGGGCCTGACGCCCCATTAGACCTCCACCCTCCACGTTTGGTAAGCTACTGCTTTTCACGAACGATTCTTGAGCTAAGCAAACACGCGCCGGGGTTTGTGGCGCTTAGAAATCAAGAGGCGATACAGCATGCGCGCGTTTTCTAAAGGTCCAGAAACGCTTTTCAAAAGGAAGTGGCCAAAACTGGCCAAACCTTAGGCCGCCTTTACAGGCGCCACCGAGAAGTGCGGGTCCCCTTGACACAAAGCTTCACTGAGCTTGGAAATTGAAGGAGTCGCGAGTCACCGCTGTGGGTCCCGGCATACAAGATGTAAACAGCTAAGTTCTGTGGTCTAGTGGTGTAATGTGAAGGCTTCCATTTGGAACTGTGGTCTGATGGTGTTGGCTCGGAACGCGTCGGCGTTGCTGGTGGCAAGAGAACGCCACTGACAGCCACAGTAGTGCCACTCGTGTAAATACCTCCATTTAAACCAATGCTTTTTCATAACACGCGCGAGACTAGAAGCACTGCTGAGTGGCTCCGCCTGAAAAGGAAGAAGCGCTTTCGAGTAGCCTATTGTGAAGGCTCAAATTTATAACTGAGTTCTGTTGACGGAGGTGCGGAAGCGCGTCGAAGCTGCTGGTAACGGGAGTGCGGTACAGCACCGCGTACCTCCATTTCAAGTAAAACAACGATTTGCCAGAAGCAGCACCACTCCGAAACGCACCTGTGTCTGTACGAAGGAGTTCTTAGGATACAAACAGACCAAACGCAACCACTTGGAAAGATGGGGTTGACGAAACCACGTGTATTATTTCTGTGGGAGAATCTCTTTTTGAAATAAGGCGTGGGGGAAATGAGAGGTTGAATGATTAATGTTTAAAGAAAAAACGCAGGGGAGTACCATCAGTTATTTTTCGAAGGAATGAAACTCTTTACTGACACTTTACAAGACTGTCAACAGACATTTGCCTTCCAGCCTTGAACTTCCAGATTAATAGTTAAATGAGAGACAATCAACAACGTTTCTCAGTGTAGTTTTTGCCCTCTACCTTGGTTGAGGTAAGGAGATAAATGTTTCCTGCTTTAGGACTTTTATTACTAAAACCTTCCTTAATCGTAAATGAGAGTTTTAAATTTTAACGCTCCTGAAATGTTTACAAAACAATTCAAAATCGTCGTCTTGCCTAAACGTTTTGTGGAAACATTGGCGTTGTCAGACCTTCCCATAAACATGTTGAATATTATCTGTCGATGAAGGTAACAGTTGTGCAATCAAAGCAATACAGTAGAGGGAACATTGAACTAGTTCTTAAAAAGAAGTAACACTACTTAGTTAAAAAATGGTTGTCTGTATCTCCGCAGAAAGGACAAGTACCGAAAATATTTGTGCGCTTGCTTAAACATTTTAATACACATTTTCAGAAAATAATTAGAATACATTGATAAAGACATGTAGTGTAAATTCTTAGACTCTTCCCCCACCCCGTTCCCCTTACTTCTCGTTTCTCTGGATACATTCATTGTGTGGCTAGCCAGTGAGATATATGTAACCCTGTGCGCGTGCCTGTTTACGGTTTACGTCATTTTAACACGCGGCGTCCAGTAGACACCGTCTTTGTAGTTAGGTCAGTGATATTTTTGTGCTTTATTGCCTTGTATTGTAAATAATGAAAAGAAAATCCTTGCCTTGTTGCATTTATGTTTGGTTCTGAATATTTCCCATTCATAATGGGATGATAGTGATCATACTAAAGATCGCATGACGAGGTATTTCTGAGTACGCTTCTCAAAAGCCATGTGTGGTCAGCACCAACCAAGTGTCCGATGAGAGAATCAAGTCATTTAGATGTATCTATAACACAATTTAAAATGTATTTTGTGACTCCGTATCAAAAAGGCTCCTTTATTAAATTCAGTGTTATATTGTAAAAATGATTTTTTCTTCACTTTTCCCCAAAGTAGCCTGTCAGACTACGCCTTTGTAATAACGCTTGGTACAGGGCGCCTTTGTAATATAGGGTTAATGTTCACTTTTGCTTCACACTTCTTTGATCAGAACGCCATCATCCATTAGGCTGGTCACATGTATTTTCTTGAAAAAACAAAATACAGTCGACTCTATTACAGATAACTCGGATATAGTGAAGTTTCGTTTATATTGTAGTTCACCGAAGTCACAGATCCTATTGATTAATTCACACGATTAATCATGTGATTTTAGATTGTTGTGTTAATTTTAGATAATCATGTGATTAAGATTCAGTCATAGTGAACTCTCACCAACGGTTCCAGTGAATACAATAAAAACAACATGCAGGAAAAAATCACCTTAGAACCGCAAATTCATGTAAAACTAAGAGACTCGTCGATATATTGTTTGTTACTGATTTGTAATAATAATCACTCTTATTCGAAGAACATTTTCGAACTCTTATCATAATACGTGTTTAATTTCGTTTTCGTAAAGTTTGGAAAATATTATGTAGTATATTTTCTAATGAATACAGAAGTAAATATTTGAATTCCCTCATAAAAAAAAAACAAAAAATGTACATCAGATTCAAATAGTGAACAGAAATAGCTATTTTTCGCTTGTTAAATAATCAAGAAATATACTGTCCGGAATATACATAATCGATTATTATTTATACTTCACGGTGTGTGCGTTCTTCACGAATTTGTATTCTCTTAGTAGATACCCAATGATTGTCAAAGATATTAGAAAAAAGAAAATATGCTGTTCTTAAGGACAATGCGTACTTGCTGTCAGTACATTAGTATTATCTTCCCCATCTATTTGACAATCTCGTTCTTTCCTATCCTAGCGACCCCATTCTGCTCCCCTCCGCTTTGCCGCTTCTACCACTCCTTCTTTCCATAACACTCAACCCACCTTGTCCCTTTCACTACGACTGTCTTCGTCGCGACTAGCCGTTTCCTCCCCGCTCCTTCTCACTTCTTCGTTATGCTTTAACCCGCTCTTCCCCCGGTGACCCCGATAAAGCGATGCTGCGTTGTGTTGTACAAGCTGTTACAACACACCACCACATTCATCCTCTTCCTCCTTACCCTGTCAAGCTTTCCTCATCACCCTCCGTCCATTCAACACTGCCCTCTGATACCGATACGCCCTCTTCATCTCACACCGTTATTCCCATCCCGTCCTGTCCTCCTCAATACCTCCCAATATTCACATCTCGCCTCGTCCTTCCTGTCACCTATTGCTACACCCCAATCAGCTCTATCCTACCCCCTCTCACGCTACCACCCATTCTGCCTCGCCCTCCTCATCCCCTCCCTCTCAACTTCCTTTCCTAGGCTCCATTATGACCATTCTTGCTTCATCCCACCCCACTCCGTCTATCCTCTTTCATTCTTTTCGCATACCTTTCCATCCTCCTCGTTTGCAGGAGAATTATAGCGGCCGACTGCTCTGATCGGGAGGTTTCTGTGACGCGCGCCATCTTTCCTTCCTCTTCCTTGACGTATCATCACCCCTTAATTACACACACTTACGAGTATACTAACATGCACTACAATAACACACATGTCGGAAGATCGGTCGGGAGCTTAGAGATTTTCCCGACTGGTGCATTGCCCTGCTGGTGGGAGATACCTTGTTGGGAAAAAAACTCACTAGCCGACGGTATATTGACGCCGGATCCCGCCATCCAGCGGGGGAAGAGATCGCCTCTTCCATCGATAAAACGCACACTACACTTATGGGACTAATGACCTTAGAAGTTGACACGCCTAGAATCACTAACAATCAATCAATCACACCGACTCGTGTATCATCCTGACTCCTTTCACCCCGTTACGCTCCTTTTTATCCTATCTCATTCATCCTCGCCTAATCCCATCCCATCGCACCCGATCTCGGTCCGTTTCGTTTCGGGCTCTCTCTCCCTGCGAGCCCCGTTTGGGCTCGCTCGTGGCCCGGAGTCCCCTCCCGCCGGGGCGGGGGAGGGGGGTGGGGGAGTCTCGCGAAATCGTCCGCGACGTGCGCCACCTGCGGGCTCGTAAAACACAACGGAAAACGACGCGCAAGCGGCCCCGCAACTTCGCGGAGGGACATTTCCAGAGGAATAAAGTGACCCGCCACGAAATACACGTCTCTTCCGGTGGGCGCGGCGGGCGAGTTATCCGGAGTTTCCGCGGCCCGCCGCTTGGCGCGGGCGCGGCGCGGCCCGGGAGTCGTAAGAGCGTGCAATGCAGTGGCGCCGGGAGAGATGAAGCTGGATGGAGGAGAGATGAAGGCGAGACCAAGAGATCGGAGGCACGGTGGAACAGGGAGGAGGCGGGACGGTGGCAAGGGGAGGCGGGACGGTGGCAAGGGGAGGCGGGGTCTAACTGATTGAGAGTAACCGATGTTTCCGTTCTCTTCAGCTACTATGGGCTTTAGTTCCGTTAGTGTAGTCAATGTTTTATATGGAGAAGTGGTGGTGGTCTTCCCCCGTTGTATGCTGTTCTTATATCGACCAAGTGAGCTTGCGGGGGCATTCCCCCTCCATATATCTTCTCAAACTGCTCCAGGCTGGGGAAACTAGGTTTCTGACGTGAGTGATAGGGTAGTGTATATAAGTGTAAATGTGGGTGAGGGTAAGGGGGAAGAATAGGACAATCAAAAGAACGGAACTTCGCGTGTGGTCCATGGCCCGTTTGCCAGGTTACTGCTCTAGCAGTCACCTGGTATCGATTGAAGAAACTACGAAGAACTACCGATTAGAGAAGCTGGCCACTAGAATTTTCCTCCAAACGGCGGCTGAATTTGATCCAGCTATCTAGGCGGTACTGGGTCAGTGAAAGTATGGGATGAAGGCTGGGATACAGGAGGGATGGTGGCAGGCCAGGGAATGAGGGAGGGGAGAGGCGAAGAGGAAAATTGGGAAGAACGAGGAAGCAGGTTAGGGTCGAAAGATCGATCGAGACGGGCATAAATGGATGCTGAGGACGATTAGAAACTATAAATACAGACTGCAGTGGTTGGAAGAAGGATGGGATACATCGTAGAACTCGGCCTGATATGTCGATCATTTTCAAGATCGTCTTTTCGTTTTCTGTATTTGATTTTGTTCGGTTTCAGATTCGGATTCAGATTCTCTCTTAAGAGAGACGGTTTGCAATCTGCAGGTACGGTGTCTGTTCGTTCGGTATAACGTGGGCAAATTAGATGAAACAAAGTTGGAACTCTAGAAACATTTTAATTCTGCTGAAACGTCTCACATAGCTTAGTTTTGATGTTATCAGGGAAGATTCAAATGTGAAAGGTCAAAGGTAATTGCGACTGTTCTTCCAATAAGAGATATGATTATTAAAAAATGGAACAAACAAAACATGATGATAGTAAGAATTATCTACTAGTCTCTTTGAAGTTAATTTTGGGAAGATTTGAACAATATACCTGTACATTGTATTTATCACTTTATAAGCTTATTTGAGGTGAGTCATTTCGATATTTTTCCTTGAACACACGACCAGAACACACTGGCCTAATTTCTTAAAAGCACAATATTCGTTGCAGCCAAACTCTATTCTAACTTTGAGATAATAATAGAAATATGTAATAAGAAGGTATGTGAAAAATCACGGAGAAATATTTAATCAAATAAAATTCAACACCAATGAGAACGAACTCGAATTGAAACGAGATGCAACCGTTTGACCTATAAAACGCATTCCTATCGCGTCGATGGAAGAATGCGCTTTCACTTGGGAGAAATGTGTAATTATGCTGCCTTTCAATCTCCATCTCGTTATTTTCATACTATCGAATTTAGTGATCAGATCTAACTTAAACTCCACTAATGAATCAGCATTCCTGCGCAGAACGCTGCGAAGTGACAATTCAAGAGTAAAGGGCGGCTGTCTCGGAGGCGTTGCTAACCCCGTTTAAGGCGCCTCCGGGACTCTGGAGGCGGAATCGAGTCCGCGAATCGATTCCGAGGAAGGAAAGAGCCAAACTTTATGGTCGGCGGTGGCATCTCGGGCGCTATGATTTGGGGGGCGGACGCGGCCTCCGAGAAATATGAGTCGGCGGGGGCGGGGAGGGATGGTTGCGGAGGAGCAGGGGAAGAGGACGAGGAGGAGGTGGAGGGGAAACTGTTGTAGAAATGCTGAAGAGCAGGGAATCACACACGGACCCATGCTGCAGAGATCAGGCAACTCAAATGTTATTTTGTGCAGATAAAAGATTCTAGTATAGGGAATGAGATATATACTCGGTGATATCCGATCATTCAGATATCAGGAAATTCTAGTAATTACACATATTTAATTTCGTTACGTTAAAAATAGGATCTCATTCCACTCTCTCCTGCACTCTGTACTTCAAATTTGTCTCTAAACGAGTTCCTTCGGCTATAAATTATCGAATGGGAATTAGGGAAATGGGTAGTCGAAATCGTCTAAAAAGTACTGACATTGATTTTTATTAATTTATGTTGGTTATGGTCTCAAGTTTTATTACTAGTCTTGTTTTATAATGTACAGAAATTAATCGTCATTCAATATTTAGCCGGTAGAAAATCTCTCTTAAATCACTAATATTTATGAATTCCCTGTCCTTCCCCTTCTCCCCCTTCTTCACCACTTTTCTGGCTAGGTTTTTCCATATGCATCGCAGTACGAAGCAACACTACAGTGCAAACTGCTTTCTATCTCAACGTGTGAAAAGAGACCCATGCAAATGTCCAAATAACCATCAACGTGACATGATACATATTAGCACACAGTGAAAATTATCCACCCATATTAACCATATCTTACAATAACAGTAAGTGAGCTCCAGACTTGCTTGTAATACATTTTATTATTCTATATACACGTTCTATGGTTGTGTTTCATTCCTCAATTTACAGATGACCAGAAGACTGGGGAAAAGTATTGTCCCTGAAACGTCGTCCTTTTAATCTTTAAGACGTTATAATTTTATGAATATTTAAATAATATTAGATTTATTAATTTTATTAGATTTTAACCAGTGCTTTAGAAACTAAATATTTGTTATCGACAAAATATACATTGACGTTTAATTTATGTACATTATAACACAAAACTGTAGAAATAAAAGAAGGGAACAGAATTAATATTCCGTAACATTAGCTAACTAAATATGCTCGTTAATTCCATGAAAGTCGTTAAGTATCACTATGTTTACTACATGCGTGCTATTAAAACTCCGCATTTACCAATCAGAAGTCAGAAAAATGATCAAAATCGTTTAATTATGTCTCTATAACACGGAATAGTCAAGGCATTTCCAATCGGCCATAAAACATGAACAAAAATGTTTATCAGAGATTACCTACATCAAAATATATAATCAATGAACGAATAAAAACAAACTTATAAACGAATAATTATTACTACTTCTTGGACATCATATTAATATTTATAGAATTATTTATAGAATTCCCTTGCAATGTCCCAGTATCTGTTGCTGTGTGACAATGAGGAAGCTCATTTCTCAGGTTGTGAATATTAGAAATACAGCGTAGGGATGGCTATGTGCTAAACACACGTATAGAGCGATTTTTATAAGAATGAGTGAAAGTGACGGTTCGCTAAACAAGTGAGCATCACGTGTAATTCAGGGAAGTATCCCTCCGCGCGGCAGCTATCCAGTCACGCCTCTTCGTAAAGTGTTTCTTTACGGCTCACGCGAAAACATCTCTATGCAGTAGTCTCAGAATTTTGGTGAGATATATGCACGTACGCGAGTCCCGAAAATATTGAAATTTAATTACGTATGTGGAAAAGTTCAAGCCATTCACAAGTTATCCAACTGCAAACGAAGGAATGGAGGAAGGAGAGTTTAATAACCTCATGGACACAACGACCACAGAACCTTCACTTGTGTTGCCAGCCCTAGCTGTCAAAACGTCCCATTCTTATAAAAATCGCTCTATACCCATGGCCGCAAGGCCCGGACGCTACTGGAAGGATTTAGCTCTTAAATAGCTGTTGGGCCAAAGCACGAACATACTAGGGTACACAAGATCCGCAGCAAAGTCACTGAATTAAAAAAGTATACTAAAAATAAAAAAAATCCAAAATGAGTTGTGGTAAATTGTGGATTTTGTAGAACAATAATCGGACACGTCTGTACATTGACGATTTAGAGAGAAAACAGAAAGGCAAATATATTGGTATTCGAAGGTAAAAAAATACTTATCAAAGTAGAAGACGCTTTGGCAGAGTAAGTGTACGAAGGAGGAACTAGTAAATTCTTTCTAGATTGATGGATATAAAATGACTGAATATCCTTGCAGCGGCGACGAAAAAACGATCGTTTGTGGCACACAATAGCACTTCTCAAGTAAGGGAATGTTACGTCTATTCAATGGGAAACAGTCAAATGGGATGAGGTTCGTAAGAAGGACACAACGTAAAGTGCACGATTCAGATGACAATGGTATCAGTGTGTTTTTCGATGACGAAAACGATTGTATCTACATCCCCTTGAACTGTTGGGCAACAAATCCAGGTTCCAACTTCGGCTGTCACGATACAAACGAGTTTCTAACACACATTAAGGGATAGTAGGTTTCCTTTCATAAAATTCTGTCCGATATCAAAATCGATAGGCTACAAATCCAGGCTCTAAAAAGACGTAAAGATCTACTAATGACCTTAAAATCACGTAATCTCCTGGATTTTTGCAATAAACAACCTATTAATTTAGAACATTTTCTTACTCATCAATATCTTACATACTTGATCATTATCATTATCATCATATTTAATGACAACAACTTAGGACAGTCTTATGATCTAGAAACGGATATGGAAGACACTTTAATACTCTGCGTGTTTCTGGCTGTGGAACTACGACCATCATGTCGCTTCCACGTTCATCACACCATACGACGCAAGTCCTTTATTACCTAGTGGTTATCAACTTAAGCTTCCCGATATTGACAATTAAGAATCATCTTTAAATAATTTAAAAACTAAATTTTGATGAGTAGGGCGAGAGCTTTTGGTTTCAAACGAAATATTACCTTCAACATTTAAAATATCGTTCCAAACTGTAACGACCAGAAAGTCTTACAAGTTTAACTGAAAGTTAGGGCGCAAATGAGTCTATTTCCCCCCTCTGAACCCCTCCCACTTCGATCGCGTCCGTAACGATTCCTTCTCTCGGGGAGGGACGGAGAGGGGCGGGATTTTGCGGGGCGGATCATTTAAATACATCCCGGGTCGCGAGAGAGCCTCTGCTTCGGGCGTCTGTCACCTGGGGCGCGGCCGCGGATTACGAAAACAAATGAAACGCATTGCGCGCGCTCGCCAATGGCGGGGGCGCACGTCTTGCAAGCGGTTCCAGGGATAGCCAAACAGTTTTTCTTATATACAGGTAACTCAAAATATACGTCCCAAATGTCTGGGGTATGGGAGGGGAGAAAAACGATCGCGTTTGCCAATGATTGTGTGGGATATTTCATATAACAGAGATATAAGCATTTATATATGGCATTTGCCCCTGATTTTTGGACAATCCAGTATGAACAAATAGGTTCCATAAATCAGTTCGATCAGACAGATAGGTTTGATAGGTCACGTAATGGCGCACTCAAGGGAATGTCATGTACCTGCCTAAGAACCTAAAAACCAAGGGCAAATAGCATATGTATAAATGAATATATCTCCGTTTCATAGAATTTCCACAATATGTTCACAGGGAAAGAGTGTTCATTTTGATTCCCCTCTTGCATGCCCTAGAAGTTAGTAACATTTATTCTGAAACACACTACATAAGATGTACAGGTTAACGAAGCACACAAAAGTGTCGTTTACAGTGGCACAGCATGAAGAGAATCAATATGCTCCCTTCTTAAAATGCCCACTAGAGAATTAATATTGGGACAATACTCTGTCTATAAAAAACATTCCTCTTCAAGAATATCCTGTCGGCTTAGGCGCTAGATTGTAGCCAGCCAGCCAGACGGACAAACAGACGGACGGACGGACGGACGGACGGACAGACATACAGATGTTACTATAACACTTTGTGAGTATCAGGGATATTCATAATGTTTATTTCCATTAAAATCGCAACATGGAGTTTTTGCAGCTTAACATAAATTGCTCTATGACGTATACAAAAAAGCCGACACGTTGACTTGTGTAATAACCAGAATCCTTAATTGATTTTCCTGGTCTCTGTCCAATTGAATCTCATGTATTAGATCCAGAGGTCTTTTAACTAGAGCTGTCATGTGGCGAAGATGTCAAATGTGTGGTGGATAGATTTCACTACGAGCCATCTACTCGAGCTGGTAGTAATTATCTTGACATCAATGGCCAATACATTTAATTATTGCAGCTGAAACCATTGACACTTCATCAAGGCAAAAGAATGTTTAAATCTCTCAAAAGTAGTCTTGAAGCAAGAAACTGAAAACAATGAAAGAAATACAAGAGAGAAAAATATTCAGTAAAGGAAAATGTCCATATTTATTGATCGTTTTTGGTTATTGATCGGTTTCGATATTTTATGATCGTTTTAAAATAAAAATATTCATAAAAGTTATTTATCTATTGTTCAATCTCCAACCGTAAGGTTTCATTTACCTCAATATCAAATATTACCTGAATATCAGTAAATGTGAAGTTATCACTCAATGAAAGTGGAATTAAAAAAATTCCAAATGTCTACTGAGGTGGCAATGTTAAAGATATCATTAATTTGAGCACACCATAATATGACTTGAAGTTACTTTTTTGTAGAACTTGTGTCGTAATTAAAACAGAAGATGTAATGCAGTTTAATATCTCCCTTATTCTGAGACCCGAAGATAAGAACAGATGTGCTTGTTTTGCACGTGCATTTATCTATCTCACTAGAAAATATTTCCCTCAAAGAATTCTATAGGAAATCCCTGCATTGGTCCTATAGACAATACCCGGACAGAGCCTAATATTTATTTTTCTTCCCCGAAACATCGATTTCCCTCTTATATCTGTCTTCTGGCAGTCGGTGCGATTCGATACATTATGAGCTTTAAACGACACCACCCTGATTTTTCTTATGCTTTACTAACACACATTAATTCCTGTGATTAACTGTTATAGGAAATGGTCATATGTATTGGTCTATTTTAATATCATACAACTATCTTTTTCATCTACTAAAATTACTCCCATATCATTTAAAAGCAATGTAAATAATTAAAATTACATGAATATGTTGCAGTCATTAGTTTGATAAGTGGTGAAATAACAAATGAAATCCGATAGAAAAATTATATCTTCCTAAAATCCCTCCTTATGAGGATAAATGAAAATAAATTGTGAAATAGGGATGGATTTGAATTTGGATGTGAAATAGCCTAGAGTGATATCGAAGTGAAGATTATTTCTGTCCATTTTCTTCAATTTAGTTTTACATTGAATACGGATTTCTAAAGCTTCTGTCCAGCCACGCTATGGAATGGGAGCATCCTGTAGAAGGGAAATTACAAAAAATATAATAAAAATTTCAAAATGCTCTTATTTTGCAGAACACTGCTTAAGAAAAATAATTCTGGCCTCAGCTATCCCGCGCGTTTCCACTTGCCCTCATTAATTTCCTCACATGCACCCTTATTATCCTCCATCTGTTACTCATCATTTCTCAACCTGTACTGACATGTTCCCAAGCTCGTGTCCCTAAAATCTCGAAATCATACAAAAGGCATGACCCTTTGGGGTCACAAAAATCTAGTTTCAAGGTCTAGGATGCATTTTTTTGGACGAAGCGCAATTAAAATGTTTCTGGAAGAAGTTGGCTTTGTAAGTCATAACCTGTCAGCTGTGTCTAATAGGCAATTATATGCAGCAGTAGCACACTTACAGAGTTTTGTGTCAATGGTTTTTCATAAACTGACTAAAAACCGCCATATATACTAAGTTTCCTTATAATTTATTTGAACATTGATATTTAAATATCTGAAAAACTCAACATAAAACTTTGGATCAAAAGCAAGTGCGACCCTTTTTATTACCTGGATAACATATTTTTCCATCTACATTGTTATTTTAGCAATACTAACAATAAATCTCAATGTTATTCAATTTTGAACCCAAGAACTATGAAAATCATGTTTAATGAAAATATAAATAACAGATGATTACGCAAAAATTATTATCAGAAAATTATTTCTTTTACAAGAAGCTACACATTTGTACACAATTTTAATATTAAGATGTGAGATGTCTATAGAAATACACGGAAAGGGATTTCCTTCACATTTTAACTTCAATTATAATACAATTTTGCGATTATTTAAGACTTAAAAAATGATAGAACATATGTACTTTAACTAATTAACAAAAACTCGTGGGAAAAAGAATCTTTAAAATAGTTAGATGTCCGGAACCGCAGAAGTCAGAACTTGCACATTTTCAGGCTTCGTTGAACCATTAAATCGAGATTCTGCGTTAAAATCGCAAGAACTACAATTCAAACATTGGTAAGAATTTCCATTATTTAAAGAGCTCGAACAAAAAGACAAAAGGTCGCCACGAAGCTTGTCTCACTTTCCGGGCAATTTCATTCTCCCGGCAACACATACCTTTCTTTCTTTAGGGGCATAATTTCGCTATAATTTCTAAAGTTGGACGTGCTCGTCTCGAAAGAGCGGACATTTAATTTTCAGAGCCAACATCACAAGCTTCTGTTTGTAAGATCTTTAAAGCAAAATTCCTTATTATTCTTCCTTGCTGTTCTTTAGTCCCGGGTAAGTTAGCCTTTTGCGAGAGGGAGCGGGCAACAGCGGGCAGCAGGCAAACGGGCGAGCGGACGAACAGATGGGAAAGGGGGCGGAGGTCAATATTTCTCAAGTTAATAATAAAATTCATTCCTCGCAGAACTCGCACTAAGACGTGTCCTGGGGGTTGGGGAGTGGGGGGTGAGGTGGAGGGAGAAGGAGGGGTAAAGGGGTGGGGTGAGGCGGGGCGGGGATGTGCCGTCGGGCTGGCTGAGAGGCGCGCCCGTTCTGGTTACTTTGCCGGATTTCCGAAACTTAAACGTCTCGCGATACGCATAAAGGAAATGTGCGAGGGGTGTGCGAGTGAGAAGAAGTCAGGGGCGAGAGCGTGCTGAAGCGAGACAGCAAGAGGAGGGGGTGTGGCGGGGGTAGACGTAGAGAAACGGGCCGTTGAGGATGTCCCCCCCCCCCTTTTGCTAGTAGTCGAGGCGAGAGCGGCAAAGCGAAAATTCCAAAGCTTCTGTTCGTCTTGTGTGTGCGCTTCGGCTCTCGCGACTGTCTCCCGCCCCCGGCTGCCTTGCACCAAGTTTGGCCTTCGGCCGCGCTTTCTGCATTCCTGTAACGTCAGTTATTCTTCCACGCTTCACTCTCCGTGACCTCTTCGCATCTCTGTCCCTTCATTTCGATTTTTCCTCAATTTCTTCATAGATATCTACATATTAGATATCTACCCATATTCCCGATATTTTTTAAAAAATAGTTGGACCCTGGCAAACATTCCGCCCTTTGTAAAATATTTCTTTTAAAAGTGAAATAGCGTCGTACTGGAACGCAAAATAGCTTCACTGTAGGCACGCATAGTGCAATACTAAAACGTAGTTTCAATATTTGCACATTTGGTTGAGCTCTCCTTTTGCTTGTTGTAGTAGGAGTAGAACCATTTGCATTACCAAAAAAAATCTTTAGTCCGTTTACCGATTCAAATAATTTTTCTTTAACTCGGAAGAGAAAATGTCTAGTTTTCAAATGTTGCCACCGCGCTTTATTGGTACATTTATTAATAACTGAACTATTTGTTGTTGAAGGTGGGGAAGAATTCTGCAGCCTAAGAAAATTTGAGCAGATCGTTCTTTTCCCCTATACGTCACATAGGGTTTCATTGTTGTTGTTTTTTGTCGAAAATACGTTAATTAATCAAATCAAAGCGGCTGATAATGATAACCCACACTACAGAGTGATTGCACCATTCACATAATATTATTCGAACGTCCCGCCTCATTTTCTAGATCACAGAATAAGGAACCCATGCCCAATCTGGACAAGAACTCCCAACTTTAATGGTCTGAGATACATTGTTTTCAAGTTGTACACGATGGTAACATATTTACAGTGTAATTTGTGTTGTTGATGTGAAAATGGTGCGTACTGGGTTGCGGGATCAGTCAATTTCCCGGCATTAAGGCTGAGATTTAAGACAAATAGGACAGGGGCGTATGGAACGTGGTTGTTTAAGGGACTTCTCTGGCATTTGCAGTTGCTTTATCAGAGATAACCACCAAAAAGGAGACATCAGACGAGCAGACCTCTAGAGTTCTCATCCAGAAAATGAGGGTTGCGATCGAGCCACCTAGCTTGTTTCGAAAGCACACCGCCGTCGGAACATGAACCCACGACCTCCCGGTCAACAAAGCTTGGGTCGCGGACTCGCACACGCCCCCGGTCTGCAACCCGCGGAGAATACGAATCCTTCCCAAATACTTCCCCGGCGTCTGCCTCGCCTGCGAGTGTCTCCTCGCCTCGGCGTCCACTGCACAGCACTTTCCAACCGCTGCTGCCCCTCCACCAGCAGCGCGGCGCCGGGCGCGCAGATATATCTCGGACCGCTGCCGGCCGGCCGGCCCCGCCCCCGCTCCCGCCCCGCTCGGCCGGACGCGGAGGCGCGCGCCGCTTCTTCCGTCTCCCCACCCTCCGCAACTGCCCACCAACTTCATTGACAGAGGAGGGGCGGGTAGGGAACTGGGCGGGGATGGAAGGAGATGGGAGGAGCTGATAGGGGCTGGGAGGGGCTGGAAGAGGCTGGGTGGAGCTGGAAGGGGGTGGGAGGAGCTGGGGGGTAGGAGGGGTTGGGAGGGGTTGGGAGGGGCTGGGAGGGGCGGGAGGGGCTGGAAGGGGATAGGAGGGGATGGGAGGGGCTGGAAGGGGACGAGTCGAGACTGTGGAGAGAACGTGAGCCGCAGCGGTGAAGACAGGCAATGGGACGGAGCGCGAAGGGAAGGATGGCGAGAAAGGCGTGGTAGGCGGGACGGGTTGAGGAAGAGGAAATCGCGAGCGAGGACCAGGAAGATGTGCGTAACAAGAAAGGAAGTAGGGTACATCTAGTTGGAAGAGGGTGGGGGGTGCAGGGAAGAATGAGTTACAGTGGTGCGAGGAGGGCAGGAGAAGTGGAAAGGGGCGGGGCAGTGTGCCATGGGGTGAGATGGAAGACAGTGGAAGTAGTGTATGGGAGGGGCTGGAGGGAAAGAGGAGAAACGAAGGGAAGTGGGGACAGAAAGGCGTTACACAGTAGAGGGGGCGGGCGAGGTGTTGCGGCAAGGGGAGAAGTAAAAGCCCGAGGATGTGGAGAAGGGGTGGGGTGCAGCTTGGGAGGAGTGGGTCAGGAGGAGGTAGACTGTGGGAATGGAGAGGGATGGAATGAGGGGGAGGGCAGGCAGCGATGACGAGCTGGGAGAGGGAGAGACGTGGTGTGGGGGCGGGAGAGAGGCAGAGAGGAGAGGGGCGGCGTGGGCGAGTTTCTCAGAGGGGTAGGGCAGCGTGGCTCGGCGCGGAGTAGAGAAGGCGAGCCGCGATGGCGGAGGCGCCGGCGGGGGGGGGGGGGGTAAGGGGTTTGGGAGAGGGGGCGGGGGGCCGCGGGCAGCAACGGCCGGGGGGTTTCAATTTCCCCAGTTGCAGACTCCGACGCTCTTTGCGTCTTATATGCCATTAATATTCAGCAGCGGCGGCACGCGTGAGGGAGGGGAGGGGAGGGGAAGGAGGGGAGGCCGCGTGGCGGAGCGCGTCAGAGGAACTCGAGGGCGGGGGTGGGGCGGCGCGGGCGGGAGGAACGATGGGAGCGAGCCGTTGGAACCCAACAGGGGACAAGATGCTCAGTCAAGAAATAGAACAAGAAGAACAGCTGAGAAATGCGAATGTTTATCACGAAACAATTAGAATAGCAGAAACTGGAAAAAGCTGAAAAGAATGAACGTTTATACTAATGTGCACGTTACCGGGAAGCCAGGAAGAAGATGGAGTTCTGATTGGGGAAGAGAGCCCCACTTGTGAGACCTCATTTCCGAGAAAGAGGAAACATGCGATGAAAGAAGGAATAATAAATATCGAATCGGTAGAAATGGAAGAAAAAAATAAAACAAGGGAAGGGGCAGACAGGAGAAAGAAGTAGAGGAAGAAGAGCATCTTAATGATAAAATTAGGTTAGCGGACATGTGGAAGAATCCAAACGAGAGAGGGCGCGGGGAGAGAAAGAGGGACGGTGAGGACGAGGACAAGAGCGAGGATGAGAGCCAAGACAACCGCGAGGGCGTGGGCGAGGGCGAGGACGCCGGTGAGGACGTGGGCCAAGGGGAGGACGTGGGCGAGGGCAAGAACGAAGGCAAAGACAATAACGAGGGCGAGAATGGAGTGAGAAAGATTGAGAGCACGGGAGGAGAGCGAGTGAGAGAATTGGGGGGGATTTTGCGGGGAAACGAAAGGGTACGAAGAATGGCGGCGAGGAAGGTGTAAGAATATAGGGGAGAACGATAACGTTGCATAGTGTCATACTAATTAGCTGACCTCTTAACTTCAGGTTGGACGCTTGAATTGGAAACAAAAACATTGCCGTTTAACATTTTTTGAATTTTTTATTCTCGATGAACCTATAATAGTGGGGAATTTAATTATTTACAATGCTCGGTTAGTTCTTTCTATTTATTTACTACCATTTTTCATATTATATATTATCATAAAATGAAGAGTAAATAGTGGAGAGAAAATGGAGTTTTTAACTTGATGACAGTGTGGCGTCGTGGAATGTAGCACTCAATTTAAAAGTATATACAGTTTTATTTACAAAACTTACAATATCTCGACTATCCCGTGTACACCTTCCGGTATTTCCCAACCGCCAACCGCGATCGCACCATCCTGTAGATGCACCACATGTACACGAAAGACCCAAGTGCACGCTCTTACCGCGCCACTCGTGACCTTCGTCACCAACGTCAATACGCATCAGTCTGGACGTGAATTTTGCGCAAAGCGCGAGATTTACAAGAATAAAACCCGCCAGCGTGAGCGAGTCGGCCCAACTTATACTATTATCCCCACGTGACCACCGTTGAATGTGGGAGGTAGGTTGACACTTACTGGTTGACGGTCATGTGACACTTACTGCGAACTAGCCTACGTCTAAATATCTGCCACCCCAACGCCGTGGCTGCTAGTGGAAGGTATGAGAGGCTTCCTCGTCCTCCCCCACGCAGGGCAAGCAACGTGACGGTACAATAGCAGAGAGGGAGGACGATGATTGAATGGATTGTCAGGGCACATCTTATGTGGGGATGATCCTTCCCCGCTAGGTAGTTAGATCCAAAGATGACCAACACTTCGGCTAGTAGGGGCATTTCCTCTCTAGGTATCTCTCACAGCGACGCGTCCCCTCTATGAATCCCCCACAGCGAGGCACCACATAGCAGGTCCAACCTTTAATTTACGAGTCTGGTGTAGACCTAGTAAGTGTATGTAGACGTGTGTAAAAAGGGAAGACAATACACCAAAGAAGAGGAAAGAAATAACTATTTTCGGGTAGTACTTGGGCATTCTCTTGGTATTATTCGAAGAAACCATGGAAAACTACCCATCAGAACAGCCGGCCACATAAATTCTCCTCCAGACAGCCGTTGAATTCGACCAAGCTATCTAGCTAGTATCGAAAATCCTGACACCGTCAGGACTCAAACCCTAAGACGTTCCAGCATATGCGATTAGAGAGGCAGCGTCAATGACCTAAACTCAGCCGGTGGGGGCGGGAAGAAAGGAGCTGGCGATCGAAGACGGGGGCCTGGAGTGGGGTTTGCGAACGGGGAAGTTGCGCTGCGCGCCCGGGCGCGGCGTTCGAATGAGCGGGGCGGGGCGCGAGGAAAGAACACGTCGCGGGGGCCGGAGGAAGTTGCGGGGGCGGCGGCGCAAGGTGAGCTGCCGGCGGCTCCTCGCCAGATGCGACGTGACGACCCGACGCGCCGCCAGCGCGCGCCGCAGCGCTGAATATTTAAGAGGCGCGAAGTCGCCGGGCGGTTGCCGAATCGCGCGCCGCCGCGACGGGCGGGTGGGGAGGGGCGGGACGGGGTGGAGCGGAGCGGGGCGGCGCGGGGAAGGGAGGGGCGGGGCGGGGCGGCGAGGGTCGTGGCGGGGAGGGGCGCAGCGGTGAAGGGAGGGGTGGCCCAGGTTCGGGGGAAGAGGCTCGGGGGATGGGACGAAGCAGGAACTTAGCGTGACGGATAAGGGGAGCCGCAGAAGGGAGGGCGAAGAGGAGGAGGGACAAGCAGGGAAGAACCAAAGCGGAGCAAAAGGAAGAGGGGAGAAACGGAATGAGGCGAAGCGGAGGACAGACGAAAGGATAGGGGTGAAGTGGATAGAGTCAAGCTGTGGAGCAGAGAGGCACAATGGGGGCGAAGAGGAAGTAGGGAGAAATGGGAAAGGGGCAAAGCGGAGAAGCGATGCCGAGCAGGGCGAAGCGAGTACGGGAACAAAGGAGTGTTAATCGGGGGCATAGTGGAACGGGCGCGAAGTGGAGTGGGGACGAAGTGGAGCGGAGGCGAAGTGGAGTGGGGGCGAAATGGAACGGGGACGAAGTGGAGCAGAGGGGAAGTGGAGCGGGGGCGAAGTGAAGTGGGGGAGAAGTGAAGTGGGGGCAAAATGGAGTGGGGGCGAAGTGGAGCGGCGGCGAAATGGAGCGAGCGCGAAGAGAAGCGGAAGCGAAGGGGAGCGGGAGTGAAGAGTGGGAGAAGTGGAGTGGAGGCAAAGTGAAGTGGGGGTGCAGTGGAGAAGGGGCGAAGTGGAGAGGCGGTGAAATGAGGCGGGAACGCAGTGGAGCGGAGTCGAAGTGAAGCGGGGCCAAGTGGAGCGGGCACGAAGTGGTGCGGGGGCAAAGTGGAGGGGGGCGAAGTGAAGCGGGGGGAAATCGGAGCGAGGCCGAAGCACCAGGGGAAATGTGGGGAGGAACGGGACCTGAGTGGGCAAGAGCTTGGGACGGGAATGGGCGTTAGCAGATTAGAATGGGACGGGAGCAGATGGTGTGGGTGGAAGGGCGGTGTGAAGAGGGAAGGGATGGGTCGCGGCAGAAGGGTGTCGAGTGGGCGGCGACGTGGCGGGGCGCAGAGAGCCATTGGGGTCATTTCTCGCCGCTAAGTGTTCGTGGAAGAGCCGCGTCTGCAAAACAGGAGAGCGTGAACACCTTCGAAGGAGCATTCAAGGCGACTAAAAACACAAGTGTTTTTAAAAAGGTGTCACTTCCTTCAAAATACAATGAACTAATGGGACCAAAGATAGTGTCACACAGATATGATTTCTTTTGTGTATATGGATATGCTTATATCTTATGATTTACCTAAATATAAGGCTACGTAGTAAAATTACGACGTTTATAACCATATTTTCGTAATATGAACAAGAATGCATCAGAATAGTTAATGAATTGGTGATACGACCTCTTAAGTTCTTACATTGTATGTATTCCATGAGAGAAAGGGGAGCGTCTGAACAGTTTGTTTTGGTGATGCGACATCGATAAAAGAAACATCGATGTTAGCAAATATGGATGTTCAAGATTAAACCACCGATGTTAAAAATACATCGACTAAAATGTTTTTCAACATCGATGTTTTTAGACTGTATTAGTAAGTTCTAACGGTAAATTCGTGTGCAATAAAATTGAATTCCACAGTGTTCGTGTTTATGAATTCGCCGAATAAGGGTAAGAGAAGAAGGGGCAGGCCCTACGCCAACAGCGTATTTGTTGACCATATCTCAATGTGCGAAATTAATATCAAGAAAGAGAAAATACAAGGCCATGGAGGTCATGTAGGGCGAAAGAGTTTGGTCGACGAAGGTACTGCTAACAGGGTTCCTTTGGTTCCAGCACAGAAATAACAGTGTTACTATTAGTTAATAGTTCATATTATAACTTTTACACTTTTGTTATCATGGACATTTTGAAAAACAAAACATTGGAAAAGAAAAAATTCATCAATCACAAAACATTGATGTTAAAAAACATCGGTCTTAATACATCGACGTTTAAAACATCGATGTTTCTACAAAAACATCGATTTTTTGAAAACGTCAACATCGATGTCCCTAGTCGCTTTACTCAAAGACCTTGCAAGGTTCTCATAAATAATTTCACTTTTTTTGAGAATGGTGAATATTAAGGTTATTTACTTATTACGCATTGTGCTATAATACATCGACAACTATTACAGCAAAAAGGATACAGAACATGGGTGTCAGCAGCAAAGAATTAAAATTCAGGCTATTCAGGAAAGAATTTAAAGACTATTTAAATGATAAAATGCAGACTATCACGAAGTTCTCTTAAAATATCCTCAAATCGAAATATGTTGGGGTGAAGCAATCGCGCATGAATTCAATCAAATAAAATCATGGTCAATTCTATTTAGCGTAAAGCTTTCTTATCACAATATTTTTACAGATACAATCTTTGTCTTACATCTAAAGGCAAATTGCTTTCTGTTAATACTTTTAAAGAACAATGTAAATAATATTTTTCAATTCGAAGGACATAACCTTGAGTACTATGTATTTCGTTAAGATGTCATTAAACAATTTTTTAACTTATAAAATGTTTATTTCGTTTTTAAGATTTATTATTGGAATTAAGTAATACAATAGTGCGGTATACAAAGATGCATAATTCACAAAAGGCCCTAATTTTTGGAGGCCCCTATTATCCGGAATAAGACGCGTCATATTCGGAGGTAACATTTTAAATAGTGCGCCATACATCTACGAGTTCTGTAGTGTGCTGCGCTCTACAAGACGTTCCTGGAACTTCGTTGGCGGGGAAATTTGAAATGCAAAAGCGATGTTCGAAATATATAGACTGCGAAATGTGGAATTTGACTAAATTTTTAATTTCAAAATTGAGATAGAATCGTTTTATTATTTTTAGTCCTGACTGTGTTCAAAGAAAGGTTGACTGGGATCAAAGAAAGTTTTATATTCACACTACGAATGACAAAAACCGACAATTCACAATCACGGCCTGCGTTTTTCAATATTGTTATAGAGCTTGAACATTCAAATTCGTTTTGGAATGTACTAAAAAATATTCTCAATGCTCATAAATCGTGCGTATTTGTCCAAGAAAGGTGCTTAGTTCATTTAAGAAAACCCTGAGGTGTCACATCAGAGTATTTCTTAATTCAGAGTATGGGATAAGAAAGCAACTGCTGTACAGAATTTTGAGAGTTGGTACTACCTTTAACACGACATGGAAATTTATATTATCATTATTACTTCCTCTTCACCTGACATTGGTATCTGAATTGGGCGTATGACGTCGTATCTAAAGGAAACAACGAAGAAAATCTCGTCAATTGTTTGCATTCATCACCACCATTTATATATTATTAATTGTTTTGGTAAAGAAATAATTGGAAGAAACTTCCACCAACAAAGACGTTTGTCAAGTTCCATCACCATTTCATTCTAAGTACGAGTAGCGTCACAAATCACCATTAATTTCCACCCAAATATAGAACACTAAAAGAAATAAGGAAATGAAAAAAAGACCGCCAAATATAAAACGAAGAAAAATAGAAAAGAAGAGTGAACGAAGTAGAATTAAAAGGCCAAAATTAAAATAAAAGGAAATGAAAGCAAAGGTAGAGGGGAATTAAGTCGAAGACAAAAGAAGAACTGAAACAAAATGAGAAGAAGAAGAAGAAGAAGAAGAAGAAGAAGAAGAAAAAGAAAAAGAAAAAGAAAAAGGAAAAGAAGAAAGAGGAAAAGAAGAAAAAGAAAAAGAAAAAGAAGAAAAAGAAAAAGAAGAAAAAGAAGAAAGAAGAAGAAGAAGAAGAAGAAAAAAGAAGAAAAAGAAAAAGAAGAAGAAAAAGAAAAAGAAGAAGAAAAAGAAGAAGAAGAAGAAGAAGAAGAAGAAAAAGAAGAAGAAAAAGAAGAAGAAGAAGAAGAAGAAGAAGAAGAAGAAGAAGAAGAAGAAGAAGAAGAAGAAGAAGAAGAAGAAGAGGTGGCACTCACAGAGCTTCTCGCGGCCGCCGTCGTGCCGGAAGACGATGTTGCGCGAGTCCTCGCGCCGCCACAGCACTGCGGGCTCGGGCACGCCCGTCGCCTGGCAGCGCAGGAACACCGACCCGCCCTCGGGCGCCGCGTTGTCCGTGTCCGACGCCTCGTCGTCCAGGATGTCCGGCGGGATCAGCACGCCCAGCGTGCCCATCTGAAACACCATTCAAGGCTAGCCAAACACGCATACCAACGTCTTTCCAGTTCCTGACCTTTTTTCGTGTTTCCAAACGCGTCTACTTCTGTTGTCATTAGTCCTGTAAGTGTGGTGCGTGTTTTATCACGTGAGGCGGTGGTTTCTGCCCCCGCTGGATGGCGAGATCCGGCGCCGACATACATACCACCTTCCTGGGTTTTCCCAATGTATCTCTCACAATCCACGGCACCGCCAAGACAAGCCCTAAGCCCCCGACATGTGTGGTAGTGTAGTGCGTAAGTATAAGGGGTGAAGATAAGAAGAGGAAGGAAAGATAGCGTGTGGGCCGTTTGTTTGGGTATCGCTTCGGTATTCGCCAGGTGTTGATCTGGAAAAGCACGAAAAACTACCGATCAGAGCAGCTGGGCACTAGAATTCTCCTCCAGACAAATGAGTTCGAACTAGCTCTCCAGGCAGTGTTAAAATCCTACCACCGCCGAGACTCGAATCCGAGGATCTCCCGGTCAAAGGCACTGTAGTGACATTCGTTGCTATCCTGGGTCACCTAAGAGAGTTCAGCTGATTTCAGAATAAAAGACAAAACGAATGAAGGAAAAATGTGTAATTAAGAACAAATGATGCATATACTTTGTAATATAATACAATCATTTTCTGAAAGTTTCTGCTATAATATTTTCAACTTTAAACGATTAAGAAAAGGCGTGTTTATTTTTAACATTTTCTGTTCCTACTGTCCTTTCCCGGAGGACACAGTCGGCAGAGGCCCTTATCTGAAGTCCTAGTACAACATTTAGAATGTTTCTTCAATTGAAAACTGTTATCGATATCGACGTATTGAAATAAGTTCTGGACAGAAACATACTATGCTTTAAAGTTAAAAAACGATCTCGGCTACATCGACATCTAGCATGCAAGAATTTCAATGCTGGCTTATATAATTTTTTTACGATGTCTACGTGTATTGAAGAAATAAAATTCCTAAATTAATGCAAATGAAGCGAACAATTCAAAGAGTTTCGGCGTATAAAAATCATCCACTGGTCAGTAATGGTTTAAATGTTTTACTCGTGCTTTGCTAGTTCATAATGAAAAAAAATCATTACATGAAAAAACATTTACATGAAAAAGTATCGATTAAATTACTTCTTTAAAGATTTGTTTCATTACTATAAATAAGGTTTAATTCTTGTTAATCTGGTGAATGAAGTCGGAACGTTTCACGTAAAAGCGGGAAAGAGAGTACTTGTATAGTGATGCATAACGTTTAATCAACGTAGTCATTGGCGCATTAAAACAAAATCAGGTGAAATTTATGTTATTCAAGGCGTAACCGCGAAAAAATGTTCAGGCCCTCACCAGGAGATCGAGACGAGTCGAATGACATCATTTGTCGAATTACTCATTTGTCTCGAATGGTGGACAAAAGGAGATCTAAGAGTGAGCAGACTCACCCTTAGGTCTCTATTACTATGTATAAAAGGATGATACAAAATGAACACAATAAAATATAAAAAATAAATTATTAAATAAATACAAAATAATACAAAGTGGGGGTATTAATATAAATAATAGATTCTTTTAAAATTATAATTAGCGTACTAAATTACAAAGAATTAAATGCAAGGGGGGATATTATTACAGGGACCAATAGCAAATGCAATTACATTTATATATTTTGTAATTTAATTTGCTAATTATTATAATTTTAAAAGTGTGTATAATTTATATTAATCCCCCACTTTATTTTGTATTTACTTGGTCTTTTATTTTGTGTATATTTGTGGATTGATGATAACGGCAAATCCGTTCAAAGTCGGCTCTTCAAATAAATATATTATGTTTCCAGAGAAGATTTCTTTTATTTCTTCTCTGCAATGCATGGCAATTTAAATTTGCAATACGCCAAAACACATCGAGATCTCGCAGGAAGTTGCGACTGTCCCGGTTTCCGCCCTGTTCCCTCCTCGCCTATATATCAGGTCAAGCACTCGCCTTTCCTTTCCATATCCCGTCGCATCTGTCACAGCTTAAACACTTCGCCCACAAATTTCGCCACTATATTTTTCCGCGCCCGTGTATTCGCGCACACCCGCCATATGTAAGTCGGTTCCCGCCCCCCAGCCCCCCTCTCCCCCCCCCCCCGCCGCCGCGAGAGGCGCGCGGATGCAAATAATGCCTCTGTAAAGCAGTGGCCGTCGGCGCCTGCGACGGCGGGGCACAGCGGGCGGGGCCGATTCAGGCGAGGGAGGAGTGAGCGAAATGGAGCGCTTGGCAAGGGTCAGGAGCGACCGAATGAAGGGGTGTTGTAGACGCTACGGAGTGAGTGGATGGCAGAAGAGGGAGGGGAAAAGCAAGAGAGAGATGTGTTGTGAGGTGCTGAAAAGCGAGGTATGGCGAGATGATTGATTTATGTCTCTAGGCGAGTTAATTTCTATGATCATTAGTGCCGTTAGAGGTGCACGTTATGTCCTGGTATATGACAGTGATCCTCCCTGCTAGAACGTGAGATCCAACCCCGACCTACACCTTCCCTTTACAAATATTTCCCCCAGCGTGGCACTTCCCCAGCCGGGACAAGTTCTTGTCTCTCAACATATGTGGTAGTGAAGTGCTTGAAAGTGTACGTGTGGTTGAGTAAGAGGTTACAGGACACGTAAGAGGAAGAAAAGATCGCGCGCAGTCCGTGGCCCGTTATTAGAGTACTGCTCCAGCATTAGTCTGGTATTGATCGGAGAAACTATGGAAAACTACCGATCAGAGCAGCTGTCCGCTAGAAATCTCCTCCAGACAGCAGCTGATTTCAACCTAGCCATCTATCCAGTGTCAAAATCCGACCCAGTCAGTACTCTTGAGCTCTTGAACTCCCGGACAGAGAAAGTGTAGTGGCATTGATTGTAAACCTGCGCTATTTCAGGCGGGTGGCGGGAAGAGGAACGGCGGGGTGAGGTATAGCGGAGCTCGGGAAGTGGCGGTGATCTTCCCCCTCGGATGGCGAGATGCGGTGCCGACGTACCGTCGGCTAGCGGGGTGTTCCCCTATCAGGATTTCCCACATGCAAAGCTCCACCCTAGCTGGGACGAGCTCTAAGCTTCCAATCGTTCTCCCGGCATGACTGGTAGAATAGTGTATGTTAATGTAAGTGTAAATATAGGGTTAGCATAGAACAAGGACTGGAAGGAAAGATCGCGCGCGGTCTGTGACCCGTTTGTTAGGGCACTGCTCCGGCATTCGCCACGTGTTGATCGGAGAAACAACGGAAAACTACCGATCAGAGCAGCCGGCCGGTAGAATTCTCTTCCAGACAGCGACAGAATTCGACCTAGCTGACAAGCTAGTGTCGAAAATCTTGCCATCGTCGGAACTCGAACCTACGATCTCCGGTCAGCGACACTGATAGTTAATTCCTGAACCACCTCTGATGGTTGCAGCAAACGCGCAGGGGCGCAGGGGGGCGGAGCCGCTTCAGCTGAGGAGGAAGGAGAGAAGTGTAGCTGTTGGTGAGGATCAGGAGTGACACGACGAATGAGTATTGTAGAGGTGCGGGGAGAGGGGACAAAAACAAGGACAGATAGAAGGAGGAGGTTCATTATGAGGCGAAATTATGTTTGGCGAAAGCAGGTGTGGAAAGGTAAGGAACGGCGAAGCAACGTGTGGCGAGTGACGAGGAGTGGCGACGCAGTGGCCGTGCACGGAATCACATTCGGGGATTCGGGGAGAAAATGGGTCGTCAAGCGAGGAGAAAGCAAGACGAGCGGCGGTACTGGCTATGTTAAGGAGAGACGACGTGATGCAGGGCAAGACGTGTAGTGTCCAGGAATGGCCGGGTATTTCGTACCGAGACAAGGGATTGCAAAGTGAGGGGTGGGGAGCGCAAAGGGGGTGCCCAGTTGAGGCGAAGGAGCAGGCGGCGAAATGATAGAGCTGGCGAGGGTCAGAAGTAATATGACCCAGGGGAAAGGTACGGGGAAGAGAGGAGATGAGCGGTAGGGGAGCAGGGCTGGGAGGGAAAAATAAGGTAAGATGCTGAGAAAGGGCAGGGGAGATGCGGGAGCTGGGTCGAGATGTGGCCGATCAGAGGCTGACAGGCCTTGCAATCAGAATTGGGCATGGTAAAGACAGAAGAAATTTTGGCGAGAGAGGGCGGCGGAGTTGGTTACGTACGGACAGACAAGGAAGAAGTTGGGAGATCGGTTAAATGGGCTAGACAAGGAGGGTGAGTCTAGGAGGGAGGAAATATAAAAGTAAATCAAGAACATGTGGTGTTGCATAAGGAGAAGGGAAAAGAAGGGAGATGTGTGGGGGCTGGTGTGGAGGGGAAGGACGGGGTGGGGTAAAGAAATAAGCGAGTGGGAAAGACGAGGTGTGGTGGACAACTGAGAGGGAGAGGGATGGCACAAGCGTAATGCACGAAGTGGCGAAATGAGGAAGGGCTATGAGTAGTCACGGGATGAAATGGGTCAACCTCACTTCCTCCAATGTAACCAGGATGGAATGAAGTGCTAAACGAACGGAGCTGGTAGGAACTGGATCGAAGCGAAGCGGCGGAGAGAAGCGGGCGTGGCGACGCGGGAGGAGCGAAGCGGGCAGTGCGAAGCGGGCGTAGCGAAGGGAGCGGGACAGACCGGGTAGGATGCAGAAGGCGGAGCAGAGCAAGGATTGTCATGGCGGGTCATGGGGAGTCGAGAATGAACTGGAATGGAAAGTGACGGATCTGAAGAGGAGGAGCGTCTGATAAGGTGGTCGCGGAAGGGCGAGGCAGAGCTTTCAGGACTGGGCAGTTCGGAGCAATGCGGCGGTGGGCAGGTGAGGCAGTCCGGGGGGGGGGGGGGAGGGGCAAGTAGGTGAGGTGGAGGAGAGCTGGTCGAGTAAGGTTGATGCAGGCGAATAAGGGCAGGGAATTAAAGAAGCGGTGGGAGTACAAATTGTGCAAGGGTCGGGTTAGTCACGGCGGGGCGGGGCACAGCTTATGGCGTTGCCAGTTTGGAACGAATGCGTTAGAATTTTGCCCGTGGGTCTCGGGGTAGTGGAGAGCACGGATGATCCTGTCGGGTCGGTCAATGGACGGCCTACGGCGATGCGGAGCGTGGGTCGAGGTGATCGTGGCGAAGCGTATTGGTTGGAGCGAGGCGTTGCTTATCGAGGTTGAGCAGATCGGGGAAGCACGGAGTGGGCCTTGCGAAGTGAGCGCTTCGTAGTGGGCCGGGAGTAGGAAGGCTGGTCGCGCCGCGTCGGTCCAAGCGCGAATGAGCGGGGCGAGGAGAGTGGGTCGCGGCGGGTCGTAGTGGGGCGGGGTGCTGGGGAACGCGGGGGGTGAGGAGGGGTGGGCCGTGTCGGGAGGTGGGCGGGGCGGGCGAGACGCGGCGTCCGGCGGCGCTGCCGGCGACAGCCTGAAGAGCGCGGACGAGCGCCGACGTCGCCGGTCGGGCGCGCGCGCGATTTATGGCCGTCACTGCCCGCCGCCGCCGCCACCCCGCCCCGCCCCTCCGCATCCCTTTCCCTCCCCCTCCCCGCCCCCGCGCGCTGGTGCCGCGTGCGCCTTGTTTATGTGCCGCTTGACCCGCGCCACGTCACGCCTCTCCACGCCTCTCCCCTCGCACTGGCCGCACCCCCTCCCCCGCCCCGCCACGTCCCTGCGTCATAACCCTCGCCGCCTCTGGCAAGTTGTTGTGCCATATGACGTGTGCTCTTTGCGGGCGGGGCGTTGTCGCTGTGATAGATAAATGTGGACTCTATAACAATAGTACGAGGTATACTTTATAAATATTCTTGAATACACTTGAATATACTTTATGAATATTTGTGAACTTTAATTATTGAAAAATCATTAGTGCGATAAGACGTATTTCAAAAGGAGACGATACGTCTTTTAAAATTACTGTTAACTGTGCAGTGTTAATTTTTAAGATTTATCCATCCTTATTCCTTTATTAATAACGCTAATTAAACTTATTTGATAATCTCACTTTCGATTAATAACTTTTGTTATCTTGTAATAATTGATGTACACTATTTCCTTCATATCAAACATTGCTTTTCTTACAAAACGGGTCAACAAGCACTGCGCCTGTAAAGTCTCTCCGCATTGAGACGAATCAGGGCCCCCTATTAAAAATTGAATTTTATGTTGGTAGCAACCAGATCACTGGGAATCAAGTGAAGGGCACAACTGTGCCACGACATTGTTTGCAGCGTGGTGAGAATGGTATTTAAGTTTTCATTTGTTTCAAGCTGTAACTCATACTACCAATGTTATTTTTGTTGCTAGCACTCTCACAAGCAAGGTGCCACTGCGGAGAGACTTTCCTGACGTACATTACAATATCCACTACACAATAAACTAGTTCAAATAAAAAATACTATTTTATCAAATATTTGTTTTATTAAGAGCAATGACCAGGAGCCGAGAACATGATTGGATTAAATTTTGTTGTGAAGGATGTTTAAGAGAATGGCGGAGGTGTCATGTTCGTTAAAAACTATGATTTTCCAGAAATTGCAAAAATTCTAAATTTGTTTGGCGTCTTCCTACAACTACAATTACAAAGACAGTTTTTCGCTTACTGAAATATGTTTCTGAAAGATAGATTTTGAAATAAGACCATGCACAATTTTTTCATAATGTGAGTTCTTTTCGGGTAATTTTTCATGAATATACGGGCAAGAGAGTACGTGTTGTTTCAGTACCACTAGTTTCTATTAAGAATGATTTTTTCGAAATAATTTATTGTATTGTTAAATATTTAAGTAAACAAGTATTTATGAAAAATATTTAAAGAAAATCACGACTTAAAAAATGTATATATTCAGATACGTATGGGTGTCCTTACCCCGTTCTGCCCAAATCTCTGATGTATAGTTTGCCTAACGAGTTAATTCACTCACTTGTAACAAAAAAGCGACAAAAGACTGATTCTGGGTTTTGGTAAGCCAGTGGTGATATTCTGTAGCGACATGAACTATTAGCAATTGTTTGAAGTTAAGTTAATTGAGTATTCATTTAACAAAATGTTAATTTTACGGACAAACGGTCAAATTACGTACAACAGCGTATGCATGCGAATGAAAACGAAAGCTCCGGTGTCATACAAAACAGTCTCTGCTGAAGGTCACATTTGTCATATCACTTCTAAGCACAGGTGGATACCTTCAACTTAATTAAAACATTTATTTCTAAGCGCTCACAGTAATACACAAGAAACTAAGTGCGAAAAAAGAAGAATCCAAGAAAATAGCAATACTGACATTAAGATAGCAAAGAATATTCGCTTCAATTGAATACCGTGTGAACATCAAAAATTTTAAAATTAAATTATATCTTAAATTGAAAACTCTACATTGTAAATACATCGCTGCACATTGTGTTTTTATGCCTATAATGTGAGAGACACGTTCAACAGATCGCTACACGATTACGGATTTCTTGAGGGGCTACCTACAATTCCTGATTTCTTGATTTTGATTGATTGATGATTCGGGGTGCGACAACTACGGTCATTAGTTCCGTAAGTGTAGTGCATGCTATTTCCCCCCGGAAGCTGGCGGTGATGTTCCCTCGCCAGATGGTGAGATCCGGTGCCGACCGTCGGATGGCGAGCGTTTCCACAACCAGGAATCTCCCAGCAGCAGGGCCCCGCTCCAGCCGGGTCAGGCTCTAAGCTTCCGACAGGTCACCCGGCTCTTGTGGTAGTGTAGTGTATGTAAATATAGGCAAGGAATGCGGGTAGGAGAAGGAAGAGGAAGGAAATCTCGTGCACAATCCGTGGCCCGTTTGTTGGGGTACAGTTCCGGCATTCGCCTGGTTTTGATCGGAGACACCACGGAACCGATCAGAGCAGCCGGACGCTAGAATTCTCATCCTGAAAGAGACTGAATTCGACCTAGCTACATAGCTAGTGTCGAAAATCCTGTCACCATCGGGACTCGAACCTAGGATCACTCAGTCTGAAGGACCAGAAGGTCAGTTAATGCCGTGAGCATCCTATTCAGGTCTGATCTCTTGAATATTGTTAGCACTTTATATTGTTTTGTAAAAAGAACAAAGAGAATGCTCACTTCACTTTGCTCACTCAGCAAACGAACATATATTTTACTCCAAATAAACAAAATTTCTTCAAAGGTAGATATTTTTAATTATCGTGTAAAACATAATTATATGTGTATTACTGAAGAACTAAATTTATATTTAAGATCTCAACATTCTAATAACTGAGATTTAAAACTCTTGTATTGTAAATAATTAATAGGAGTTCATTAAAAAAACAGCAGCAAAAATGCTGCTGTCTAGTGTGTGGGGTTCTTGGCTTTCTGATACGGCACACGTGAATTTTAAAGCTTTTTTTCTGATTAAATACTTATCCTTTAAAAACAAAATAATTTTTAATGAGAATGATATAAATGCTTACATGAAAATTTAATATTTAAGATTTTTAACAACAAAACTGTAATGATTTTCATCAATATTATTTTAAGGATAAATGAATACACTTAATGCGTGCAAGCCAATAGTGCGAGAAATCAATATTTTAAAAGGTTGGTTACCTGACTTCTCATAGGGTCCGTGTTGATTTGGCACATGTACGTGCCGGAGTCGTTCTTCTGCACATTGGACACGTGCAGCTTCCACGTGTTGTGCCCGTTGTGCGTGACGGCCAGCCGCGGGTTGTGCGTCACCATGTGGTCGTGGATGGCCAGGATCGCCTTGGAGTCCGACTTAATCCACGCCACCTGACACACAAAGAAACGACATCGTCATCAGGCCAGGTATGTGAACAATGTCACGAGCATAATACCCTATGGCAAGTTGTCGAATAGATTCTGCACAGAGTGATGAGAATTTCGAATCTTGGTATCCAGAGGTGAAAGGTGAACGATACGACCACTACATCTCGGATCGTCACACCTATTGATATCTTCTGACCTTTCAAAATATTAATGAAAACTGATTGGACCCACGCAAAGTTACCGCACTTTGTAAACCATTGTTTCAAAAATTAAAATAGCTTCATCTTGGAAACCAACTTCGAACGTGTCTGACAGCCGGTGTGCTACAGAGTGTGATGAACTCCAAAAAGTGGAATAGAACGTCTCATTTTGGAAAATGTGGTATAAGAAATACTAGTGTATCCCTGCAAAAACTCTCGCATGTTATACCCCAATCTCTTCCCTACACCCCTTGTTAATAAAAACTATTCTTATTTAATTTTATTACCAAAAAGAGAGGTACCTCAGTTCCATTCAGTAGCATATAATATCAAGTAATTAGTTTAATCACACATACAGGTACAGATTCTGCACATCTCACAGGTGGGGTAATATCGAGAAGCGCCGATACAGAAAAAATGTAATATAATACCCAAGAAGATATCATTCTATAGCTTACGGTATGAGAAACATTGCTTTGAGACCAAAAGCCTGAAATTTCCATGACTTAAGGTCCTAGAACGTTTCATTTTGGAGTTATATAACTATGTAGATTTAAAAAATTCAGCCCGAATGATGCGGGTTATATTTGACACATATTTAGATTATTTGTTCAATAAATTCTTCATTCTTCAAAATAAAACTGCAATTCGCAAAGTGCGCGTGAAATGTTATTTATCTATAGCTCTCATTTATAAAGGTGGCGTGTGGGAATGTGGGTCCTTGGTGGCGTGTGGGAGCCGAGAAACACATCTACACTACTGAAATAATTTAGGAGACGATTTGCGAAATTTCGAGTTTTAATTAATAATTCGATATTAAAATCATTAAAAGGTTAATAGAAGCACATGAGTATATTAAATTATTGTCTAGTATTACAAAAACTACATTGTCATTGAAACAAGTGAAGGACCTACTATATTATAAATGAAACAAGTCCTATGTGCGATTCCGTGTAATATAGGCAGAATCTAGTCATACTACAGGATCAAAGTTACAGTTGCTACTAAACAGGAGTCACAAATATGAACTGATATGTATGAATATTTGTGAGAGATAATATATTTTCATTGAATATCAAATGAGTATTATTTGACCTAGAGTCGAAAAACACCAGAACTCTACTCCAATGGAAAACTCATCAATCACTGGACTAGCGTATGTAACATTATGTTATCGCCTTTTCATCCTGACTATAAAAGAGGAATGGATTGGTGGTGCTACTAACGTTATTTAGTAACACATTCTTGCAATACAACATACATCGTACAATTGTGATTCCATAGTGAATACAGAATGGATGTTCCATACGTTGTTGGTAGAATATTGCTGTTTCGGTGAAATTTGATTCCTATTTCTGTTATGTGAAAATAATAAAAGTAAAGAAAACTTCACAGACTCTGTTTTTGAGTATTTACTACATTCACAATCTCAGTAATTCTTAATTAATTTGCGAACAAAGTTTGAAAATTCACATAATTATGATAGTGGCATTACACAAATCCCTGAGTGTAACAGTCCTCGTTGTGTTAACGAAGGTAACTTCATCGATCGTCAATTCCCCCTTGACTTCTAAACTGCCACGCCAACACATGACATGCGTGAATCCAGTTTCATATGTAGCTGTTGTTTGTGGACAAATGTGAGTACCCAATTACATAATTGAACGGACAAAGATCAGTTTTACACAATTTATCACTTTCCGTAGTTTTGTTGCAGTGACAACACGTTGCAGTTGCAGCAAGTTTGCACAACAACGTGTTGGCAATTTAAATATAGTTAATTATATATAATATGAATATTGTCGGCCCCGTGGCGCAGACGGTTGCGGCAGCCGTCGTCTGTGCCGAGGAGGCTGCAGGTTCGAGTCCTGCGTAGACATGGTCGTATTTGTCCCTTCACCTATCATCATCCTATCATCACATAATTCACACTACAAGGCGTAACAACCTTGTTGTAATCCAAGGATACAGCTGAAAAGCTGATCCTGGAAGAATTACACACGTTAATCGTGTAGCGTGGTCAGTAATGGCCTATAGACCAATAATAATAATAATAATAATAATAACAATAATAATATAAATATAAATATTTGCATCATTTGAATACTCTTGTGAGTCGCAGCTTGGGGTGGGGATGAGGACAGCTTTGTTATCGATGTAGTGGATGGGAACGGAGACGGGGGCAGCGACGAGAACGATTCAAATATGAAATAATAAATGTTGAAATAAACCATGTCATCTCAATGACCAAAGAAGACAAAATTAATTAAATTTTAAGAAGTTAAAAGAAAATTATTAATTAAATATGTTTTTTCTATAAAAAATAATGCAAGAAAATAAGAAAGAAGGATTGTAGTAGATGAGAAACTGTGATAGGCTAGACAAAAGAACAAGGAGCGTACAAACTAAAAACTGTTTGGAGCTCGAACTGCGCGGAAACGACGAACAGTAGATGGTCGGAAGGACAGCTATATTGAAATAGGCAAGAAGCGAGGAAATCGAAAATAGTCACCATGTAAGAAAGTCGTGTGTGATGAGCTAGCGACACGGAGTTTCATTTTAAAAGTTTTATTTAATAACTGGAGTAAATTCTCGAAGTGAATGACATTTTAGAAATAATGGCAAACAATAGATACTGTGTTTTAGAATATTATATTTAGAAATTTGATTAAATAAAATTATAAATTCAAAAACTTTCGAGTGCGTTAATGTATGGCGCCTGCCTGATACCTTAACCCAGGAAGAAAGTGTTCCTGGAAGAAAGGGAAAATTCGTGATCGAAAAAGATTGCACAAACCTGTGAACGAAATACAAAAATGTTATTAATTTCTGTTTATTAGGAAAATAAAATACCTGAGATAGCAGTATTAATGATATTAATAGAGAAAAAAGTTAGGTAGAAAGCAGGAAAAGTTTTTGTATGAATATATAAAATCAAAAATAAAATCAGAATCCAATTTGTTACGTCATGAGAAATCCATTAAAACCACGCGTTTTTTGTTAATAAATAATTCCTGGATATATCCTTTTGCCGACCTTGCTAACCTTCAGTACGCGAGTCGACTTTCCGAGAAGACCCCCGGGTGTGCTTCCCGTCGCTCCCTTCCCCGCTTCCGATACACACTTTGGGCTCTCGACCCAGCCGTCCGCCGCGCCGGGGAGTTTTTCTGGCTGCAGACGGTGGCGGGCGGGGCGGGGCAGGGCGGGGGTCATGGCGGGGAGCGTGGCGGGGGGCGGGGCTGGACGGGGCGTGGCGGGGGGCATGGCGGGGGCGGGGTGGGGGCGGGGCGGGGGGCGGGGCGGGGGCGGTGCGGGGGCGTGGCGAGGAGCGGGGCGGCGCGCAGCAACGTTCGCGGAAGCCTCCCACCGCCCTCTTCCGGCGCGAGCGGCAAACTGCGTTAGCAGGTAACTCGATCATAAGCAACCGCCAACTACACGCTCTTGTGGCGCGCTAAGGAAGTGCCTTAATAAACTCGATAGAGGAAGCAGTGGCGGGGAGAAGGGCTGGTCGGGCGCCTGATTGGGCCTGCATTGTGAGCGGAGGGTGCGGCCGTGGACGGCGTTGCTCAACTTGTGAGGTGGGGGCCATGGGAACGGGGGGGGGGGCGGAAGGGAAGGGGAAAAGACGGTGATATTAAACGCCGAGCGGAAACGCTGGAGAAGCCTGTTGGGAGAGCGGAGGCGGCGCTGGGGGCCGCAGAAGTAGTCGCGTGGATGGACGACAATAGTAACACTCCAAGGAGGTCAGAAAAATAATTTCTCCGTCACACTACTTTCACAATTAAAACAAGATTGTTGTACATGAACATTAAAATGATGTCTTTTGATTTCTCCTCGGGAGTGTGACGTTTTGAGTTACGATGAGGAAGGAGACAATTCGAGCGGAGGGAGCCGGTGCTGACTCCGATGCTCGACTTGTGGGGGGGGGGGGGGAGAGAAAGGGAGACTGACATACACGGAAATGCTGAGAAGCCAGATGGGAGAGTGGAGGTGACCCTGTTGGTCCATAGAAGTAGTCGCGTGTATGGACCACGATGGTAAAACACCGAGAGGGCCAGGAAAATAATTTCTACGCCATATTCTTCCTCAATTAAAAAAAATGTCTTACTAAACATTGAAATGGCGACTTTTGATTTCTATCTTTCGTGTGAAAAAGAGTATGGCGGCACTGCGAGCGGAGGGGGTCGGTGCTGACTCCGTTGCTCGACGTGTGGCGGGGAAGTGAGCGGGAGTCTGTGGCAATAGACGGAAATGCTGAGAGGCCTGTAGGGAGGGCGTGGGTAGCGTTGGCGGTCGAAGTTGTCACGCGAGACCACAGGAACAGGATGTCGCGCAGACGGACCACTGCAATGGTACGCGGATTTATATCCCGGAGAGGCCACCAACATTATTTCATCACAATTCATCGACACACAAACTTTCTAGTTTCTCACTACCGCATACGCAATAGAGAGAAAGTTATATAATGCTCCGCGGAAAACCGGGAAGTCATCATAAAAAGGTATTACATGGCGTAGATAACGAAAAAATGGATAAATCTAGTTTCTAAATTTAGAAAAAATCCACTTTTACGTGGAGTAGCCAGAATCCAGTTTCGGAGGCCTTGTTACCGAAAAATCAAATGACGGCAAAACGTCTGTCTGTCCGTCCGCCTGTGAACAACCGGTCAGCGGTTAAACTATTCCGCCGATTTCCTCGGAAATTGATATTCCTCAATTGAATTGGCTAATGTTGCCGCCTAATCAATTTGAAATCAATATTTGAATTTGGGCTATACATTATGGGAAATCCCTGGGACATTTTCAAAAATTTCACAAAAATGGAACTGCATTCAGGGAAAAGCGTGTGTATGGCATTCGCTCACAGAAGTGACTTCTGTGAAAACTCTAACCTGGATTTTCTTGTTGAATATATACGTAAGTTTCTCATGTCAGATGAAGTGTCCGCTGACATTATAGTCGTACGAACGTCAGCGTTCTATGTCACTGTGTACAAATAGGTCAAGTGTCGTTTGATGAAGATGTGGAGAAAAAGGATTACAGTACAGCTCGGTACCTCTGAGCGACGAAGTAACATTAATGGGAGAAAGAAATTCCAGTTGTTTGATTTAAAATTAATGACTTGATCATTGGTTTAAAATGTTCTATCAGTGATTGAAACATCATACATTGAAGTATGCAGAATACACGCCACAAAAAATATAGTGATACATTTTTGAAAGGAAAACCAATTATGAATATACATGAATAAGCACTGACACGATTTATATATCAGTCAATTGTACTAAATATAAACAAAGTTATTTAGCAGTGTCCTAAAGCAATAGAACATTACAAAAAACCAAGAAAATCCGCTCCTTGGTGTGAGCAGAACGACAGAAAAAGGACGCAGAAGCTGATTACTCAACGATGGAGATCCTTGTGGAAAATGCCGGCGGGAAGACGTTACGGGGGAGAGAAGCAGGTCGGGCAAGGGGTTGGTCGGGTGTTGAAACTCGGCATCACAGACAGCGCGGGCTGGCGCTGCGACGGGAGGGGGTTAAGGTCGTCTGGGAGCAGCCTGCCGACAGCGGGGGCGAGGGCGTGGGCGAGGGCGGAGGGCATAGGAAGCGCTGGGGACCGGCGCGCAGCGAGGACACAAAAACCCATTCAATCAGCGATGCCGCCGCCGCCGCCGGCTGCGCGGATAGGAGAGCGCCGGAAAAAAGATGAACGAATAAGAAGAGGAAAAGGTATCGTTTCTTCCCGTCGACGAGGGCCCTCGCCGCCGAGTCTGCCGCTTCCACAGCCGCCCTCTCCTACGCCCCTTCGCCCTCCACGCTCGTCGCAGACGTCCCCTCCGCCATTGACGACCCTGCTGCAGCCTGCACCCCTTCTCCGCCGGCTAGACATCTGCTCTTTCCTCCAGCCCCACCCTTCCCTTTCATTCTTTCCTCCACTTTCTCTTCAGCCTCTTCCCTTCTTCCCCAGCCTTCTCCCACTTCATCATTTTATTCCCACCGATTCTTCCTCATCGACTTTTCCTCCCATTTCGTCATATCTTCCTCGTCTCTCTTCTCCTCCCTGTGCTCCTCTTTTTCGTTTTTCCTGTTCTCATCGTATTGCTCTGATACCTCTTGGATCTTATTTTTAGCCTCCTTCTGATGCTTTCACGTTCTCTTCCTCCAGCTGCCTCTTCCATCCCCCTCGCTACCTCCTTGGTCCTTTACCGCGCCTTGCGCCTACACCTCCACCTTCAATTTTCCTTTTCACCTCCACCCATAGCTTTACCTTCCCCGCTTTCCTCCCCCTCTTCACCTCCGCATTCACCTCCACTTTCCCCTTCCCATTCATCTCCACCTCTACCTTCATCTTCACTTCCACCTCTACCTTCATCTTCACTCCCACCTCTACCTTCATCTTCACTCCCACCTCTACCTTCATCTTCACTCCCACCTCTACCTTGATCTTCACTCCCACCTCTACCTTCCCCTCCACCTTCACCTTCCCCTCCACCTTCACCTTCACATCCCCCTCCATCTTCACCGGACGCCCCACTGTCTCCACTTGCACCTCCGCTTCCACTTCTGCCTCGCCCCTCAGCTGCAGCCCATTCTCTCCCAAGCAGATCAAAAGCGGCCGCGGAGTGGCGTCCGACGGAACGCGCGCTCCGTTTAAGCGCGCGTATTGATGGCCTGGCCACTCGCCGCGGGGCGGGGCGCTTCCCCTCTGAGCGAGTGGGAAAAAGAGAGAGGAAGAATTAGAAGCAGAGGTCGCTCGCATCGGGGCGAAGACAGACGATTACCTTCTGAAAGCGCCGCTCAGCCCCCAGAGAAGCAGGCGGCGCAGGCAGAAACGGAAGAGCAGCGGATGCCGTCTCGTCCGCGCACATCGGGACAACTAACGCGACGGTTTCATTAGCTGCATTGAGATGCAACTTGCAGCACCTTCTCAGCACTTAAAAGGTATATACTTTGCAGAATCTTCTTACTGGATTTTATTCATTGACGTTGAAGTACTTGTAAATGCAAACAATTTCTAAAGGAGAAATTAGGTTTTACAGTGAGGAGTTAAGAAGGAAGTGCTTCATGATATTGGCGATCATAAAAGCAAAAATATGATGCAAAACTGGTAACTACACGTTAAATATTATGTTAAACACTTTTAAACGATTTCTTAGTTTTTCCTTCTCGTTTCTACGTTAATTATTTTACAATGATCCTATCGTTTTAATAACATGCAGTGACAATCTGTGTTACATCTGCCAAACATTCCTTATTTCGTTTACTACATTCAACGTTAATTGCGTCGAATTTTCATTTAGCACTAACACCAACGTCCCACAGCTCCGTGCACTTCCCTCCCATCATTCAATTCGAGCCGGCTCCATCGCCCCACGCCGTGTAAATTCCCCGCTGCAGGGCGGCTTATGCGCCTCGCAGTGCTCATCCTCTTTCTCTCCCCCTCCCCCTCTCCCGCCGTGGCGCCGCGCGGCGCTCTTCAGTTATTTGATTGCTGGGGCCAGGCCCCTGCTGGCGCGTGCGGAGTGTATTAGTTCCCTGCAGCCCCATGCCGTTGCTGATTCCTTAGAGGACATTGAAATTTTCGAGTGAGGGTGGCCGCCGGCTATGGCCGACTCTCGTCTTGCAGTGGAATGGCCTGCTTGTTCCCCCCCCCCCATGATAGTGGATGGTGTGGTTGCCGCCCTCCGTCCCCTACTATCCATCCTGCACATCCCCTACCATCCTCCCATCCGTCCTGCACACTTCGTCCTCTACCGTCGGGTCTTTATTCTCCGTCCTGCGCCCTCCCCCGCTTTCCACCCTCCGCCATTCCCCTTCCGACATTCACTGCCCTGCTACCCTCGATCGTCAAGCATTCATGCTGGACCAACCATCCTACAACGTTCACTCTCCGTCCTATACAATCGGGTTTCAACCATTTGTCCCGCACCCTCTAACCTCTTCTTCCTGGCCTCCCTTCCTTCGTCATCAACTCTCTTTCCTTCAATCTCTCTCCTCCATCTCCAACATTCACTCTACTTCCATTCACCAGTCTCATTCACCTCCCTCTCCGTCGTCAACAATTTATTCTGGATCTTCAATCCTCTACAACCCTTCCTCTCCATTTTTCTTCATCCATTCTCATCCACTCGTCCTGTATCCTCCAATCCCACTTTCCTATTTTCACCCTCGGGTCTTCGTCTTTTACCCTTCGGCATTCCCTCTCCAGCGTCCACACTCCATCCTCCTCTCTCCATTCTCAACTCTCTGTCCTCCGTCCTGAACCCTCAGATCTTCACTCTCCGTCCTCAAACATTCGCCCTGCATTCTCTGCCATCCACTCTCCTTCCATCCTCCGTCCTCCACCCTACAAACTTTACTCTCCGTCCTCCCCCGTCCGTTTTCAACCATTCGTCCTGAACCCTCTAGACGCCATATTCTGGCTTCCACCCTCGTGTCTCCGTTCTCTACCCTTGGACTTCCACGTTCCAGAATTCGCAATCCATTCTTCTCTATCCATTCTCAACACTCTTACATCAACCATTCGCCATCCGTCGTCGCCATCTGTAAGTTCTCTGGTTTCCGACGTCTGCCATCTGCCATCTTTCTCCAAAGTCATTTCATTTCCGATTTCGCTACCGACTCCTCCCTCAGCACGTTTTGGAATGATCTTCCACCCTTCTTTCCTCGCTGTTTTTCGGCTCCTTAATCGCTAGTTTCAGATTTTCATAGTCCACACACATTTACTTTGCTCCCCATCGTACGTTGAATTCCCACATTTTTACTCGCAAAGAGCGCGGTAGCGTCTATCCTTCATCTTCGTACAAGTCGTACACTTCTTCATCTGTGCTATAATTACTTCATACATTGCAGAGTCAATCCAATGAGAATAATAAAACTTACAACATCATACTACTTCACTGGGGGATCCAAGGGAGACACCGGAGAATCCATGTCCTGCTTCACAAAATCTTCAATTTTTGAAATTTTACTAAGTTTATTTAAAACAATTGTCATATATTGATCGTAACGCACCCCAAAAAGTATTGTAATTGTAAGATATTGTAAAAGTATTGTATTTTTATTTAAAGATACCAATACAACTCACATCTCAAAAATATATATGTTGGTGGGGGGACAAACTGAAAATCCTTGCCCAAATATTTTATGAACAATTTCTTCACTCATTGTTTCATCTTTCTAACATCATCATGCTCTGCGTTCTTTTTGAAAAACCAATTGTGTTCAAAAATACCAAAACATTTCCCAACTAATTCTTCTACATACTTATCATTGACTTGATATCTCTCTTGTCTCTTTCCCTACCCATCACTGCGCCGTTTCCTACCCATCGCTTTACTCTGCTTCTCCCGTACCCGTGTGCATTCGGGCCCCCTCGGTCCCCGGTTCGGACCATCTTCGCTGGGAAAGGGAGGAGGCGTTGGCCACCAGGACGGGGGCGTCTCTGTCTGGTGATGAATGAGGGCACGGCGGAGGAGGCAGGGCGGGGCTGGGCGGGGTGAAGGAAGGCGGGCCGGGCTGGGCGCCAGAGCGACAGAAACAACGCTCCCAGTGCCGGAGGGCGGCGGAGACAAGACAAAGGGCGCGGAGGTGGCCAAGCAACACGGACGGGGTGGACAATAACTGAGTCCGCTGCGTTTCGGATGAGGACTCCAGCAAGATGGACGTGGACTGGAGTGAGAAACCAGGGTGCTGGGTGGAGGGTGGGGAGTGGGTTGTGAAGTGTGGATTGTGAGGTGCGGAGGGAGAGGATTGGAGGGCGAAGGGTGGATTCCGGACGATGGAGCTTGGAGGTCGGAAGGTAGAGGGCGGAGGGTAAGGGCGGAAGATAGAGAGTGAAGGGCGCAGGGTGCTGGATGGATATTCGAAGTTGGGGATGAAGATTGAAGAATGGAGAGTGAAATATGATATGAAGAATGGTGGGTGAAAGGAAACGTTTCAAGAGGGGAGGGATGAAGAGCTACGAGGAAAGGGTGAAGACACGAATGTGAAGGGCGGCGTTTCGAGAATGAAATGGCAGAGGGAAAAGAACGGACAGCGAAAAGAGAGGGTGAGAGAGAGAAATGGAGAGAGAAAGAAAAGAGGGAGAGAGAAAGGAGGGAGAGAGAAAGGAGGGAGAGAGAAAGGAGGGAGAAAGAAAGGAGGGAGAAAGAAAGGAGGGAGAAAGAAAGGAGGGAGAAAGAAAGGAGGGAGAAAGAAAGGAGGGAGAAAGAAAGGAAGGAGAAAGAAAGGAGGGAGAGAGAAAGGAGGGAGAGAGAAAGGAGGGAGAGAGAAAGGAGGGAGAGAGAAAGGAGGGAGAAAGAAAGGAGGGAAAAAGAAAGGAGGGAGAAAGAAAGGAGGGAGAAAGAAAGGAGGGAGAGAGAAAGGAGGGAGAGAGAAAGGAGGGAGAGAGAAAGGAGGGAGAAAGAAAGGAGGGAGAGAGAAAGGAGGGAGAGAGAAAGGAGGGAGAGAGAAAGGAGGGAGAGAGAAAGGAGGGAGACAGAAAAAGAGAGATAAGAGACGAGAAAGGGATGGAACGTAGTCAGAAAGAGAGGGAGAGATAGGGATAGAGAATGAGAGAGAGAGAGAGAGTGAGAGATTAAGGACAGAGGTGGTGGACTAAAGGAAAATAGCGGCCCGGGTGGCCTAGCGAAGCGTGTTTGGAGGTTACAGCAACAACCACCCCCAGGGCAGAAGACTCGAAGCGTGTCCAGAGGTTACAGCAACATCACGAACCGGGTTGGCAGTCGCAAAGCCTGCGAACGAGAGCAACCAGCGGCCTGCGATGAACAGCGCCGAAGGAGAACACGATCCCGAGGGGGTTCGGGGCGTCCTGGAGGGCAGCGGACGAGGCGAAGCGCAGAGGAGACGGCAACGGGGCGGAAGACGCTCGCAGCCGCCCCAGCCGTCCGGGCAGCCCCATTTGTCTCGTTCCACGTCTTAACTACAAGAACTTCATTTTCTAAGCCATTTAACAATGCTAGAAAGTGAGTAAATGCTTTAATTTAGAAATTCATTTAAAAGTAATCTGCAGCTCGATGTGTGGTGTTATTAAAGAAGGCGTTGTCTCTCGTCGGAACGCCGCGGGGGTGGCGCGGCGGCGGTGGCGGTGGTGGCGGCGGGACAGCGGGTTGGTGGGGTTGGCGGGGGTGGCAAATATGTGGGGCGGCGGCTTCCCGCGCCGCCATCGTGGCCGTTAGCGAAATGGAGGAATTTCCGTTTCCGGAGGACCTCGCCCGGTTCTCGCCCTCCCACCCCCGCCCCCGTCCCGCCCGTTCTCCGCTAGACGCGAGGCGCGAGTCGAAACAGCAGCACAGCAGCTCGCAGCGCGGCACGCTCGTGAACTAAACTTCACCTCCGCCGCGCCTTTCATTTCACTCCGGAGGACGGCGGCCGCCGGGTTCTGGACGAATTGGGAGGCTGAGAGCTGCTTTCGCGAGAGTTGAATCGCACTTTTATGGTGGAGTTCGCTTGGGAACTAACGGGTTCATTCGGCAATAATAAGACAGATTTCATGAACTACAAAATAATTTCATGATAACCAAAATAATCCGAGTCATTTTTCAGCATCTTTAAACTACCTACATGACGTAAGTCTTGCAAACATTCTTTTGCAGGCACTTTTAATAGACTGTAAAACTTTTCAAATAGAGGAATCAAAGTTTTTTAGAGCTCTCCGCGCAAAAATACGTAATGTAAAGTCACAAATAAATCCGACGGAGAGTTCTTCCTGGAATTATTTTATTCTAAACAAGTAGCTAATTTATCCTTGGGCAATAACTACATTCGTATAATGGAATATAGAATGTGTAGTATAATTCATATGGAATTCATTTAATAGCAAATCTGGAAACAATTCAAAAGCAAGCTTCCAAGTTTACGTACGGGAGAAGCACATTAAGAAAGTCATGGTAACAGCTAAAAGAAAGAAGAATCACAAGAAATTCCAGGAAATTTAGAATATATTTGAAAAGTCCATGAATTTTGGCAGAGAAGATCGCATTAATCAAATTCGGACAAAAAAGAAAAGAAAAGATGTGGGAAAATTGTCATTCGTCAATAGAAGGTTAAGGGATTTTCCTAATAGAAAATTTCGATTCTATTCTTCCCAGTGTTCGTGGTTTTAGAAATAAATTGGAATATAGTAACAATATGTTATTTAACATTATAATGTTACGCAAACTAAAGCAATTGAAAGTTGAGTGATGCAATGAGAAGTGAAGTATGTTGAAACGTGAGCAGTGCAATGCAGTGGAGGGTACTGCTGAGGATTACCGTGCGGTATAGTGTTGTTCTCTGTAATATTAAGTCCTTTATTATTATTATTATTATTATTATTATTATTATTATTATTATTATTATTATTATTATTATTATTATTATTATTATTATTACATTTATATTTGTCAATTTATTTTGTAAATTTCTTCCACCGAGTTATACTCAATTGAAGCTCAGCATATTTTAACTTATAAGAAATTAAAAACTGCGTCTGGACTTTCAGAATTTAAGAAGCAGTAATTGCAAGAATGGCTTCAATTAAAACGCCTTTTATTTTTCTATTTTGTCATATTTAAAAAAATGTAATCATGTGTCTCATTTTCATGTCGTAGAAACATGTTACGAGAACTAACTCAAAATGAATAAGCTTTTTGCAAACCCATGGACTACATAAAATTATTGTTGTGCATCGCCACTATCTAAATTGCATTACCGGATTTACTAAAATTATTCTTTGAGAGAAAATGTTGATTGAAAAAATACACGTGTAATTCTCCCAAAAATCTAAAATTCGTTTACATTCTTGTGTATTTACTACACAAATTACAATTATAAATAAAACTTACGAAACGACTAGTACTACTAAACGTACTGAGATGTTTCAGAAGTCTGTTGTCTTTTATACTGAGCCGGCAAGTTTGTCGCGGAACATAAGAAGGAATGTTATATTGGAAGATGTATAGCTTCTCTTGAAAGTTCATTCACTTTGGGCAATTTATTTACAAACCCATTCCTCTCAAACACTCTGTGGAACGCGGTTAATAGCACGCCAGTAAAAAAGAATGTTCTTTAAGTTTATTCTCGGTCTCCCGAAGGACCACACAAAAATTTAACCACCGAAAACTTCTTTTTTCTTCATCGACGTTCCGACCAATTTCTTTCGATACGAAATCACATGAACGTTCAAGCCGGATTTGATTTAAAGGAAAACGGCCTCCCAAGAACAGGCGTCCCCTTTCGATTTTCGAAAAAAAAGAAGAAAAAATCTCGACTCCTCTCTCAGCCCTATCAGCGGACGCTAAGGGGCGCCTGCTTTTCTCGCAACCACCGCGCCACCCGGGATGACAGAGAAGGGCCGAGAACCTCGGAAGGGGTGCGGAAGGCATCGCAAGAAGCTGAACCCCGAAAGTAGATTCTTCTACTTGAATAGTAATCCCGGCGGGCCGCGGGCCGCAGCTTCAAAGAGGATCGAGAGAAATGACCCCGACTTGTATGCTCGGCTGGGCGGGCTCCCCGAGGCATCGGTCGCGCTTGTTTCCGGCAGCGAGCGGCTGGGGGAATCCCCACGGCGGCTCGCGCGCCTCCCGGCAGCCCTCGCGCCGCCCGGCCGGTTCGCCCCGCCGCCGCCAGAGGGCTCTGCTGGCCGGCGATAACGGTATTATCGCAGGGAGGGCACCCGGCCACGGCAGCATCACCCCTCCCCCTCCCCCTTTCTTCTCGGGTCCGCCTTAGAGGAATCGCTCATAAATATGGAGACGCTTTAACTCCAGTGTGGCGCGCATGGACGTATATTTCGGGCGGAGTGCGAACGCGGGAGTCGCTAGCCGTGGCGTGGGAGGCGCTACGTTCTAAGCGGTTTTGCAGGGTGAACGTTGCCGATTCGTTGGGAACTGCGTGAGAGATTCCTGCGTCAACGACACTGCGCAAAGATGGATGAGGCTGAGAGCTTGGACAGATTCGAGCAGAGGTGAATCTGGGAAGATTTACAGGTGGTGCTGTTTGCAGTTGAATGAGATGTGGATTGGAGATTCTGTTATGGCAAAAATAGTGAATATTTAAAATCTCTTTTATAACAAGAGTGGGGCATTTAAATAACTTTTACCTGTCTGCTCGTCTCTAATGATGATCGACAATATTCGTGACGATTATCATATATTTGTGTGATACCTTCTAATTGTGTGTCAGGCTAAGCGATTTTAACAAAACTAATCATATTGATTTTCTAATTATTGAAGCTGTGAAATGTCATATTTCATTTGCTCTGCAATGTAATTCAGAACTGAGACGAGCTAAACTAATGGACTCAGATACTAATGTACTTGCATTATGTTTATGTAAGTTTTTTCTAGTGATAAAGAAAAATGAGTATTTTATATAACCCAATTAAGTATATGTGTTACATGCAACAACCCCTAAAATGAGTTTTCTCTTCGAAATATTTACAATGAACTAATGAATTACAGAGGTCCTCAGTTCGGGGTTTCACGGTTTATTTGAATCACTGATTCATTTCAATATAGAGGAATCGACTCCATGAACTGAATCCTTGTTTGTACGTACTAGTCACCTATAGTAAATTTCATAATGTTATCGCAATAAATATAATTAAAAAAAATAAATTTCACAAACCATGCTAATTAAACTGTTATCCTTGGGGACTATCGCTCCCCCATTTTTATACTTAAAATTCAAGTAGTCTATATTTTAAACATATAATATGTAAAATGTAAAAAATAGTAGTAGAGTAAGAATTCGTGAAAGGTAACAGGCAAAATGCAAATTTTTCTTTTTATGCTGAATTGTTACTTAATCGATAGATTCTGATGCCCTTATTAAGTGTGTAAAATATTTTTTTAAAAAATTCATAATTACTTAAGTTATAAACAATTCAGTATTTATGCATATTTTAGTTGCAAAATAAATATCTCACAACAGAGTTGATATAATTTAATGCTTCCAACGGCAACTTGAAGGAAAAAGTATATATTTTAAGATACACAATATTAATTTTTAAAACTTATTAACAATCCCTTTTTTTTATTGCAAAATAAAATGTAAAATGAAAAAAATCCGTGTTCTGCGCTTTTTAAAAATATTTTAAAAAAACATTCTAAGAGGGAATTTAATATAGATTCAGAATCCGTTAAAAAAAGTTAGCAAACATTAATACATAAAAAGTAATTAATATTTTTATCGAGCGGCGCACGGTCGCGCCTTAGCTTGCCGGTACGAACGAGTCGCAGCACGCTTTTGTTTTACAACAATTGTTTTCGCTTAAGAAACCATTCTTATTGTTTCTAATTTCTACGCAAAAAGGTAAGCGTAATTAACATTGCATATGACTTCGTTTTTTATTTTGCAAATTTATAAACAATAATTGTGTATTGTTATTAAATAATCTCGATTAAAAGCGTTAAAATGTTCAATATTACTGACTTTATCAATATTATTAATAACAATAACTGATTTTTCTAATCATTTACATTATTTATTATTTCATATTGTCAGTTCTCATAGTTTTATGTTTTTTATTATTTTAAACAGATTATATAAAATGCCTACCCCGAAGAAATGTTGCAACCCACTTAAAAAATCCAAACACAATCGTGTCTACAAAAATTTGAAGCTGATAACGACGCAGTGGAATCGTATCTTTTCTAATTTAACTGGAAAATATATCTGTGATTCATGCAGAACGTCAATTTATAGTCAAAAAGTTACTGTCTCTTCCGTCGAAAAGGAAATCATTATTGATACTACCGAAGAAGAATCTTCACGGGATGAAAACTACGTGGACAACGAAAAAAATGACCCTACATACAAGGATGAAACAGCTGAAAATGATATGCTTGGACGTGCAACAAAGCGACAGAAATTGCCCGATGCAGACAATTCTTTGATAGACGAGACTTTGATTCGAGATGTGAACAATGCGTTGTCGAAAGCTATTTTCCGAAGTGAAAAAATCGAAATACTTACAACGCTTCCTGTTTGCATTAGTATAAGGAAAATGCGTGAGTTGTTTGGCGTTTCGCATAAAATGGCATCAAGGGCGAAGAAATTAAGGAAAGAAAATGGCTATAAGTCGCGTCCACCAAAGAAAGTTGGTCGAAAAATAAGTGAGGAAATAATTCAGAAAGTAACAGAATTTTATTTGAGTGATGATACTAGTAGAATGATGCCAGGAAAAAAAGATTGTGTTTCTATAAAAACCGATGTAGGTAGAGAAAATGTGCAAAAGCGTTTACTTTTGTGCAATTTGAAGGAAGCACATAAACGTTTTCAGGAAAAATTTCCTCAGTTTATCATTAGTTGTTCTAAATTTTCAAAACTGCGACCAAAACAGTGCATCTCTGTTAACAAAGCTAGTTGCCACAACGTATGTGTTTGTAAAACACACCAGAACATGAGATTAAAGTTTTTTGCTCTAAAATCCGAATTTCAGAAGAAAAATCACACCTTCACCTTATCATACCATAAGGCATTAAGAGAAATTATTTGCAAAGAAGCTCTTCCATCTTGTCATCTCAGAAATTGCAAAAATTGTCCTGGTGTTACTGCTTTTTGCGAGAAGTTGCATGCATTATTTACAGAATATTCCGTGAAGGAAGTAAAGTACAGGGAATGGATAAGCACTGATAGGTACATATAATTACATTTCAATTTTTTAATTTAATGATAACTTAATATATTGCCTAAATTATGCATAACATGAAAAAATCTATTTTAAACTTTCAATTAATTTTACAAATCAATTTTTTAAAATTAATTTTCTGAGTGCCTGGCAACGATTTGTCAAATTTCAGAAATTTCTTTTGCTATACAATTTTAAATTTAAATTGGAAATTTGATTTTTTATAATACCTTACTGTAACTCTATTAATTTTTGTATAAATAATTTCACAAATAACTTTTTTGCTTATTAGATTTTTTTTATCGGGAACGGCTGTGGGAAGATTGACTATCGGTCCTTCCTCATACCAATTACTTTTGCTTATTAGATGTTTTAATATATTTTTCTAGAACTGAATTCGTTGAACAAACAGATTCCATAGAAGCATTTTTAGAGAAGATAAGAAAAGATTTGCCTGAACTACTGACGCATGATTTTATAACAAAAGAACAAAGTGCTTACTTTAGTGCAAAAAAGGACAGCTTAAAGGAAGGTGAATTTTTGGTAACGCTGGATTTTTCAGAAAATTATACATTTCAAATACAAGATGCAATACAGGCGCATCACTGGTCAAATACCCAGGCTACAATTCATCCATACGTCATGTATACGCGAAAAGACGGCAAGATAGTTTCGGATAATTTTGTTATTATTTCTGAAATCGAAAAGCACGATACTGTTAGCGTTCACCTATACAATACAAAACTGATTCAGTATTTGAAAGACAAGTATGCGTGGATTGAACGAATTATTTATTTTTCGGACGGAGCTGCGAGTCAGTACAAAAATAAAAGTAACTTCCTGAATTTGATTCAACATGAAAATGAATTTCGTATTAATGCAGAGTGGCACTTTTTTGCCACTTCTCATGGCAAAAGTGCATGTGACGGTGTTGGCGGGACAATCAAAAGGAATGCTTGGAAAACAAGTATGCAAAGAACGAGATTAGATGAACCATTAACAAACGCAAAGATGTTGTTCGTTTGGGCAAAAAATTGTTTTCACAGGTCAATGTCTTTCGCGTATTGCACCAAAGAGGAATATGAAAATGAAGCAAAACTTTTAAAACCAAGATTTTCAAAATGTAAAGTAATCAAAAACACCCGACAGTTTCATTGCTTTTTACCGAACGATTCTAAGTCACTTAAATGTAAGCGATATTCGTCAGCGTCTGATTACGAAGCTCATAACGTTCTGTAAATAAATTTAATTATTAATAATAATTAATGTGGTTATGTAAATAAAAAATTGTTTTAAGCGAAAATTGGTACTAAAATTACTAAATTTTAAATTAAAAAAAATATTTGCGTTAATATTGAGAGTAAAATCGCAGAAACACAGTATGGTGCATCAAAACCTCCAAGCTACGGTACGCGTCTCGTGGCGCGACCGTGCGCCGCTCGATAAAAATATTAATTACTTTTTATGTATTAATGTTTGCTAACTTTTTTTAACGGATTCTGAATCTATATTAAATTCCCTCTTAGAATGTTTTTTTAAAATATTTTTAAAAAGCGCAGAACACGGATTTTTTTCATTTTACATTTTATTTTGCAATAAAAAAAGGGATTGTTAATAAGTTTTAAAAATTAATATTGTGTATCTTAAAATATATACTTTTTCCTTCAAGTTGCCGTTGGAAGCATTAAATTATATCAACTCTGTTGTGAGATATTTATTTTGCAACTAAAAGATGCATAAATACTGAATTGTTTATAACTTAAGTAATTATGAATTTTTTAAAAAAATATTTTACACACTTAATAAGGGCATCAGAATCTATCGATTAAGTAACAATTCAACATAAAAAGAAAAATTTGCATTTTGCCTGTTACCTTTCACGAATTCTTACTCAGTATTTTAGTAGAAAATAAAAAATTAACTCACATATTCGTTGAAATTATAATTTTTTAAATCGTTTCTAGAAAATAATTGACATTTTTGCTTGAATTTCCCGCTAAATTACATTCATGTCCCTTCACTAGAACTTGTACGAGATCCACTTTCATGGCCCTTGAAAGAACTATAATAAGTAATCCTCAAATGCGAAAGAACTTCGTCATTAAGACAATCTCAAGCTTTCCAGAAATCTAAAATTACAATAGATTTCTTCTTGATTCAAGATATGTCCGGTGTCCAAGAGTTTAATTTGCTACGACAAGAGTTTAATTTGCTCCCTGCTACGACATTCAACGACCTTTAAAAAAATCGTGTGGACTCTCTTTTACGCCAAACAGCAATAAAACCAACATTTTGACACCACTTAATCTGATTCAAATCTCCCTGTCGGCGCAAATTATAAACAAATTTAGCATTTAAATCACTGATCACAACAACCAATACAAACATATTAAATGGTTATTAGTGAAGAAACAAAGAAACAGGCAATTCCACAGCACTAATATCGAAAACTCGTATTAATCATTAATTTATATTCAATTTTTCACCAATAAAAATGTATGGCTTTATATGGCTTCGACCCGCAGTCATATTGTATTTGTCTATGCTTTGACCTAAGAAAATTAATGAGAGTTCACAAAAACATTCGCGAACACAGAAACTGTGATAGAAGGGAACCGCTCCAACATAAACTTAGGAATCACGAGAAATAATGAATCATAAAAGTAGCCAAAGAACCGTCCCACCCAAAACTAAGGATCAACCCTAACTTGCCAGTCGAGTTTGTTGTTTGTAAAGAAAACAGTACTTTTTAAAGTTATTATTTCCAGAATTGATTCATTAATCAACGAAATTTCAGTATTTATGTGATCGCATATCAGAGGAACAATTCTTTCTATAATTAACCTGAAGTATTTATTTCAAAGTTTGGCAGCAGCTGTAAATCAGACTAATAGTAGCTCGTGTGGTTTGGAAGTAAGTCAAATAATGCAAGGTGGATCATTACTTTCAAGTTTAAACAGTTGTCTTGGTTCCGTTATCTCGTTCAAAATACTGCTACCCCCTGCTCTAAACCTCTTGTCATTTCTCTGGCAAACTTCTTGTTTCCGTGGCCGCGCTGCGCGCCGCCCAGCTTTTATGTTGTTGGAGTCTCCGGGGAAATCCTCTTCTCCCACAGAACGTCACCTCCTAGTGCCAGTGGTCGGGAGGAGTTTTTCCGGAGTAATTCGGAATCCGTACCGTTGCTGTGCCTCTATGCTTGGGCCAATGCTACGTGTGAAGGGAGTACAAAAGCCAACGCAGCACGGTCACACATACAAGTGTATCACATATCCAATTATGATTGCAAATCATAATTAGGAAATATTATGGCAAATTGTATTTTATTATTATCTATTTATTACTTTTTCCTTCCTACTGTTTTTATTTTTCCAGAAGAATTTATTCTCAAATTTCCACTGTTTCCTGAGCCTTAAAATAAGCACTGATAAGTTATCCTCATTGTCACAAAATGGTGGTTCTAGCAATACATTTTTCATCTCTTGACAACAGTTATGCATTTCTCATGAAGTTAAACAGTGAAATTTACTCTAACGTATGTTGTACTAGCTAAAAAATCTAGTGAAAACCATGAGTTTGAAAATTTAATTGGCTTCACAAAGGTACACTATGGTGATGTGCACCTCTCACTCAATTCTCACGCCCGTATGAAAATCATTACGACGCGACTATACTCGTTAATGAAAGCAAAAATATGGAAACATTGTCAAATTAATTAACAGATAAAAAATAGTCGATTTACTAAACAATAGCATGTTGTAAAGAAAAAATAAATTCACTGCGGTGTGTCACCCTCCGGTGAACAGTATTTCATAGAAGTCTTTGACCGAGAAAAATATTTCGTTGGTCGTGAGGCTTGTGGTCGAGAGTCTACACAGAGATACATTTGTTCTCATCGACTGTCTCTGGGTACTCTGGACGGTATAGTTCTTAAGACCTTGGTAACGGCTAAGGTCAAGTTAGAAACTGTTCCACTAATAGTCAAGTTATTTACATATTTCTATATCGTTAATTTTCGATTCGTGAATGAAATGAATAATTTAAAAAATATCGTTTTAAGGCAATAAATATGTGCCAAGAAACTTAAATTTGATTGAAATGCATTTACTAATATCAATGACTTTTCATATGCATTGTCAGCGAAGTTATATGCGACATCACAGTTTCGTAATTTGAACATGGAATATATATATATATATATATATATATATATATATATATATATATATATATATATATATATATATATTTCCATGATCTATGGTCCAATAGAGAGGCATGGAGACTGAGTGCGGAGAAACGGCGACAGCTGTAGAGCAACTCCGTACTATATATATATATATATATATATATATATATATATATATATATATATATTGTGACGTACCTGGTGATGCCGGGTATTTCACTGCAATATAACACTAAAGGAGGGTATCTTTTCCGTGAATGGGTCCCTGGATAAGTTGGTATAACATTGGGAAAGTTAATTAGAAATGGAGATACAATCATGAATAAGATTTATTTGCAAATCAAATTGGTTAATTACACGATCTGACAACATTTATACACTCTGCCTTGGTACCAAGATTAGGTGTAATATGCATTTATCATACCTTCGGGGCCCCGACCAAATACCTTCGATGCTCGTAGAACAGCTCGTATCGACAGGGTTGCCGACCTCTACAGCAGCTGTGGGCTGTCGGCGGCTGATGGCGTGGCGGTCGTCCTGGGCTGGTGACCTTGCGACTCCTCCCCGACTCGGATCTTGATACCACGGCGTTGCACCTCTCTCGAATCACCTTCCGTCGACGGATTCAATCACTCAACCCGCGCCTATCACGCGTGCTGGTCCCAGTTCCGTACCACACAGTTTCGGTAAGGTTTCCACTACACTAATTACTGCAAGCGCGATCGATTGTTCTATCAACACGAATCTTTTATTCTAATGATAATCTCATTGTATACTTCACGTATTTACTGCTTCACAATTACTATTGCTTTACGAACACATCGCATGTTCCCTTTTTGTCCATGCGCTAACGGCGAGCTTTTCGCCACACGTCCGAACTCTTCGCCGCTCCGCTAACGTCTGTCTTCTTCGCAATTCTCCTAACGACTGCCTGCACGTGCTCGCTGCCCAGTTTGTAACCGACGTTCTCACGCTGGCCACCCGGCGGTGGCACCGGTGGCGGTAGCGACCGTTGCTAGCTCCCGTCGTTGTTCGCAGCGCTTGGCGTACGTACCGCGCAGTCCAAAATATATATTGATTACTTACACTAATGTTTTAATTAGTGTAAGGGAACACATTCTGTGTTTCAATATATATATATATATATATATATATATATATATATATATATATATATATATATATATATATATATATAGTACGGAGTTGCTCTACAGCTGTCGCCGTTTCTCCGCACTCAGTCTCCATGCCTCTCTATTGGACCATAGATCATCTGGCATTTCTCTTGCCGTCATAGCCTCTTGCACTCCCCGCTGCCATGCAAGTCTGGGTCTTCCTCTCTTCTGTCTTTCTTTTGGCACCCATTTCAGGACTCGTTTTGGCCATCTTTCGTCTGTCATTCGCATAACATGACCGTACCAGACGATTTGTTTTTTCTCTATTTCGTCAAGGATAGATTTCTTGACATCCATTTTCTTTCTTATGTCATCATTCCTGATTTTGTCACGTCTGCTATAACAGCAACTTCTACGCCAGTAGTCCATTTCAAGGGCCAGCAGCTTCCCTTTTGATCTTTTATCAATCTCCCAAACTTCTGAACCGTATGTTGTAACACTCTTAACTAGCGAGGAGTAACGACGTCTTTTAGTAGTGTTAGTGATGGTTTTGCTCCATAAGACAGAGTTTATACTTCGTGTCACGTTTCTCCCCAAGCTTATTCGTCTCTCAATTTCGTCATGGCTATTTCCCTTATTGTTAAAAAGTACACCAAGGTATTTATATTTGTTTACCCCTTTCATTTTTCCTCCATTTTCCACAAGAAGATCTTCTATTTCATTTTTACCAACTGCCAGGTATTCAGATTTGTCCATATTAATATTAAGTCCTGCTTTTAAAAAGTGTTCATTGAGTTTACGGATCGTGAAACTCAAATCGTCTGCATCTTCTGCAATTACTACCTGGTCATCAGCAAAATATAACGTAAACAATTTATCCTCTCCGATCGTCATTCCCATTACTTTGCATTGTTTCTCCCACTGCTGTAAAATTTGATGCAGATATATTTTAAACAGTGTTGGGGAAAGATCGCAACCCTGACGAAGACCTTTGCTGACTGGGAATGGATCCGAGAGCCTGCTGTAGATCTTAATCTCAGAGGTGTTATTCTTATATAGATTCTGTGTGGCTCCAATTAAGTTTTCACTGATTTGAAGTCCATCCATTTCTTCCCATACTCTAGCAACCGGTACATTGTCATACGCCTTCTGAAGATCAATGAAACCCAAATGAACTTCCCTACCTCTCCTTGTTCTCTTTTCTATAAGTTGTTTTAATGTAAATATATTGTCTATGACTGACCTGCCGGCAGTAAAACCACATTGTTCCTCTCCTATTTTTCCTTTTATCTCTTCTTCTATTTTATTTCGTATTATTTTGCTATACAGTCTACCTATAGATCCAATAACTGCTATTCCTCTGTAGTTTGTTTCATTGTCTCTAGATCCTTTCTTATGGATTGGTGTTAGGTAAGACGTTCGCCACTCCTGAGGAGAATTTTCTCCATTCATGCACCTTGAAAACGTGTGTTTGAGCATTTGGTGCAGTTTATAGGGACCATATTTCAGTAATTCTGCCGGTATATCTCCCGGACCAGGTGCCTTATTGGATTTCATTGTCTTAAGTGCTTTTTCTAAATCTTTAATTGTCAGATCTACCCTTTGTTCAAATTTTACTTCCTTGTGTGTTTGGAAGTTTCTGTTTTCTAGAAGCAGTCTTTCGAAATACTCTTTCCATTTATTGATGCCAATGTTTGATAATGCGATATTGTTTTTCTCACTCGATTTAATAGATTTAATTACTTTCCAGGCTTCTGAGCTCCGTGCTCCACCTATGAATTGTTCTATATAATCGCATTTATCCAGCCATAATTTATTCTTCCTTGATAATACTTCTTGTTTTACTTCTCTACTTATTGCTTTGTACTGTAAATTAGTTTCAGTTTTTTTGTCACTAAGCCATTTTAAATACAGTTATCTTTTCCTCTTAATCTTTTCTTCTAGACTTGTGTCCCACCAACACTGTTTCGGTTTTAGTTTACAAGTACCTAAAGCCTCCTCTGTGGCTTGGTGAATACACTCTTTTATGTGTTCATATTCTTTTTCTATTGGCCTGTGTTTAACCAGTAGTTTAGTTTCAAGCCTTTTTCTGTAGAGATATGCTGTACTTTCATCTAAAAGACTGCTTAATTTGTATTTGGTAGGTTTCATGACAAATCCCTCCTTATATTCTTTATCTGTGCTATTCAATGTAAATGGTATGAATATTTTAGCAATTACCAATGATCGCTACATTGGGCTCCCCGTTTCACTCTAACATCTTGGACTTTGAGTGAAGTTTTTTGTTTAGTTACACAGAGGTCTATTATAGATTTTACTTTTGTATGTTGGTACCAGGTATACTTATGAATATCTTTATGTTGGAAGAAAGTGTTATTAATTTTCATTTCAGACTCTTCACAAATATTAATAAGTCTTTTTCCATTGTCATTGCAAGTTTCCTCACCATGTTGACCCACAATATTGTTCTTGTCTCTTCCAACTCTGCCGTTAAAATCTCCTGCAAATATTATTTCATGGGACTTTGGAATACCATCAAGGGTTTCTTTGACTGTCATTTCAAAATCATCTTTCTTAGCCATTGGGGCATCATCATTCAAATTATATACTCCTATGACACTTATATATTTTCCTCTGATTTTTAACACTACTTTAATAAGACGTTCATTTATATACTCCCAACTTTTTATACATTTACCGAATCTTTCACCAATAACAATAGAAATTCCGGCTTTGGCATTTTCATGTTTGTTTACGCCACTGTAAAAGTGCACAAAGTTGTTCAGTGTTTCGCTTCCCTTGCCTATCTTTTTTGTTTCAGACCAGACGGCTATATCTATGTTTCTTCTCATCATTTCCTGGATTACTTCTTGTTGTTTATTTGATATACTTTGTACATTCCATATACCAATATTCAGAGTCCATTTTCTTTGCTGATGTCGTTTCCCTTTTGAAATATCCGAGGCATTCCTATAACTGAGATTTTTAGCGGTGTGATGTTTTACGTGTGCAGGGTGCTGGCCTACAGCACAACCCCCAAACCTGGAGGACCGGAGCTTTTATTTCAGGGGTTCCCATCCCTTAGGCTGATTGCTTCCACCATAGCTTAAGGAGTCCAGCCTACCCCTGATCCACTCTTTAGGGATGAATTAATTCCCAAGGTTAGTGAATCCCACCTTCTCCTGTTGAATCATGCACCATTCATACTTGGATGCTTCTGGGGCGCTACCCGCGTAAGACCTGTCTACTACACTCTAAAGAAATAAGGAAGGAAGATGAGGAAAGACTCCCTAGCCCTCGAAATCTAATAGCGTCGGGGTCAGAAAAAAACAAGAGTTGGCCAAGGGAGACCGATAGAATAGATGAAAGCATTGTGGCACAAGAAAGTTAAAGATGTCACAATGGTAGATTAAGGAACCATAACGATATGAACACATCGTTATGGGGGAAGGACAAAAGATAGGAAAGAATGTACGATTAAGATTGGGATGGATAGGACGTGGTAGGGCACGACTTAGTCTGGCCCCTCAGTTTTGGCCTGTCCGGCATGGGTGACCCTACCAGTAGTCATGCGTAGAAAATAGTCATGCTACCGCCGGCTTAGCCCTCCACCTCACTGAAGCACACAAGCCTCCCCGCCCGCACGGACAGTGCTACTTCAAGGCGGTGTCCCCAGGGGAGGGGAAAATATATACATTATGTTAATTGAACTAATTCAAGAGAATATCAATAATTTGGTTGAATTATGACCGAATTCCTCCCGGATTTTCGAATTATCCAGATTGTCGAAATGAACCAATAAACTGGCGGATAGACGTATTCAAGTTTTAAAAAAAATTCCTATAATCGTTCATTTATCACCCTGATGCGATGTGATTACAAAAATGGAGAGGATGAACAAAATCATTAATTCTGGGAAATTTTTACGTTCGCAATGTCCGAAAAAATTCTGTACTGCATGCAAATACAGAATTGTAAGTAAATGAGGTCTGAATTTAGCTAGTAAAGAACAATAACAAAAATTCTGCCCCTACAGATAAAAAGTTTTTTATTACAGAAAATTTCATTCACGTACATGAACATTATACACATTTCTCTTAGTGTGGCGGTTTATTTTCGTTACAATCAAATCCGGATTATTGACGGCGCAAATTGTGGAACGTCCCAATTTTTGGAGTTATACCGGAAAACAGTGATGTCAAGGTCTCCTACTGGCTGCAGTGGAACGCTTCCTGGCTCCATGGCATGCCACAAGATTCTCAGAACAATTAGCGTCGGGAAATGAAACTGTTGGTAGTAATTCCACTGTTTTCTGATAGTGATTGCGTTATAAAACCTGCAGCAGATTGTACTAGGGATTTAAAATGTTTTCATCTAGATTAGGAAGAAGCGTTCCTATGATGGCAGAATTGGTACACATTCAAAATGTTTAGTATGTAATCAATGACTTCAAATGAAGTATAACATACAAAACACTTTGGGTTGAAACATAAGATTGAATTTGAAAACGTGGCTGGTGAAGAAAGATCAAAATTACTACAGCGTTTGTGGAAACAACTTTGAAATGTAATTAAAATAATACAAAAATTATAAAAAAAAAACTTCTTAAATTTACTTATCTGCATCCCCCCTATCGTATGTCGTGGTTGTACGTTGTATCGTATGTCGTCGTGGTACACATGCCACGCCCCCCCCCCCCGCTGGTGGCATGGACCATGGCATCAGCGACATGAAATATAAAGGTTAAAATGTAGAAAGCAATTGTGGCTGACCTTGTAGGAGCCCAGGTGGTTGACGACGCACGTGAAGGACACGTGGCGGCCCTGCGTCACCGTCATGTTCTCCAGCGGCGCCAGGAACTCGGGCTCGGGCTCCTCGGGGGGCAGCTGGCCTGCACACACGCACACGCGCGCCATCAGAATGGACATGAGCAAACCTGCAATGCTGGCCTTGGTACAAAGTCAGAATGAATGCTTCAAAATATACTATTCAAAATATATTATTTGTCACATGCATGTATGTATTTATTAGCATTTCGGTTTGATTGTCAGACGAGCCATCAGAATGGGCACTATCGAGCAAAGTCAGAATGAATGCTTCAACATATACTATTCAAAATATATTATTTGACACATGCTTGTATGTAATTATTAGCATTTTGGTTTGATTGTCAGACGCGCCATCAGAATGGGCACTATCGAGAAAAGCCAGAATGAATGCTTCAACATATAGTTCTAATTTATTGACACATGCATGTGTTTGTCATTTTGGTTCGGCTGTCCAACTTTGCCGGTTAGCTAACGGCTGGCTTGCGACACATTCTACTTGTATACAGAATTTCAGATAGCAGCGCTGAAATTAATATTTTTCCAAATTTGGCACGTAATGGGGGGGAGGAAGGATTTTGTAAATTGATCAGTTGAGATTCCTTTTTTTTTCACGTCTATCTCGTAAACTATTCGTCTGATTGAAGTTTGCTTTGCACCTATGAATTTCTCTTAAAGTGTTCTAATTGTATACAGACTTTCAGATAGCAGCGCTGCAATTAATACTTTTCGGAATTTTGCACGTAATGGGGGGGGGTATTTTGTACTTTATAAGTTGAGGTTCCTATTGTTTCTCGCCTATATCGTAAACTATTTGTCTGATTGCATTTTGCTTTGCACCTATTAATTCCTCTTAATGTGTTCTACTTGTACACAGAATTTCAGATAGCAGCGCTGAAATAAATATTTTTCCAAATTTGGCTCGTAATTGTGGGGTATTTTCTAACTTGAGCAGTTTAGGTTCCTTTTGTTTCTCGTCTACCTCGTAAACTATTCGTCTGATTGGAGTTTGCTTTGCGCCTAAGAATTTCCCTTAAAGTGTTCTACTTGTATCCAGAATTTCAGATAGCAGCGCTGAAATTAATATTTTTCGGAATTTGGCACCTAATGGGGGGGTTGTATTTTAACTTGATGCTATTTAAGTTGGAAGGTTACGTATTGGGCTCAGCAAGACCCCGGAAACCATTGATTGTACATATTAAAAAATGGTTTAGCTAATTTTCTATACTAACAAAACACATTAAATTTTATCATTTACTTATAAATATTAATTGATGAGTTAACAAATAAAAATACATTTTATATTCAGAATAAATGAAAAGTTCCTTATAAGAAAACAGGTTGGTGGACACAAGACCTGCATCATCTCCCGAAGGAAAAATCTTGAGTGCGCCTCTAAATATGTATGGCTTTCTTATTAATGTATGTCTTCTTTTATGATTATACAATCATCAGTACTGATTATATAAAAGTATTTTTAAGATAGATTTGTAATGGAGCGGGGACGCGCATACAACTAGCTCCTGGAAATAATTACTAATGTTAGTCCAATTCAGGCAAAACGGGCAAACACAAAGATTATTGATATGAAGACATTATTATGAATGGCTTGATGGTGGTATTTAATTGTCTATTAAGTGATTTTAATATTTCTTGCTCGACCTGCATCGCCGTTGCTGGAAATTATTGCCATTACTCCTGTAACGCTTGTGATCTAAATGCGTTTGTAATTATAAAATTTCAAACATTTTATTAATTTTTTTTTTTGAACTTTCATTAGACTGAATTACTAATAATAAGCAAATAAAGTATTCGATTTTATGAATCATAACCTCATTAGATTCATAAATCATTAAAGACACAAAGAACATGAATTTAATATCTGCGGTGGAAAATTATGTCCCTCACATTTTGGTGATGAAATGTGAATTACAGTACGGCAAGAAAGTTTCAGATAGTTGTTTACTCATATATTTCACTCTCCCGAAGTCATCTTCTTTTTATTGTATGTAATTAAGACCGTGGTGGTATTTATCTCACTCATTTGTAATAGATCGAGTCTGTATATAGTTCTGTACGAGGCGATTTTACCAGAGCGCCGTGGTAGTTTACACAAAATCCGCTAGGATTCGCTTGCCTCGACGACACGAGCGAACTGCACCCAGCTGAGCAACCGAGCGTCTGATGCGAATTTTGATTACGCCAGTTGAGTCACGATTTTAAGTGCAACACGCAATATTAAAGATGCTGCAAACATTTCTCTTTCTTTAAAAATAGAAAAGAACGAAGTATTCTCATTCGTTTACGAATTGGTCATTCAAAATTAATACAGAAATATCTGCTAACCAAAGAAAATCTCAAATTATGTGATTGTTGTAAAATTATTCTAACTATATCACATATTCGTATACAGTATCCAAAATATAATCGTCTGAGAAGAAAGTATGTTATGTCTAATTATATTTAATGGCTACTGAATGATTATATTGAAATTATTAAAGTAATGGAGTTTTTGAAAGAAATAAGTATTGTATTGACTTTATGTTAACTTGTTATGTAAACTTACTTTTATTTTCTTATTTGTTATGTATATTAATTTTCATGTTGTCATTTGCTATGTCAACTTCTGCAGTAAATAACTTGGTCGCTAAGGACTTCGATGTCTATGCGACCCTTATAAATAAATCATAAAAAAAGATCCTGCATAGTTGAAGCATCTAAACAAGTTGTTCAAGTTTTGGGGAAAAGTAAAAATGAAAAGTGCGAATACTTTAGGATGACGAAAATTGTGCAAATATTTTGTATCCCTGCAGCAAATTCAGAATGTTAAAGTAACAATTTCAACCGATCAATCTTATTTTAGAAAAAAGGGCGATATTTATCTGAAAGGGAATTAACATTCTTCCGATCCATAGTTTCGGTAAACCATTTTTTAATTACATTTTCTTACACTATAATCAATTTGCTTGTGAAAGGAAGTTATATAAAAAATGAAATATTAGCCTAAAATGTTGATTATGTTTATTCCTTTCGTTATTTCTGCAATGCTATCGCACATGCCATGTCTCCTATTTCTTCCGCAAGGACCGAAGCGAAGCTGTCTTGGCGAGTGTCCTGACGTGTGAATCAGCTCATCTGGAGCGCAAGGTTGTAGAACGTACGGCGTTGGAAGAAGAAACGCTCGGGCGAGTACGAGCAAGGAACTGCAATGCACTGACTTGCAGTATTGCTTTACACTATTGCACTTTAATGTTTGAAATAAAATATTCTTCATTTCAATTCGCGCTCACTTCATCTATAACATGTGTTATTTTCATTTCTTCGCATTTCGGTTAGTGTGATATTAGTCAAGAAAGCAATCACAAGTACATTTACAAGAAGAAACGTCCATATGGGCACAATCTACAAGTATTAGCATTGTTTATTTATCCTAATTGGCTCAAATAAGGACGATGTACTCAATCTGTATCCCAGTTTGCAATAACGGAACATTATTAGACCGTGTTATCGAAACCGAACGTTAGAATCGCATGTATGCTTTATGTCTGTACACTTCCCCTGTACAGGTACGAGGGTTCGAGCACACCACCTCATTATCACGAATCACTTACTCGCGCTGCTGACGACGCAGTTCGGCTGTTGGACATTGCGCTTTATGTGTTGGCAAATGACCGCTACGGCAACACCGCGGCCGCGCTGCACGAACGAGGGAAGAAGGGGAGAGCCCTACCCGCACCCAGCGCTCCGACGTCGCCTTCGGAACAGTGGGCCAGTGCTCTGCCAATCGAGGAACAGATCAAATTTTATATTTTGGAAAATCATCGGCTCATCGTCTCCGAAAGAATTTGTACCGTTTGCGGTGGTGGATCGAAGCCATGGATTTTTAAGGGCCTTCGTAGGCGTTCCTTCGGAGGGGAAGTAAAGCCGGCTGGCCCATGTTAGTAGATTTACTTGCATATAAAAGATCCTCAACCCTAAATGACGCCTCTGAGCTAAATTCAAAAATAACCTGTTTCTCGCCCAAGAAATACCTTCCGGTGAAAGGAGCGTAGCGAAATTTGCGTGGTCAGACGGAAGAGCGGGCCTGATGGCCCGAGTCTCGCCACGTAAAATAAGGCATTAATTCAATTCAATTCAATTCAATTTATGGTTCAGTGGCAACATATATGCAGCCTCTGTACTGCCTTAGATGCGCAGGTCGTTGTGTGAGGGTCCAGATGTTCATGGGAGTATTTTCGACTGTAATTACATAGCTGGGACGAATTCAACCACCGTAAAATACTTTCGGGTAACACCGCAACAAATTAAATATTTTAACAAAAATAGTTTTCACAAGTACTGTTATAATATAGTACAGTCTATACTAAGCCGAACAGTTCTGTACAAATTCAGAATATTAAAAAGGTGACTGTTTCATAAGGCTACGCGTGTATAGCAAATATTTAATAGCAGACGACCTCTTCTTTATAGTCTCGCATCGTCAGCGCATTTTTCCATCAAAATTGAAACAATTTTTCTATATATTCTGCCCGTGTTCCTAGGAATCTATAATTGATTTCATTTTTGTTATTTTAATGGAAAATTCCGGGACCCTCAAAATATATCTTGTGATACTTTCAGACTAATCCAATAAACATTTTTTTAAATTAATGTCTCGCGTTAGAATTGGCCACCCTACGCTGTCAGAGAGTGGAGGGCGATGGAGCAAAGTACTTATTAAGGAATCGCACAGATGGGCTCTATAACTACCACCATACATCCGCGTATCTATAAGACCTTGAAGGGTTCAAATTACAGTGTGATTCAAAATTATCTTCCAGTTGAGATTTTGATATGTTAAGATACATAGTTTATTATTTCCTTAATATTTGGGGAATGAAATTAAATGCGTTGAAAGCAGTTGGCGCCGACTAGAATATCAACTGAGCTAGCTCAGGGAAACAAGTTTATCGTTGCAGTATTTCTGACTGGGATTCCTAGGGGTAAGATCCGATGATGGGGTCTTTTTACATTAGCTATTTACTGTGTATCTACGCTATCTGAAAAATTCTAACGGCCGGCTGATTCGATCGCTTGTTTACCGTGGATTCAATTCCATTAATCTAAATCGAAGATACTCGAATTTCAAAGGGCACGAACTGCGAAGCAGTACCCTTACAAACGGGATACGAACCCCGTGAAATTTTTCTTTCCATGTCTTTGTTCCCTCCTCTCACCTTACACACACTTACACCACCATACATGTCTGCAGATTTGACGAAAGCTCGGAGCTTGTCTTGGTGGAGGCAGTGGCTGAAGATACCTGGAGGTGGGAAAACACCCGCAAACCGACGTGTGGGTCGACGCAGAATCTCACAGGCGGAGAAACATCGTAATCTCCCGAGATATTACATGCACTACACTTTCGGAACAAATCCGTATATTAGTTGTCCCAGAAACACAAAATAATCAAGTGTGGATGCTCGTTGCACACGCTTATCGAATTAAAAACCCAATTAAAAGCAAACGGATTCCAATTCATGCTTGGGCATGGATGTATGTTCTCACGTGTGTGTGTTTTGTCGACGAATGACCTCGCGTTCCGATGATCCCAGAACAGAAGTGAGTCTATAAAGACTCATCTAGATAAAGCATATTTGTGTATAACTGTTATCTGGCTTTGACTACGAATGGTACCAATAAGTGTTAAGTTGGTAGGCCTTGATGTCCGACGTGTTATGAATGTTCAAGAAAAGACATTGCAATATAAGGATAGTGTTCGTGTCGTTATTTTTTGAGACAGGTTGAGAATTTCACCGCAGAATCTTTAAAAATGAAGATCGTGAATATCTTGTAAAATTAATTGTTCGGCAGTCACCTCTGGGCCAAGCTAAAAGTAAAGGTCGATGGCTTCTCTACGAGTTTCACCGTGAAATATCGTGATGAAATACTTTTAGAAAAAGGCAAAAGCATGGATGAAGAGGGCCCAGTTGGAACTCCCAGTTTTAAGTTTATGTTCATAGCAACAAGGCTTTTGATTAATTTGCATGGTTTCCAACTCCATAAAAGTGTTACATGTTGTCCACAAATCCATTAACGTTTCTTTGGAATGGAACTGCGAGTTACATTTAAACCTTTAATAGAAATCAATTATGAGCTGTACACTTCCTCTGATTCGTATTTATACATTTTTTAAAGTGATTTTTCATTAGATTGAGGTTCATAATTATTTATTTTATGATTTAAAAGTCCCTTCGTCCCTTTTGTCCGTCAACTGCACTAATTGTAGTGAGCAGAAAGCGTATTTAAAACGTTTAAAAGACGAAATATTGCAATCCGTTGCAATCTCATTCAATCTCATAATAATTAACAGCCAGTAAATGCACAGGCCTAAAAAACTCATTTTGTTTCGTCCACACTGTTGTCTGCAATGTGACAATGAAAACAAGTCAAGCGGTTTTTAAATCACCGAATCCACTCAACTGACAAAACAACCGGCCTGAAGTAACGAAGCAGACGGCCACGCATTCACACGTTTGCGTATCACCCTATAGAGACGCGGCGCCAGATTTGCTCGAAACACCCGCCTCTCCATTACACCTCGCGGAAGGGGTGAGAAAATATCCCCAACGGGGCTGCGATAATCCACGCCGCCAACCGCCCCTTCCCATTTCGCGGCTCTCACTGCCAGGTCCTCTCGCGGCGAGTGCGGAGGTGTGTGTGTGCGTGTGCATGCGTGGGCAGCAGTGAGTTGGTGAAAGGTGAGGAAGAAAGATTAATGGAGGAGAGAAAAAAGGAACGAGAGAGGGCTGGGGAGAACGGAGAGGTCGGAGAGAACAGGAATGGAAGAGAAAACGGGAAGGTTGGGAGAAAAAGAGGATAACGCGGGTGGAGGGGGAAGAGGAGAACGGGGTGGACTGGAGAGTTCGGGTGAGGAAGGGTGAGAATGGGAGAGTACAGATGAGGACAGGACGGGACGGTACAGTGAGGACGGTAGAACTCAGTGAGGATGGAAGAGATCGGCGAGGACGAGAGAGAGAGCAGGAGAGTCGAAACCAGGACGAGTGAGGACGGGGTAGGGTGTGGAAGAACTCGAGGAGGTCTGGAAGGATAAAAGGAGGGTTGGATGATGGAGAGGATGTAGAGAAAGGGGCGGGGAGAGAGGAGGCCAAGTCAACGAAGGACGATGGAGGGCGTCGAAGGGGAGGGACGGAACAACGCTGAAAGGAGGAGAGGTCACGGCTGCCGGGGAGGTCGGGAGGGTCCGCAGGACGGCGGGGGAGGTGGGGAGAGGACGGGGAGCCGGCAGACGTTGCAGAACGAGCGCTCGCAAGGTCCGGCGGCGCTCGGACGGGACTTCATGAATATGGAGCAGGGGCCACCACCTACGTCTGGGTATAATAGTTCGATTTTCCCCCTTGGCTGCGTAAAAATCTCATTAAAAGCACTCCTAATAGTGGGCGCGCCGCGAGTTTATTAAAACTTTTTTTTTTTGAACGGGGGAATGCGGGAGGGGGAGCCACCGCCACGCAACGCGAGAATCGGGGCGCATCCCCGCCGGGCGGATTCAACTTTAATAAAATGACAATAGCACGGCGATTAAATCACTCCCACAATCGCGAAACAAATTGCAGGTAAATTAATAACACACAGGCAAATTTATAGTAAACCACGGTTCCGGCAGCAGAAACATGGCGTTCATTCAATAATTATTATTGTTAAAGCGAAGAAAAACTCGTTTTTAATTCCGTTGTCGGAATGCACAGTGGAGTTCCAAGTGAAAGGAGATGAGGGGAATGGAGAGTGCAGGAGATGTTAAAAGGCAATGTATGTTTACACCTTAATAGTACTGTGGAAGTATTGTTCGTTTTAAAAAGATGGCTACTAAAATTGTATTGATGACCTCATGATGAAAACTGATTATTAAGAATTTATACAGACATCCATAAAAATATTAATTTTTTGCTTAAATTGATTTTGTTTAGAGTAACTACAAATATTTGTTTGAATCGAACATGCAATATTGTAATGTATGTAATTCTTTTAATTGTGCTTCTAGTTTTTTCGAAAATTCATCATTGAATCGTCATAAAATAGAGTTTCATAGTCAGAGAGAACTATTCACTTAAACGACAAGGTGGCAACTAGACTAATCAAAACTCAACGATTAGAGAATACTTTTGTCTCTTTTGCACATACTAAATATTTATTGTCATGCCATTTGGTGGTATTAACACGGATTTTGAAGTTCGGCATTATTATTCTCCACAGCAAAACGTTCGTGCCAAATCTGACTGTTATTTTGCATCACGCAAAACATATCCATTTTCATAGGTATGTCATCCCCAGTTCTTCAAAATATTAGGTCAAAGAATTCATCAAATGCTTGCGATGATGGAATCTCCCACTCTCAGCCTCAAAATGAAAATCTTCTCATCTCACATGTCGATGCGGTAGCGATGTTTTTACATGCACTGAAGTGTAAGCCACGCAAAAAGCTGAACAGCCACCCGATGCAATCACTACGATTTAAATAGAACCTTTGCATAGCGTGAAGCAGCTGCAGCACTATACTTTATACGATAGAAACCCACTTTTGAACCTTTACGCATGCGCAAACTTTACCGATACGATAAAATTATATACATAGAAAGACAATCAGAATTATTGTTTAATATCATTTTGTATCGTTGTAATTATTTTGTATCGAATTATCCTTTTGTATCGTTTAATGCATGTTGGAGGTTCCAATGTGATTTGTATTGTTTAAAACTAAAAGTGAAAATTAGTTCTGCTGCCTGTGGCTGATAATCCCGTGGCGGCGCTTTAACCCCATTACAGGTAGGGTGGTTTGATGGCCAGGTGGCGCTCAGATTTCGGCCCATAAGCCCATTACGAAGCTTTCTTTCCCTGGCACGTAGGCAGTCACGTTCATAAACCGTTCGCACAAGGAGATCTCTAAGAGGAAATAGAGTATTGAAGGCGATACGTGGTGGTTGGGATAAATCCCATTGTCACAACAATAAAGCAAACATTCCCCTAGGCCCCGCAGCTCACGGCCAGGGTCGTGACCCTTAGGCTACGGGACCTGTCCTGGCCTACGAGCTACAGCAGAATAACGGAGTGGAGGCTAGAGTCAAGTGACTCGAGAATCGAAAAAGGCTGTGGTATTACCTGAGGGCGGGTAGTGCCAGCAGATAACTGAAAAGTTAAGTTGACGTCCAATGATTATGATTATTGTGTTTACAGTGTTTTGATCTACGATAGATCTTAGACTATAACTAGAATTTCACCCCAAATCCAGCGGCATGGAATATGCAGTATGACCCTTTATTCCTAGATCCAACGTCATGTTGATGGACAGTAAAGTCCAACAAACGAAAAAGGAGATGTTGCCGTTAGCAGCACAATCTACTGCCTCAGATTTAAACTACTTACAATACGCTGTCCACAAATTTCATAACGTCCCACGTATAGATACTGGAATTTCCTTCTAGTTTACACGTTATTCTCACACCGACGTAAACACGTTAGGAACCACCTTCCCTCCCCCCAAAATGTGTAGAAAATTTGCCTGTTGTCAAACATTGATACATTGAACGTAAGAATAAATCGTGACCTTCCAAAAGAAAATTCAAAATATCTTCCCTGAAGCGCATTATAAAAAAATAGTTGCCGTGAATTTTGCAGTAAACCTCGTATTTAACATTCTCCTGCGCTCTTCACACAGTGTCGAACACACAAAATACGAGTGTCCTCTCCGTAGAAGCGCAGTAGAGAGCGAGGTCTCCAGATAGCGCCTCGAAGCCTTCTCCTCCACCCGGCCCCTTTCCGTGAATCGACGACGGCAGGGGTGTATCGGGCATTGGACGGGTCACGGGTTCGAGGGCGGGCTCGATCTCGCACCGAGGTGGTGGGTGGGTGGGTGGGTGGATGGGGAATGAGGAGAGCGCTGTTCCGGAAGTCTCCGCCAGGCGCTGGAGTGTGCAACACGATAAGTCGCTACGGAGCCTGCCCTCTTCTGCCCTTGCGCTGGGCCGGTGGCGCTGGGCGACGCTGGGCGTCGTCAGGGATCGAATGTGTTCCCGTGATACACCTCCCTTCCTCTACGCTAGCCCATGAGACTATAAGGGTGGAACATTGAAAATCTCCCAGCAAAACACTCAGAATCCGCATGCTGCATCGAGGTCTCTGGTTGGGTGGCAATTTTATGAGTGCTCAGAAATTGTATTCGTTACGTACAACTATAGATAATTAAAAACAATGTCAACACATTTCTACTTCAATTTCCTAAATATGGGCGTTTCTTGGAATATTTCTCAAAAGAGCCATACTACTCCATTATTCAACGGTTTCAAGTTGCTATCATCCCTTCCAACGCTTTTTAGTGCTGACCAGGATCAATTGTGTTTCCGTGATATACTCTTTCTAAGGGATATAGAAATAAGGAAATCGGTGAACCGTAGCAAATATTCCAGCTGTGTAACAAAGAAATAGAACTCAGGAATAACTTGATACATAACGGTCTCTGAATGGAAGCCAATTTTATAAGTGTTCGAAATTTCTATTCGATTGATATTGTTCTACGTAATTGAAAAAATGACGCAGAATGTGTATTTAAATTTTCTCCTATTTTTTCTTTATTTATAACTTTTTTATTTTATTTGTTTCTACTCAATTATCCTTTCGTCAACTCTTCAACTATAACATATGGATTTCGTATATTGTCAGTGTAGAAGAAGAGTTGTTAAACTCCAAGTTGTGTTTTTGTCCTGCATATCAAAAAGTTTTGACCACATAAACCAAAACTAAAGAACATCACGGTCTCTTTCTCAGTTTCATTTCCAAATCAGCACTGGAACTGGCAGCTTTAACTACTTCACAGTCCACTTGCATTGCTGTCAATAATTAAATATTGACAATTCTTGTTAATTCTCCTTGCAATGAGCGATATTTCCACTCTTTAACATACTGTTACAATATTCATTTCATTTTCCCACACTATTAATTCGATTGCTCCATGTCTTGCGCCGTTAAACTCTCTGCTTGGAAAGGGAGAAGGGACAAATGATTTATATCACGAGTGGCAGTCGACGGCACCGAAAACCGAACCCACGCCCCACAGGCACCGGAAGTTGCCTTCGCCTCTTCTGTGTTGGCAGAAGAGGAGGTTAACATTGGAAGGGAAACGAGTGCAAACTCGGCGGGCTCTCAATGCACTCGTCAACTTCTCTACGCTGCTCTTTTGTTCGGCATTTACGACGGGAACAAAATCGGGCGCTTGTTATGGCGACACAAGCACACTTTGAGCCCACGCGATAGTAAGGAAAATTTCACAGAACTTAACACAATTATAATTCAGATAAATTAATTTCCTTGCTTTTTGGAATATACTAGGCTACGAACTTTACTGATATTATAGCTCAATGATTATTATATACAGAATGTATGATAGAACAATGGATATGTTCTTTGTGTTGAAGTGTAATCCACATTTCACCCTTATTTCCAGGTCTTTTGGTTTGAGAGTTTATTTTAAAAATTACAAATAAGCCACGTTTTTAAATAAATGTGTCGAATGGAACTGCTTTTGCTTTTAACCATAGAAATAAAAAAATCGACAAAATATGTATACACTTCATTCACCACTTTACTTATGTCAATCTTTTATTTCATATAACATTCTTCTATCAAATAATAAATGGTCATTTTTCTTTATATGATACCGGTAAAAAGTGTAGTCGGTCAATAAATTTATTAACGTAGTTCCAGGAAATTGTTTCAACATAAAAAACGAATGAAGTGATTCGATTTACTCTCAAACCCAGATATTGTGTGAGGTAACTCAACATTTTTACAGCAATTCCTTTCCGTAACCCAAGTTGTGTTCCTGTTACGCCGAAATTCGTGTTAAGTGAGTTCCTGCTAACGAGAGTTTATTGTAGATGCATAATAATAATTTTCATATTGATCAAAGTGCAATATATTAAATTTATTCAATATTATTTATTCAATTAACATAATAGATGGACATAAAATTGCCCGGTGATTAACCTTCACTTGAAACTTCGTGTCATCGCAATTCTGAGCTCAAACAAAATAACATTTTGAAATAATCATGGAGCTAAGATTACTGACACTTGCGAACTAAAGAAGCTATTCAGAGCTCCTTCAAACTCATAGACAATGTGTAGAGAAAACGATCGCTTACGAAATCCAACCTCAAATAGAATAGGTATTATAGTTGGTCTTGGTAATAGGTATAGCAGTGGGTCATAGATACTCACGAAATAGTGATTCTATGTTACGTATAGAAGATAAGAGAAAAAACTGCACCCACCCAACCATAAATGAACCTTTCAAAATTACTTCCTAGCCACCAGTCGTATTTCTGCCAATTCTTGTCGTCGAAGAGTCAAACACACAGCATCCACTCGGTTTTCAATAAACTCCGCGTCTCGCTGTTTACGCGTATCGCAACGCAGTTGTTGGAGGTGGCGGGCGTCGTAACCACAGATTGAAACAAAAGCGAAACGGCAACGGGGCATACTCTCTGCAACGCGGCGCTGCACGCCACGGACGCGTTGGCAGCGCAGTGCCGCGGCGGTTTACTGCACTAGTGCGCGATTCGCGGGGCGTTGACGACGAGTTAGCAAAGCGTGCGAGTGTTGCCCAGCGCGCGGAGTTGCTTTGGACGAATCGGAATATTGCAGAATGAGGCGGTCGGGGCGCAGATTTACGCGCGTCCGCGTGTGTGTGCGGGCTAGGTCGGCCCCGCTGCGGTCGTCACAGTTGTCGCCAACGGCCCCCGTGTTTAAATTGTGAGGTTAAATGCGCCGTTTTCACTGCGCTCTTGCTCGTAGAGTGACTTTTTTTCTCAGCAGAGGAGAGCGGAGGGAGTCTTTGTAGAGGAAAAAATATCCCCAGGGGAATTAGAGTTTTTGGTTTTTCTTTGTATTAAAAAATCTGCTGTTGGTCTGCAGCTTCTATTATTGTTGCCACGTTAGATGTTACTGAAATATTTAAATTTCACCTAGCAATGAGATGAGATGAAAATAGTTTTGCAAAAATACTGCGGCTACTATTTCTTTCTCAAATACAAGCTAGCACTGCTATGTGCACATTCTATGCTGAAAAGCAAAGTCAGTAAACATAATACAAAGAAACTTAAAATAACAGAAGCATATTATTGATTGTTGATAATATGCTTCACTTTTCAACGCGAAAAAAGTGAAATGAATAATTGTATCAAACATCTAAGATAATTTATTGTTTTAACCACAATGTTATTTAATCATAATCAACTACATATCCCAGTCTGATATATTTAATCTTTCTTTATAGGTCTCACACCTCTTTGTTATCCATAGCTCAATATTCATTACCATGGACGACGGCGTAGAATATTGAATAAATAATATTCACTAAAAGTTATGTTGACTCAAATCCAGTTCACGAAACACTTCCAGTAATCCTGTTGCGAGTATATTAATTCTGGGATATCGGAAAGGGGTGCTTTGATTACTCCAGAACCGTGTACTTTGCGGGATCAGGGCTAATAAAAACCTAATTTACTTCCACCAAAGTAATACCTCACAAAGAAGAATAACTCTCTCCCTTACTTTTCCTTTATCCACATAACCCTCCTTTTCATGCATATAATAGGAGGAAAATTGCCGATAAAATACGGATTATTCTATCTAATTCCTTTACATTCAGGTAAAGGCTACTTTGTGGCGCGAAGGGCTGGCGGGCGGGGGCGGGGGCGGAGGGCAGAAATTCAATTGCGTGGCGTGCGGGCCAAAAGGGAGTATTGACCGAAGAGATGCGCCGGGGGCGGAACCAGAGGGGGCGCTTGGGGGCGGAAGAGAAAGTGGGCGGGGTTGAGAGAGGGTAGTTTGACAGGGTAGACAGGGCGGGGGCGGAAAATATACAAGGAAGAATGCAATGGAATGAGAACTGTGAGAAGACAAAAGCGAAGGAACGAACGGAAGAGGGAAAGAACAGGACGAGAGGAGCGGGAAGGGAAGGATCGGGCCGCGAATATTTTTTGACTTAGAGCTGAAGCATGTGGATAATGAAAACAAGTGTGGAATATTGGTGTTAATTAAGTAGAAATTCTCTGCTAGTCAGCGCCTTGGCGGGCGTATGTTTAGTCAACTGATCTCTGAAAGTCCAGTGCGCGGGTTCAATCCCGACTACCGCGCGTAGAATTTTTGAATGACGGAAAATCCCACTGTGGCCATGTCATGCTTTTGGGATGTAAAAGAACCCTGACAGACTCTCGGCAAAATTAAACCCTTCCGGCAATTTTCCCATTCTGATGGATCTCATATTCTCCTAATCAGGAACCTCAGATATAGTTAGCCGAGATCCACATATGGCGGAGAAAGTGATAATCACACTCAGACACTTAAAAGGATGTCCATCGGGCGCACCTGCTCGAATGCTTGAATAAGGTACCCTAGACCCTCTCCAGGAGTGGGCTTCTAAGGAAGCCTTATCGAATTCACGGGTGCGGAACCATAACCAGTGCCCGTGTCCCCACAAAATAATCCATACGATAAATAAATAAGCTACGGGAGAGATGTGAATCAAGATAAGGCAATTGAGTATTTTGGTACAAAATGGTTGGTTGAACTCAAGGATATTTAATGATAATTGCATAGACCGGAGGCCCGCCGTCGACTTGCAAATGCGCGAGTGAAGCGTGTCCAGTTAGAATTGAATTGAATTAAATTGAATTAATGCCTTATTTTACATGGCGAGAATCAGGCCATGAGGCCTGCTCTTCCGTCTGAACACGCAAATTTCGTTACGCTCCTTTCACTAACTAGCAGAGAAAGGAGGTATTTCTTGGGCGAGAAACAGATGATTTTAATCTAGCTGAGAGGCGTCATTTAGGCTTGAGGATATTTTATATGCAAGTAAATCTACTAACATGGGACAGCCGGCTTTACTTCCACTCCGAAGGATTTTTTTCGCCTTTAAAACTCCACGGCTTCGATCGGGTTTGAACCCGCCAACTTGGGTAAAGCAGTTCGATACGCCATCGCCGTCGCCGTTAGACACATCAAACTGAGGATTTTCCTCGTAAGCTTATCCCATTTACCATACCTAGTTCAATTTATGAATCATCTTGTATTATAGAGCGTATTCCACAATGTTCCATTGGAAGGGAAGTCCTTTGACGAGGAGTGAGGTGCGAATTGAAGGGACCGGAAGAGACGAGGCGGAAAGGTTAGCAGAGGGTCTGTGAGTGGCTGAACGGAGGTTGTGGCAACTGGTGCGCCAGGCCACTTTGTCAAAACACAAATTATTGCTGGCGGAATGGGGAATGGTGAGACGTAGAATGATGGTACGGGGGAAGCTAATGGGATGGTGCGAGGAGGGATGGTGCAAAGTGGGACGGTGCGAAGTGGGACGGTGCGAGGTGCGACGGTGCGAGGTGGGTCGGTGCGAGGAGGTCCAGGGGTGAGGTGCGACGGTGCGAGATGGGACGGTACGAAGTTGGACGGTGCGAGGTGGGACGGTGCGAGGTAGGACGGTGCGAGGTGGGGCGGTACGAAGTTGGGACGGTACGACGGGGCGATGTGGAACTGGGTGCGGCGGGAGGGGGTGAGATGGGAGGACGTGGGGCGGCAGGTCGAAGGATGGCCGGTGAGCAAGTAGCGGGTTGGCGGATTTCTTTTGCAAAATAAAGTACTCATTGGCGGGACGGGGGGGGGAGGAATCATCACTGATAGCGGTCGACGCGCAGCGGCAAGATGGAGGGACAGCAGACGGAGAGCAGCGGGATGGGTGGAGTCGTGGGCGCTGCAGTGTCGAGTCGGCAATGGATGGCGCGGTGTACCTTTGAGCACGTCGGGCGGGGTGGAGCGTGACGGGTAGAGGACGAGCATGGCGGTGCATGGCGTGGCGTGGCGTGGCCTGGCGGGGCGGGGAGTGGCATGGCGAAGCATGTCTTGGTGTGTCGGGGAGGTAAAGGGCGTGGCGGGGAGGGAAAGGGCGTGGCGGGGAGGGAAAGTACGTTGCGGGGATGGAAAGGGCGTGGCAGTGCATGGCGTGGCGTGACTTGGCGGGGCGGTGAGTAGCGGGGAGGAGCATGTCGATGCATGCCGTCGCGTGGCGTGGCAGCGCGGGTCGTGGCGGGGAGGGAAGGGGGCGTGGCAGTGCATGGCGTGGTGTGGTGAGGCGGGGCGGCGCGGTGCGGCATGGGGCGATGCGGTGCGAGACAGGGCGAGGCAGGAGGGGGCGTGGCGGCCCATGCAGAGGGTAGCATTCACCACGCAAGGGGTGGGTAGGGGAAGGGAGGGGAGGGACGGGATAATTTAAAAATCAGATCTCGCGTATCCTGCGCCCCGTCCGAGCTTCCGGCGCCTTCCTGCCCCTCGCCTTCCGGCTGAGCGATCCTTCATCCGCGGTCACGTCACGCGCGGAGGGGAAGGGCGGGGAGGCAGGCGGGGAGGCAGGCGGGGAGGGGGAGGCTCTTCATTCACGACGCCCCACCTTGGCGTGTGCGAGGGAAAATGTTTGTCCGTTAGAAATAGGGATTGGTTTGCAATGTTTGACTTCCGTGTGTTTGCTATTCCATGTTCCTCTCGAGGAGTTAGTTTAGAGCTGTAGAGGCATTTCCGAATAAAGGACATGAACCCTATTATAGATACAAAGCAGTCGCATACTAATGGCATTCTAGATCTCGAAGAACACCATTGGTTGTGGTGGTGGTGGTGTGGAGAGGAGATGACAACGGCCAAAGTAAATTGCAAAAATATTGAATGGTCATTTTATGTACTTACGAATTATTGATACATGTATTTAGCAATATAACCCAAAAAATTACGTATTACGAGGGTTTCAAACCTTTTTGAATACATCCGATAAGCTTTGAAAAACGAAATTATCACTTACGGTTAATCTATCACTACTTAGACGAAACTATCACTCAGTCATCTGTTGTTAAACTATTCTATCATCTTACGTTTCATCCTTCTATAAATTGCTGTTTTCGATTGTGGTAATATAAAATGCCCGAAAGACCTTACAATATTCTCTCTATTTAAAATGTTTTATAATATAATTGTTAATGATCTGTCTAATACATGTATTACATTTTACAAAATGTTCCATGTATCAATAATTGCAACAATTTAGAAAATATATATTTATTAAAATATTTACTGCAGTCTCCGATCCACATATCCTGATAGATACCGTCGGTAAAGTTATTCGAATGTGTTATAAAGCTGACAAATAATTCCTGAAGACAAAAGAAATGCCTTTATGTAATTGAATTGTACAGTAGATAGAACAAAGCCACTTTTGTCCTTAGACAATAATCAGATAATAGTCATAACTTAATTCATTTAAAACCACAGTTTAAATCTACTATTTAATAGGGTAATCTTCATAAACCAAACAACTGTCAACGAGATAATAATCCTGTTTGCAAACAAAGGTATGTTAAAAGCAAGCATTGTTAGAATTATCATTTAAGTATTCACTAAACAATTCTTTGTTGAAGACGAAATATTGGCAATGTATTCAGTCCCTGAAACACTATTTTGTTACATGACTTTAAAAATATAAAAAAGATTCACAGAAGTAGTTCAGCTTTATGAAACGTTCGTCGTTAGAAAATGACTCAAATACACAAACATGGTGCAAAATCTTGTATATATATATATATATATATATATATATATATATATATATATATATATATATATATATATGTACTCGTATATTTCACAATGTTCTACATTAGTTCCCTTTGTAGAGATATTTTTGCGTCACCTCCAGAGTCGACACGGTGCAGAGCCAAAACATTTAAAACAACTGGAATATCGCAATGCTGCAAAACGAAAAATATTTCGCAATACCGTAACACAAGTTTCCTTCCCTACGGTGACCAAAAGCGGACATCTGTACGTGACCTCCAGTCCGAACTTGAAGCAGGGTCGACGCGCAGCGCGCAGACAGCGGCGCAGCAGGGTGCGTGAAACGCGGCGAGTTCACGCGGGAAGAACACGCCGCGTTGTCCCCTCTCTCCCCTCCCTCCCCTCCCCTCCTCCGCTCCGCTCCTGGCCACGCCCTCTTCGCCTCCGCCGCCGCGGCTGCAATAAAATGCATTTACATTTGAATGTCACCGCGCGGCGCTCCCGGCCACTTTGTTCCACAGCGCCACTCGCGACGCAGCGGGGAGTGGGTGGCGGAAGAGAGAGAGAGAGAGAGAGAGAGAGAGAGAGAGAGAGAGAGAGAGAGAGAGAGAGAGAGAGAGAGAGAGAACCTGGATGGAGAAAAATAATACTGGCGCGGAAGAGCGAAAAGAGGTATGAGTGAAGGAAAGGAAGTGGAGAAGAAGGAAAGAGGGAAGAGGTGACAGAGGGGGAAGGAAAAGGAATGGAAGAGTACAGAGAGAAAGGGGTGAGGAAAACAGGTCGATGATGGGATGGAGTGGAATTTAAACTGTAGGGAAAGAATGGGAATGGGAGGTGGAAACATTAGGAATCTGAGAGGAGAGTGGCAGAGGGAGCAAGAGGGGTCGAAGAGGGAAAGGGGAGGAAGATGAGGGAGACGAAGGATAGGAGAAGAAGAGGGGGAAGAGGATGCAAAGAAGAGAAGAAAAGAGAATATGAAGATGAGAAGAGAGAGGGGAAGACGGAAGAGGGAAAAATATAATGTTTTGGAAAAAACACAGAGAAGAAAACTGGATGAGAAAGATGACAAAACAAACGAAAAGGGAAGACGGTGAGAGGCGGTGCTAGAAGGAAGACAATACAGAATTCTTGAGAAGAGGGGAAAAAGGGGAGGTGGGTTGAAATTGGCCAAGAAGTGAAGTAGTGGCAAAGAGGGATGAGAAAAATAGGGTAGTGGACGAAGGCGAGATGTGTAGAGAGAAGAGTGGAAAGGAGGAGATGCGTTAAGGAGCTGAATTGAACACAAGTTTCTTGTTGTGTTTGATCTTGTTCGGACTTCTGGGCTAATAGTGTGTCGTTTCTCAGCTAGGTCTGACGTTTACTTAAAAAGTACCCAGTTAGAGAACAGACACTTTAATATTACGTGTTACGAACTGGATATCCGAGGTCGCTAAGGTTGAAGCCGTAGCTGCCGTAGCTGCCTCGTGCCTGAAAGGTCGCGGATTCGATTCCCGCCCGCGGCAGGGATGTTTGTGTGTTTCCGTATACTGTTATTCCCAATGTTTCTTACAGTGTCGCCACATGACTTAAGTAGTTGAAAAGCGACCTTAAAAAGGTAAACAATATTTTAACTCCTTTGATGTTTTGATTCTTTGAAACGTAATTAAGAGTATTGGAAATGAATTCAAGAAGGTTTCAGAGTTCTCAAAAAATCTAGTTTTTAAACTGATAATAACTATTCGGGGGTCAGCTAGTGGACCGCCTCCTCGTGGTGACTCCTGGGTAATGCTAAAGGTCCACAAAACTATTGTAGCTCTCCTTCCACTTACTTATGCTACATTTCTATATTATTTCCTATTTGGTCTCTCTTGATCCCTTGTTATATCTTCGACCCCGACGCTATTAGGTTTCGAGGGCTAGGGTGTCATTCATTTCTTAATCTACTCTGTTCTTGACTTTTAATTCTTTTTCTTCTCCTCTTCTCTACAATTTATCTGTTTCTTCTCCTTCATTCTCCTGGGGTAGTATCCCTACCCAGCACAGGGTATGTGTAAAGACTACAACGGTCCAAGAGGCAATGTGGATCCAGGCGAATATCACAGTGGCTTGAGGAGCGGAAGTAGCAGCCCTCTCTGCAGGGGTTTATACGCAGAGAAGCTGGGATAGAAGCTTTAAGATGGCAGCCCCATTACTATCCTTACCCTGCGCAGCGCCTGCAACGCGGCCAGGGGACATCACTCCGCTAAATTTCTCAAATATTCATGCCGGACAGATTCCTCTATGCCAACATATGCAAAGAAAAAGGAAACGAATAAACGACAACTATCGGAAATATTAAAGCTGGGAATATGGACTGTTAGAGCTCTCTCAAATAAAGAAGCTGAATTAGAACAGGAATTAGATAGAGCTGGGATTGATATTGCTGCAATTACTGAAACCAAAAAAAAGTTACAGGGCTCATCAGAATTACAAAATTATATAATGATATACAGTGGAGTACCTCAAAAACAGAGGGCATCGGCTGGGGTATCTATTTGGATCAGAAAAACATTGAAAAACAGAATAATATCGTATACTTTCATAAACGAAAGAATAATAACAATGAGATTTAAAGTAGATAGAGGTTACGTTTCAGTCTTTGCCTTGTACGCACCAGAAGAGGGGAGAACCCAAGATGCGATAAAATTCTACGAACAACTGCAGACAGCAATAAATAAGATTAATAAAAATGACTATCTTCTTTTATTAGGTGATTTAAATGCAAGAGTAGGGAATACCCCTATAAAAGATATAGTAGGCACAGAAGGTGAATACACACTTAACAATAATGGGAAGAAATTAATAGAATTTGCCACGTAAAATGAGCTGAGAATTACTAACACTTTCTTTAAACACCGAAATATTCACAAATTCACATGGACAGCACGTGGATCCGCCTCTATAATTGATTACGTCCTTGCAAACAATAAGACTTGGATAAATATCAAGGATGTAAGAGTATTTAGAAGTTTTGATGTGTCATCTGACCATTTCTTAGTTAGATGCCACATAATGTTCCCAAAGAGATGGAAGAAAACCGTCTTAAAACCCAAACCAGAAATAGAAACATTTAAAGTTCACCTTTTACAAGATTATAGCATAAGACTTTTATACCAGAGTAGACTCAACCAGAAAAATCTTATTAACCCTGTAAGTAACAATATAAATGAAGAATGGGCAAACATTAAAGAAATTATAACACAGGCAGCAGCAGAAGCAATAGGGTCAAGGAAAAAGAAATTCTCAAAACGAGGGCTAAGGTTTTGGAATGATAATATCAAACAACTAATTGAAGAAAAAAAAGAAGCGTATTTAAAGACTCTCTCATCCTCTGGGAATATGAATCATAGAATAGAATATAAAAGAAAATCTGCTTTAGTTAAAAGAGAAGTCCGTAAGCTTAAACGAGAAAGTTGGAAAAGATATGTTAGCGAAATTGAACATGACTTATTTGGAAACCAAAGTAAGGCATATAAAATTATAAAATATTTAAATAATCAAGAAAGAGATAAAGTCCAATTAAATATAATTTCAGAAAGTAAATGGTTAAATTACTTTAAATCGCTATGGACCTCTGAAGACGAAGAAGAAGAGAGAGGAATTAAAATTGATATATGTAATTCTATTGATCTGATCTCTATGGATGAGTTGAAAACAGCCATTAACACAACCAAAAATAAAAAGTCACCTGGTACTGATAATATAAACATGGAATTGATCAGATATGCATCAAATGAATTTACGCAGAGACTTCTTAACTTTATTAATATCTGCTGGTCCACTGGATATGTGCCAGAAGAATGGAATGAAGCCCTAATTTACCCACTATATAAAAAAGGCGACAAATCTGAATGTTCAAATTATAGAGGTATAAGTCTTCTAAATTCCTGTTTTAAATCTATGCAAAAATTATCAATCAAAGATTAGTGCCTATTGTTGAAACTCAAATATCTGAAACACAACATGGTTTCAGAAAAGGTAGATCATGCTCAGACTGTATTTTTGTACTGACACAACTTACCGAAAAGCGAAGGGAATTTAAACTACCGACATACTATGTCTTCATTGACTACGTAAAAGCATTTGATAGCCTTAAAAGAAGATTATTATGGGAAACACTGAAAAATATTGGACTCCCTTCCCATCTTATTACAGCAATTCAATCCTTATACAGAAATAATAAAATCATGATCCGAATGCTAAGAAATGGAACAGAATCAGCATATATAAACCAGGGAGTAAGACAGGGATGCCCGCTCTCGCCAATGCTTTTTAATATATATATGGACGTGATCATTAAAAAATGGTTGAAGACTTTAAATGATGTTTTTAAGATTAATAATGTCGAGATCCCAACATTACTTTTTGCCGACGACCAGCTTATCATAGGAAAATCTGAATATGAAATTCAAATAGCAGTCCACAAGTTAAGTCAGGTTGCTAATGAGTATGGTATGAAAATCTCACCCAGTAAAACAAAAGTGATGGCATTTAAAGGACTTGAACCTTTAAGAGCAAAGATAGTTATATATGACCCAATAATTGAACAAGTAAATGAATTTAAATATCTTGGGTATCATTTTAATTATATAAAATCAAGGGATATGGAAATAAAGCTGAACAACTTCACATATTTCTGTGGAACGTTACAGCGAACTCTACATCATAATGCGCAAAAGGAAACTCTTCTCAGATTTTACAAAGTTATTGCTTTGCCATTACTACTTTATGGAAGTGAGAGCTGGACATTAACATCAGATCAGCTGCGCCGAATTGAATCTGCAGAAATGAGATTTCTTCGTTTTGTGGCAGGATATTCACTATTAGACCACAAAAAAAGTGTAGATATCAGAAAAGAACTAAATGTTGAACCGGTTATAGATACCATAAAGAAATATCGAGAAAATTGGAAAGGTCATGTCCTGAGAATGCCAGAACATAGAATAAGTAAAACTATTCTTCAATATGTACCTAAAGGAAAAAGAAGTGTAGGACGTCCCTTGAAGAGATGGCATGAACAATTCTGAGACGGAACAGACCAAGAGGTCTAATCCTTGCTGTCGATGATGATGATGATGATAATAACTATTCAATTCTAGTTTACAATAACACGTAGAATATTGAGCGGATTTCATATAAATGCAAAGTAGAGGCGAGTGGCAATGAACAATTTCCCAAAGGGAATTGGTTGGCCAGTTTGGTATGCGAAGTAATTTTATTGGTCGAGTATACTTTTTTTTCGCGTACGCGCTAAAAAATTCAACTAGTGCGAGTGAGAAAAAATTTATGACTTGTATAGAAATTCCAACAGCTAGACCAAAGGCAGAGACAGAGTCAGAGTGAATGTTTGTGAGAGATTTCGACGTCAGTAGATTTGCACAGTATCATACGATGTAGGGGAATTTGGACCGTCGCCTTGTCTAAAGTTGAGCGCACACGAATTTCTATGCATCATTGCATTTGGATCATATAGGTTAGCTCTAGTACTTAGGGATGCTCTAATGGTCAATTTTCAGTAAATAGCAAAAATTTCAGTATCACCACGAACATCATATCCCTATTACCATTCCACCACATCCAACACCACCAGTATTCTCTTGACATCAACTGCATTCCACAAACACGACGAATTCACAATTGTCACCACCATTCTTCAACCATTTCCATCACCACCACCATTCCACAACCATCACAAACACTACTACACATCCACTGCTACTAGCACCTTTACTATGATACGCCCTCCACAACCAGCTCGTTCTCTACCATCCCTTCATAGTCATTACTATCTCCATTGTTATTTCCAACACAAAACCACAACCACCACTATCAATACACGTTTGCAACTATCATCCCAATTCACAATCACCACCACCATTATAACCAGCAACACGCCTTCTGACACAACAACGACCACTTCTGCCATCATTACCACCTCAACCACCACCACCACCACAATACTACCACCACCACCACCACCGATATCATCGTTTCAGAAACACTATCACTACCACCACCACCACCACCACAACTTCCACAACTACTATCACTAGAATTTTACAGCCATTATCCCAAAACACAACCACCCCCACTATAACCATCAACATGTCTACTAACACAACTACGCCCACGTCCGTTATCATTGCCACCACCCGACCCAGCGCCTCCACCACCAACCCTACCAAGTGCCACGCCTGGATTTACACATTTGGCGCGTATCGCGCGCGTATTAGCGCTGCGCAAATATTGGCCAGTAGAGCGCGGCGGGAGGGCCGCCCACAGCCACCCGGCTCCAGACGCAGCGCGCGCCGCATTTTATCTGTCACCGATGCGGCCCGCGCTGCGCAAATAGTTATTAGTGCGGGCCGCGCCCCTCCGCCCCGCCCCGCCCCCGCCTTCTCTCCGACCCCACGCGCGCGCGGTGGGGGCGTTGGCACGCTGCTAGTTTTATCTGGCGGCCGCTCGCAAATGGCTCGCAAATGGCCGCGTGTTATCTTGGCGTCGAGACCGCTGCTGGCCCTCCGCGCCCGTGCCTGGGCGAACGCTATGAAAGGGGATGGGCGGATGCGAGCGCGTTACTGTGCGTGTTGTGCGTGCAGCGTCTGGTTTGGTTGACTTGAAGAGGAGCTTCTTAGCATTCGTAGATTGGTTATTTCATTTCTCTGTGCGCGTCAAAGGGCTACAGTCATTTGTCCCGTAAGTGTAGTGCATGTTTATGTCACGGGATGTGGTGGAGATCTTTACACATGGATCTTCTCTTCTGGATTGGATGCTGAGATCCTACCTACAGGTCGGATTGAGGGGTTTTCTCCAACTTGGTATTTCCCAACAGCGACGCATTGTCCCAACCGGGACAAGCTCTAATCTCGCTACTGTTCTCCCGACGTGAGTGGTAGTGTAGCGCATGTCAGTGTAAGTGTAAGTGTGAGTAAGGAGTGATAATAGAACAAGGAAGAGGAAGGAAACAACGCGCGCGGTTTGTTGCTCGTTTGTTAGGGTAGTGCTCCGGTATTCGCCTGGGCCGGCGGCTAGATGTCTCCTCCAGACAGCGGTTGACTTCGATCTATCTGGTGTCGAAATTGGGCCGCCGTTTGTATCCGTCTATTCGATAGTCTACGAATCGTTTTTTGGAACACAATGAGCCCTTCTTTGTTATAAAATAATGGCCAGAAGGGACGGACGGAACTATAGTCAACTCCGATTTGAGTGAACCTTTGGAAACATATTTTAAGTTTCTTACAATAGAGGTTCAATCTCTCCAAAATTCTCAAAACATAACAATTTCTCAATTATAACTGCGTTTGTTTCAGAGGTTCTGTTGGAAATGTCGTTCAAATTTTCAACATCGTCCGGCTTTCTTTACATTTAATTCTAATTGATCACGCACCCTAAATGATTTACTTGCAGTTTGAACATCCATCAATGCATCTTCCACTTTCATGGAGCACTGTTTTCATTTTTGGTATCCTAGTCGTTATCACAGTTGATTTCTTCTGTTCTGAATGAGTCTTTGCTCGTATTCGCGATATCTTAGCAAGATTCGATTTGTACCAATTTTCAATGCATGTTTGATTGATGAAACGTTGTTTCCGGGCACATCCACTTCTGTGATCATTAGTCCCATTGGTGATGTTCATTTCTTATCTAGAGATGTGGCGGTGGTTCCTTTCCTACTGAATACCGCGATCCGGCGCCAATCTAAATATCGGCTTACACGGAATTTCAGCAACAAGGTATCTTCCCCCAGCGGGTCCAGTGTAAGTATGTGTGTAAAGGGAGAGTGTATATAAGACAAGGAAGAGGAAGAAAATATCTCGCGTGGTCCACAATCTCTACCTGCAAACTCTTAGTGTTATTTGAAATCACTGCAATCATTTATTTCCTGTACGTCGTGTTTGCTGTGTTTACTATCTCGTACCAATGTTAGGCGTTCACTACAACCGAGCTTCTAATAGATATTAGATATATAAGTGGATCGATTAGAGTGACTTCACTTCATTATATCCGAGTTCATTATATCCAGAGTTGACAGTCATTGGGACACAGCACTATTGTTCTAATAAGATTTTATGGACAATGTATTTCGCACGATATCTTTTCTCTGACTAGATTTAATGTTCGTGATTTACAGAATATTCAACCCGATATTATATTAAGTATATATTTAGTAACATACTAGTGAAGTAAATCATTCAGAATTTATCACATTTCTAAATGAAAATCTCAGAGATCAATGGACGCAGATACTTGCTTCAGAAAATATCAAACTCAGATAATGTAAATCATATTACCCAAGTATAAAACATATCACATTAGTTGATTATATATAGATTGTTGGTATGAATGATATTTAAAGAATTCTTCTCTCGCCAGCTGCTTAACATTACCGTTTACTTTTTCTTTCTCAAATTATTTTTCTTATCAATTTTGATCTAAATATGAAAAATATGATAAGATATTTAAGCATAATTTGTAAGTAATTAGAATTAGAAAATGTTAGTAAGTAATGCAATTAGAAAATGTTAACGCTGAATAAAAAATATCTCAAAGGAAATGACTTGCATATGTATCTCACCTACCCGTACCTTACTCGTGCTTTTTATCAATAATTCTTTTATTATTTTAAAATAAAATCGATTAAAATAAAAACAACGGTTTATTTCTTCACGTAGTCAATTTTCCTGTTAAATGTTCTACCATTAATCAAAAACACCTTCATTTTCGTTTAGTTTAAAGTTTAGATGTAGTTAAATTAGTTAAAGTATCTTATCTTTTATTTTCTGTCGAAATGTTCTAAAATAACTAGACCAATACGTCCTCTACCGAGAATTGAGGTTGCAACGTTGCGGCTGGTGTCATGGCATTGTTCCACGCTGATAATCGTTCGAAGACAGCAACGTCGCATTGCCCGTTACAACGTCGCATTGCCCGCTTGACAGGGCGAGCTTTCACTATCATGAGAAGTGATTGACAGAGCCAGCGCCATCCCAAACGCTTGTCTATCACCCCGCGAACACGCTCGTATGTATCAATTTGTAATGATTGCTTTGGCATAAAATTTTCAGCTTCGAGGCATTTATTCCAAACAAAACAGACACGGAGAATGATAAAGAATTTGCATTGGCTCGCCTCTCTAACTGGAGACTGGATTTCAATGAGTGAATGAATTCGTAGTTTTCATAATTGCAGATGAGATCGCGAGATAACACAAAGGGAAATGCGAAATGTCAATCCCACTTGAAAAGTCAATTTGGCCAAAGGTCGCCTTGATTTATTAAATTCTGATTTGAATAACGCAAATTGCATTGCCAGATCTTTGATTCGTGAAGTAGAATATGCAATCATAATGTTCGTCATGTTTTTTATTACAATTTAAAATTCTGTTTTCTTGACGTATATAGTGTTCTACATGAAAATCATCAATGACGTTTATGTTAGAGAATAAGAATAACATTTGTCATATATTTTATTATTCAAATAACGGATATTGATTATTTATTAGGTTTTTGTATATATATATATATATATATATATATATATATATATATATATATATTATATTTTCTTTGATTGTTGGTGTTGATTTGTGAATTTGTATGAGGAAACAAAAGTATTTCAGGGTTAAAATCAATTATTTATGTTACAGACTCATTAAAGAGGAATTTAGAATTGTAGTTATATTCGAAATTAGACACGTGAATGCGGGAAATATGTAACGATATGCATCGATGACTGTAATAAACGATGACGTCTGTTGGCCAAAACACATTATTTTTAGCAGATAATGAGAAGGGGCGCAGATATTAAGAAGAAATTTTAGATAAACCTTTATGCCTTGCTGAATAAATGTAATTATTATTCTCGTGATGGATTTTGTTGTATTGGCCACAATCAGAATATGAAAAATCTTCAAGTTATAAGAAACAATTGCAAAATAAGTTGCTTTGTTTCTAAGTCTAAAATAAGTTGCTCTATTTCTATTACTTCTCTTTGAACTATGTTTTAATAAAGTCTGTTTTAAAAGATGTATCTCAAAAAGAAGTGATGTACAGGTATTCTAAAATATGAGTGGCGCTTGGGTAATTGGGCGCAAAATATAGGCAATTGTTAAAGAATTATTTTCTCAAAAACAACACTCAATTTTTTCGTTCAATTTTCTCCTGTTGTATTTCAAAGAACGGTGAAATGGTGTTGAACTTATTTTCGGCAAACTCTCTATATTTTCGAAAATTGCAAAAACTTAACATTATGAAAGTTCAATATTGAAGATCGAAATTTTTGTCTTAGAGAAAATCTGTTTTAAAAAATTAGATCATATACAATAGAAAAAACATCGAATATAATGTTTTTTAAACACGTGGTTTATAGATAATTTGTTTGAAATGAATGCGAATTATAAGAAAAAAAACATTTCTCAAAACCGTTTCAATTTATTTTTTCAATTTTTCGACGTACAATATGGGACGCTTAAAAGAATGGAACAGGATAATTTGCATAGAAATCCTTAAAATTTAAAAAGTTAAAACAATGTGAAAAAGTATGTGCAATTGAAGCACGACTAGTTTGATGTGCTTCAAACCTTCCTTGAACTTAATTTGTAGATCTTCTTGAACTACATTACAGTAATAGAAATAAAAATAATAATAATAATAACTTTAATATCACTCGGCCAGAATCGTGAGGTGAGGGAGGTGAAGTCCAGCGGCTGCCGGTGGCTGACCCTCGGCCGAGGGGACCGCGACCCCCTTTGCCTGCGCTTGACAAGTCGCCTCCGCTGCGGCCGCAACTCCGCAAGACGGATCCGCTCGGATTTCAATGCCCCGGGCGCAGCGGCGGCGCGCGGAGATGAGTCGACTTGGGCGCCAGGGTAGAAGCGGGGGATGGGGGGCCGCGACTTCGCAAGCAAGACGCAGCAATGGAGGGGGTGGTGACTTGGAAGGAAAGGCGGTGGTGGTTGTGGATGGCGGAGGGGTTAGAAGCGGCGTTAAGGCGGGCGCGATGGCGGTTGAGGTAGTGATGCTGGTGGCGATGGTTGTGGGGCTGGCGGTGCGGTTGGGGTAGCAATGGTGTTGGGTGTGGGTGTGACGATGGTGATGGTGGCGGTGGTGGAGGTGGAGGTTGCGGAGGTGGTGGTGGCGGCAGTGGTAGTGATGGTGGCAGTAGTGGTGGCGGTGGCGATAGTGGTGGTGGCGGTAGTGGTGGTGGCGATAGTGGTGGCGGTGACCGTGACGGTGGCAGTATTCCTTCACTTTTGGGATCTAATGTCAGAAGAACTGATGAGGTTTCGTGAAGGGCGTGGCAGAGATATGGCGCATTGGGTCGAAGGCGTTGGAGAATGTGAAACAGGTAGTGAGGTGGGGTGGGATGGAGTTAACTGTGATCGAACAGAATGTTGTGGTGGTGGATGTGGAGAACACGTTAATAAGGACAGGGGTGAAGGTAATGGGGGAAGGAAGGAATGTGGAAACGTAAAACAAGAGAAGTAACAGAGTAATAGCGCAAGTTATGAGAAAGGGAAAGGTGGTGGGACCGGAATAACGAACGATGATATGACGATGATGAGTAATTAAAGACGAAGGTGGTGGGGAAGGAGGTGGTTGTTGTGTGTGCGGCGCTGGGCTAAGCGAGACAGCTCTAGAATGGCGGTAGAATGATGAGATGAAGATGGAGGACGGGGAAGTGGCGGAGCGGAAGGTACTGAAAAATGAAGAAGCATCCAAGAAGGGGATCGAGAAAGGGGAGATGGAGATAAGGAGGCAGTGAGAGTGCGGTGGCAGATTACGGCGATGGGTACGTAGATATCTGAGTCGTCGATGAAAGTTAACAAGCCGCAAGTGGAGCAGAGGAAAATATAGGAAGTAGAGGCGAAGCCTCGCGATGTGGCTCTGACAAAGTGGGAGGTTGTGGTGACGGAGGTATCGATGTCGGTCATGATAGAGGCCGAGGAAGAGGATGCGGAGGCGGAAGTGACAGTGGCGGATAAAAATGAAAAGGAGACAGTGTTAGTGATCGTTAAGGTGGAAGTGGAGTTAAGGGACATGGCGTTGACGTATTCAGAGACTGTCAGAGGTCCTGTTGACAGGAGAGGTCGATATAGAGGAAGGTGGAGACGGCGGTAGCCGAGGCGGATGTGGACGGGCAGCTGTGGTGTATTCCGAAACGGGCTAGAGGTGGATGTTGCGGGGAGGGTGACTGCCCACGCAATGATAGGCAAATTGAGAGTCGCTTGAAAGGGCGATAATGGTTGACAAGGCAAATGTAAAGACGAGAAAGTGGAAGTAGGGCAGGACGAAACAGAAGTGTATGTGGATGTTGCGGTGAAGTGTTGGTGAAGGGGTAGTTACAGTTGAAGTGCAGATGGCAGAGAAGGCATAGGTGGAAGAGATAGAAGTTAACGGGAGGTAGCTGATGGTGGAGGAACCAAAGGCAGAAGGAGCTGCGGGGGAGGTAGGAAACGGAAATGGAGTTGGAGGTAGATTATATGGGTAAGAAGGGAAACGAAAATAGTGGAGGTGAAGAAATCGAAGGCGAGGAAACAGAGATGGAGATTGAGGAAAGGAGTACACCGGGGAGATGGAAGTAGTGGTGGTGGAGAAATTAAAAGTGAGGAAGTGGAGTAAAGGCAAGGGGTATGCCGTGGGCGATGAAACCAGTGGAGATGAAGGGATTCAAGGCGGTGGAAGCGGAGTCGGAGCCAAAAGTAAGGTTTACGCCAGGGAGGTGGATATACAGAAGGTGAAGCAATCGAAGGTAAGGAAGCGGAGACTGAGCCACAGGTAAGGGCGACGCTGGGGTGGTGTAGTGAAGAAGTGGTAGTGAACGCGAGGAAACGGAGTCGGAGCCAGAGGTAATGGGCTGCCGGGGAAGCGAGGGTCGGGGAATCAGAGGCGGAAGTGGCGGAGGCTGTGACGGCGACCGGGCCGCCGGAGGGTGGCGAGGGGGCGTGGCAGGCAGGCGGGGTACAGCTCCCGAGTAATTTCGTGATGGTTGGCGGCGCGGCTTAATGTTCGAACAGAGAAGTGAAATTGTGTTGCAGACGGCGCGCCCGGGAGCCAACTTGCGCGCAACTCTCAATGGGATCTTGAGCGTCCGCGGAGCCGGGTGAGCGGTGAGTGGTGAGCGGTGAGCGGCGAGTGGCAAGTGGTGGGCGCTGATGGGACGCGCGGTTCGGGCGAAGTATCGGCAAATGCTTCGTCATCCAGCTCTCCCCCCCCCCGTGCCCCGCCACCACCCTCTTCCCCACGTTTGAATTTGACGGTTCGTTTTATGCGCGAGTCGCAGGCTCTTGAAGCAACTTTCCACTTGTTCGCACAGGTGTGTAATTGAGTTCGTTACCCCTTGACTGACGGAATTCAATACGTTATCTGTCTGATTGCTTTTTGAATGGAGGGTTGCAACCAACGAATTAGCAAAGAGCGTTTGTTTTATTCACTTTCTTCTACAAACTAGTTAGTGATACCCCAAAATGAGTATAAAGCATCTTAAATCTCGTACATTACGTCATTATATGAGACGGTATAGATTGGAAAATGAAATTAGATTATGAGATATTTTAGTATCAAAAGCAATTTTTAGACAGAACCATAATATTGCGAAAGGAATGTTGTCAGGATCAGGGCTTATCAGAGTACTGTTTGAAAAGAAGATAGATAACGTAAAGGACTTGTCCAGAAGTACGACGAAGGAACTGTTTGGGAAGTATTTCGTGCGGTATAAAAGGAAGTGAGCAGAAATCTGAACTCTACTACTGCGACTAACCGCACGAGACAGCAAACTGATTTGCTAAACATAAGTCCAAGAAAGGCTGAACCCTCAGAACAAGATGACGAAATCCAGAAGTTCACGGTCGACCATTGTACGTCACATACATTCGCAGTTTTAAAAGCAGTCACAGTATACCGTTATTACCTATTCTATATAAACGAGTGCTAGAGTCATGTCGCGTTTCTGAACCTACTAAATTTTTAACTTATGTGTAACTAAAAGAGTCCCATAGAGGCTTTGTTAAATTAGTTTTAATTAATTATAGCATAGTCTTTTTAAGCTAGGCCCAGCCTCGATTCTGCATAAGCCGAAAAGACAACAGGTATGTACCCCAGAACATGAATATACTCCCACCTCTCTAGGGTTATTGAACATTGGAAAACTCAGAAAACAAGTTCGCGTAGGGGTACCATACGTCCTTTTTTCCTCGGACACGTCCTCTTTTTGGAGTAAGTAAAACTGTCTGGGTTTATTTTACAAGAATATACGAAATGTACTCTTTTTTCATTGGAAACGGGGTAATACTTTCAATGCAATCAAGATGTACAATGAACGAAGGATACAGCACATTTTCAACTTTTTTGAGTCCCCATCTCATTCTTCTGGTATGATAGTGGAAAAGACAATAATGATAATGAAGTAAGCCTATTGTGTTATTGTGAAAGTGATGATAATGATGAAAGTATTTATTTTGTCAGTGTATGTAACTTTGTCTTTAAGAAAAAATAATTATTGTATTAAAACATTTTATATGATGTGTCCTCTTTTTAATAATAATAGCCTGTTTTTCCATAATGGAAGTATGGTAACCCTAAGTTCGCGTTGTCTACTCTTGCGCCTTGCGTTTTTCTCCTTCCGCCGGTGCCTCCCGATCGCCACGCCATCTCTTTCGTCAGAGTCCAACCTGCCGCGGAGAAGTAAGGAACTAACAAATGTCTACTGAAAGAAACCACCGTGTCTCTGTATTAAGTCTTTTCTCCTACCACGAGTTGATATAGGACCTCAAACTCTTCTAACAACCTAATTGGTGTGGTGTTTGATAATACTGAGGCAGCAAAGAAGTTGGACGTAAATAAATGCGAAACTATACGAGCTTGCTGGACCATAATGCAAGTATGGCGAGAATTAAGAGTATATGTACGAGTATATTGTAAGGAGAATATATAAAATGGAATCTATATGTTTCATAGAAAAGTCATTTAATTGGAACCGAAAATAGGTAATTAAGCAAATTATAACTATGAGTGCAACACTTGTGAATATTATTTAAAATACAACGATGGCACCAAACACTACATATTATTTAGGTTATGTTAATATGTTTGTGTTTTCAATATTTGGTTCCTAAGATGACGTGAAATAAAAGAAAAGGTATTGCACCACAGAATAAACACGACATTTAGCATTGTTCAATCAAAATGTGTGCATTAGTATTTTTGTGTGTTTCTGATTTTTCTTCATTCTCAGTCATCCAGAAACATTTACTAGAACCCCGAGATTCCATACGAGCTAGAATTTTAACCGTAGGTCTTGAGGATATTTTTGGGCAGGGAACTTGGAGATTGATTTCCGAGACCTCGGTATTTAAAATAAATGTTAAACATTTGTGCGAAAAGCATATTATCTTTTTTATCATAAACTATGTTTAAAAATTGAAAACTCGTCTTACGGGCCGTCCATAAATTACGTAATGCATATTTGGAGTATTTTGAATACCCCCTTTCCCCCCCTGTAACGCACCCGTAACTCGCGATTGAACAACCCCTAAATAATTACGTAACGCTTGCGATAACCCCCTTGCAAATGCAAGAAAATAAAATAAATTATAGCTCAATAAAAAATTGTATTCATTTTATTCGTGTTGTACAGATCGAACTACAGATCGGTTTCGAATATTATCTTCGTAATCTTACAGATTCAATATAAAATTGTCGAAAAAATATTTTCATTTATTGTAACAACTAATAAACTTAAATTATTTATTTTTTAAAACAAATTATGTAATATTTTAGTGTTTTAGTGTAAGACTCAAAAAAATGTTTTAATAAATGTAAAAAAATGTTATCAATGTTGCGTAACACTATCGAATACCATCCTTCCCCTATGTAACGCAGCGTAACGCTACCACCAACTCCCTCCCCCACTTTAGCGTTACGTAATTAATGGATAACCTCTTATTATGTATTTCTTAATTGTCCGGTTAAGGGTCAATTCTCTGGCCACAACATTTTTAGGGGAAATGTGATACGATGCGAAGATTTCGTATATTCATATCAACTTTCTATTTGAGGAAAGTATATCATAGAATTACAAAAAGGTGTACCGCGATTGAAAAACGCCAAATTATTTTATTCACATTTTAGTTGTTTATGATATGCATTTTTCATCCACGTTAAGGCTACTAAATTACTTGATTTTGGGATAATTACATGATCAGAGACACATTGAATTAGAATTTAAATATTCAGCTTTCGTTTCGAATTCAATTTTTACAAATAGTGTCACTAAATGCCAGGTATTTTTATAAATAGAAAATCACTAAGTCAATGTTTTATTCCGTATTTTACTTGGGTGAAATGTTTTATAACATAATGGTCTATCTGGAAAGGTTTAGAGTTTGTGAGGCCACAAATATCGGAAAGCAATACTGGAAAGAAGCAAGTTTTAATTACAGGTTCTGGTTAAATCCGTTACTCAATATAATGAGTAAAAATTAAGAGAGATTTTGTGAAAATAACACGAAATTTTCTGAGGAAATGGGTTAACGCTTGTATATGACTAACTAGAAAAACCGAAATCAATAATCAATTACATCATTTTGTTCCACAGCTAATGTTTAATGATCCTAATCTCTAATGTTGTTAAAATGTATGCTGTAAAGTTCACACTGATAGTATACAATATGATGTAAACGTGATTACCTGTGTTAGATTATGGTGTTTGATATTACCATCGACATAACTTGGCACGTTGTACACTTTCCTTATTGTTTTGAATGTGTCCATTTTCTTCTCATTGGGCGGTACAATTGACTTCCCTTGTCTTTGATTCATCAGTATAAAAACGCAATGAAGATTGTTTCTTAAGTCTGATGTAGCGTAACGCTCTTATAGGTAATTCCTCACATGTAAGAAATCACATTACATTTTAAGAATTTTACTCCAGGCGGTTTATTTAGCCCTCCTGGGAGGCGAGTGTGGTAAATACAAAGGCAATTTTCGAAGGTTAAAGGGAGAAACATCGTATGTGCCCGGGGCAGCTGTTTGAAAGCAGAATATAACTTGCTGCCGGTGCTTTTAGACCCGTAAAGCAATGAGGCAAAACGTATACAAAACAAGCTAGTGTTTTGAAGTTTTACATTTGCAAACATAAAAGAACACAATCAAAACTATTTTTTGATACTGTTTCGTGTTAATTTTGTTATTAACTACGATTTTGATTCATGTTACTGTAATAAATGTATGCATGTACTTTGGCTAGCCTCTTTACGGGCTAAGACCTTGCGACCATGGGTTGAGGGTGTGTTTAGCACATATCTGTAAAAAATACTATTAATAATTGGGAACGGGCAGCGCAAGTCAGATCAGAGGTGAAAAGAAAGAAGTTAATGCAAAAATGTAATTAGGGAAACATGGGAAGATAATTCTTATAACTTAAGATATTCTTTTAACTTTGTTTTACAACAGAAGTTTTTGCAAAAGAAGAATGTTGGATAAATTTAACGTATTGTCATGTTACATACTGGTCTACATATTATAAACACAGTACAAAACGATACTACTTCAGTTGTCAGTGGCAGAGTTAGGATTTTCTTTTAGGGAAAAGGCTATAATTGGGGTGACCAGTCGGCTTCATGTTTTCCTATTTTATTTTTTATAGTTATTTATTTCTTTCCTATTGAATATGTATTATTCGTATCTTAATTGTTTTTCTTCTTTTTTTCCAGCTTAGGGGGATATCGATTTTAGACTATCGGCGCCGAGTACCCTCTGAGTCCCTGGGGACTCATATTAAACTTAACACTAGGTACACTTGCGGGATCCTCGATCTGTGGTCAGCAGATTCATAAGGCCTTCCACAACAACAAACATACACAAAAGACAGGGCATAAACATCCACTTTTGAGAAGGATCTGTGTTTTGCAACAGTAAATGGCGTAAAACAATTCGCACTAATCTGGAATGCTGGTAAAACTCGAGCTGGGAAGGCGGCCTCACTCACGTTACGGCTAGATGTGTTCATCACATTCTGGCGTAACCAGCCGAAATATGAACAGAGGTGGCCACGACTAGAGTTATTCAATAAGACCAAATGTATCGGTTACTCTACATATCGACACACTTTGTGTGTAGGGCATTAACGTTCTATAAACATTTTATAATTAACATATTTGTTTTGAGGTATGCTGAAAAACAATTTTTAATCCATTCTTTCAATTTGAGAGGCATTTTGCGAGATGCGAAGTAGTTGTTCTATGAGCTGGTTTTTTTGGCCTTTTCTTAAGTTTCTTTTAACCATCAAAATGACATTTTCGATGGGATTCATCTCAGGGCTATTTGCTGCCCATTGGGATCCTGATTAAGGTGTCTTGAGGACGTTTTACAACTGCCATTCCTGTTGCGATAGGGAGCGTAGTCATTGTCTTTTCTAAACAACTCATTTATGTGAGGGAACCATTCTTTAGGGCCTCGAAGTATTGGTCGTGTCTCACTGTACCATTAGCCGTGTTTGCATTTCCAATAACTTTAACAAACATTACACTTCAAACAGTTACTTTTTTCCGGTGCTTCTCAGGACATTATAATCCGTCAAGTAAGAGAAAAAATATTTAGTCTAATCATTTGGCTACCTACGTACATGTACACCAGCGAGGGTGAATGTGCCAAAACCAAAAAGACGCCAGCGGGCATGGGTTATGCTCAGGTTTCCAGTTCGGGGGCGTGAAAACCCCTTTGGTAAAGCACCTTGTGGCGTGAAAACCCTTGGCAAGCGTGTGAGATGGTAGACTGTCCCCCGCTTCCAGTCCTCCGTCCCTCCAGTTCCTCGACACTCCCCTCCAGTGGCCGGCCAGGGCGACGCGCAGCGCAGCGTCCGTCCGTCCGTCCGTCCGTCAAACTTGTGGCGCGGGGGCGGCGCCGCGTGACAACAGCCGGTCCGCAAAACACACTTGGAAATAAAAATGTGCGGCCCGCCGCCGCCGCCGCCGCCCCTCTTCGCGAAGTTTCCTCGCCGCAGCTCCAGCTCCCCCTCCCCCCCGCCCGCCCGCGCGCTTGTTCGCAAGTTGGCAGCGCAAGAAGGTTCGCCCGCGCGCCCAAACGTCTGCGCGGCTGGAGACTCGCAAACCCAACCCCGCTTCCGCCTCCGCCTCCGCCTTCGCCTTCGCCTTCGCCTCCGCCTCCGCCTTCGCCTCCGCCTCCGCCTTCGCCTTCGCCTTCGCCTCCGCCTTCGCCTCCGCCTCCGCCTTCGCCTCCGCCTTCGCCTCCGCCTCCGCCTTCGCCTCCGCCTTCGCCTCCGCCTTCGCCTCCGCCTTCGCCTCCGCCTTCGCCTCCGCCTTCGCCTCCGCCTTCGCCTTCGCCTTCGCCTCCGCCTTTGCCTTCGCCCTCGCCTGCGCCTTCGCCTTCGCCTCTGCCTCTGCCGTGCCGCCGCCAACGCGGCCGCTCATTCCATCGCCGTAATCGCCTCCTGCTCCCATGGCTGCCAGGGAGAGCCATAGGAGTTACTCTAAGAAGGGACCTATTTGACAGGTCGAGAAACAAATCAAGGTAGCAAGGTATTTGAGAGCAAATTAAATTGAGAAAATCAGGTAAATTTTGTCGCAGCGAAAGCCTGGAGGTCTTTGCATTTTACCATGCAAATACTAGAAAAGTGTACTGCGAAAGCGAGAGAATTAGCTTACCTACCTCTAGTTCGTCCATTAATGGAATATGGGGCGATTTATTGGGACCCTTATAGAAATTCACAAAAGGAATATTTGAATAGAGTGCAGAGAATAGCGTGTAAACTTACTTTCCGCTGCAATAGGAAGAAAGTAGAATGGGAGTCTCTAGAAATCAGGAGGGTTAAGGCAAGGCTGTGTGCCATGTACAAAGCGTATGCCGGTTATCGAGCTTGGAAAGATATTTTCATTCGACTCGATAGACCCACTTACTTTAGTAGAGCACAATTCAGTTCAAGCCACAGAGAACAGATGTTGGAAAATTTTCATTCACAAATAGAACAATAACGGACTGGAATAAGTTGCCTGCGACAGCCATGAAACCCTTTCCTCTAGGTCTACAAAGTTTTAAAAGTAGATTAATTAAGGATATTTATAAAATGTATTAGTAAGTTAGGTTTATTGAAATAGTTATTACTTTAGTTATAATTTTATTATAATTGTTATTTTCATTATTAGTATTGATATAATCACTATTAAATGCATTGGTTTATTAAATATACAATTATATTTAAAGTAGAATTGGAGTGTCGTGACGGGTTGTGAAGTGTAGTGAAGTGAAGTGAAGTGAAGTGTATTTATTTGTTACAAATTCCGTGCAGGACAGTCAAAGTGTAGATGTAATGCTGTTATTTTTATTATTGTCATTATTGTCTTAAAATGCTCTAAAATTACAATGTATTCTTAGTTTGAATATGTAAATTGTAGTGTTCTGCCACCTGCAGAAATAGTAAATCTAAGGTCATGCAGCGCGATGCCATTGCAAAGACATAGTGATGGAGCCATTTACAAATGAGCTACCTGTAAACAAACGCACTGACAAAATCAATTCATGGATATAACCTGCAATTACGTTGCCAGCAGCGGCCAAACAGTACATTTCAAAGCGGTCCCTTCTTATAGTAATCTCTCTATAATTACAGGTCGTTGCACGGAGCTTGGCGCCTCTTTCGCGCATGCGCGGTGGGTGATTTCTCCTGCCACCGGCGCAGTACACACAACTATCTCGACTGCCGTCATTCTATAACTAAACGGCAGTGTTGTTTTGTTGATTGCACTTAATAAATCCAAACCTGTATAGGTTCTGATTCCTGATAGGTCTAGATCAGAGCTAGCATTGATACTGATTCTGCAGCGTCTCGGACCGGGAGGATCGATGGGTTGAGACACAACGATGGCGAATTTTCGACTAGATACATAGGTCGACTTCAACCACTGTTTAAAGGAGAAGTCTAGCGAGCTAGATAGTTAGATCGAAGTCAACCACTGTCTGGAGGAGAATGCTAGCGGCCGGCTGCTCTGATCCCTACTTTTCTGTAGTTTCTCCGATCAACACCAGGTGACTGCTGGAGCAGTACATTAACTAACGGGCCATGGACCGTGCGCAATCTGTCCTTCATCTTCCTTGTCCAAATAAACTCACTCCTTAAACACTTTTTGTTCTGACACACCCGAATTTTTCTTTCTTGTACAAACTTGCGTTTCGCGGTAATACAAATTTATCTTAAATAGGGCAGTTTAAGATTTCTCAGGACTGCAGGACATACATTTTTTCTGGGTCTGGTTTTCAAAAGTCTGGGTCTTAAATGGATATAGAACTTGTAGTGGCTGGGGCGAGATTCTTGGTTGATGAAAAACCCACTAGCTGACGTGTAGGTCGGCACCGGATCTTGGCACTCATCGGAGGGAAATCTCCGCTTCCTCCAGCAACACAAACACGCACAACACTTACAGGAACAATGACCACAGCAGTTGACGCACCCGGACACAATACAATCAATCAATCCTCTCATTTCACAAATCCCATCATTACCACTTCTCCCTCCTTTGCAACTCCCCTTTTTCGGTTTCCCTTGCATCTGCTTTCACACTCGGAAGCGGCGAAGCCCGGCCTTCCCGCTTCTCGTCCTTCCTCCTGTCCCCGCCTTCTTAACTCCCCGCACCTCCCCGCAGTACATCCAGTCGCTCGCTGCGAAACGGCGAGCTTACGACCCAACTTGCACCATTTGGGCTAACCGTCATTGTGCCGTGCCGCGCTCGCCAACTGGAATTATTTTTCCTGCCAGTGCTGTGTGGAGCTGGACCCATAAAATATGGAATTTTCGATTAGTGGGAGGGGTAAAGGGAATTTAGAGTTAAGTTGCCGTGGTTGAAGGGGTCGTTTTATATCTTCAGTTTATTTTCTTTGTTTCTTTTCTCGAATTTCACGTGTTCCTCCTTCCTGTTTTGAAAAGTTTTCTCTACCGTACGCTTCACAAATATTACTACTTTGCTCCATTTCAAGAGAACTTGGTTCAGTGTTTGTTTTCTTATTCCATTCAAAAGACGTGCTTTAATACCTAATGTCAAACTCAAAGAACACTGTGAGTTGCATGTATTATTCCTGAGATACTACTAAACAACAGTATATACAATATTTTTATAAAAATAATGAATTTGTATTTAGAAAATAATGAAGTCAATATATTTTTTAACGGAAATATCAGCTATGGATTTATATTCTAGACCATATTTCAAGATGATGAAATATTAATCCATATTCAAATATTAAAACTGGTCCTAGCTTACATTTAGGACAAAACCATTATGATTAAGTAATTAATATTAGTACAATTGGAAAAAACATGAATGCTCAAGAATAAAAAATATAAAACGGAATAAAAAATTTTGAGGATTTATTAAAAGAATTTGTACCAAGGAGCATCATGAATGCCGATAAAAGGAAAAGCATAAGCGTTCCCCTCCCAAATGTTCTATTCAGCCTTGAAGTACCATTACTCTGAACACAGAAAACAACATACAGATATTAAACGGCAATAGTCCATCAACACAAAATGGGTTATCATTTTATAACCTGATTCATTTCACGATCAATGCTGGCTTATCCCAAGTGACGTGGATCCAAGTTAATTCTGGCAATTTGCTACCAACGATATGGATATAGCTGGCAGTTCTAGTGTTCAGACATTAGCTTGGGAATTATCAACGTAATGTGGCGAGCACGAGTATTCACTGTGAGGCGATACGTTTAGAGTTATCCAAGAGGATTGTGGAAACTATCGGGAAAGTGAGAGATGATTTGTAGGGTCTACATTAGAATTATTAGAACACGAGAGATACCTTTCTATTGTTTTTGACAACCTGAATAACGCATTTACTATATAATTGAAACAAATAAGAGTACAAATAAGGCGAAAATCTATGTCCACTGTGGTGGAAATGTTCTTTGAGAAAGTAGTAGCCATATTAACTTCACAGACATCTTGCTAGCATTTAGTAGATGTCATTCATTTTTCTACTTCCCCTGTTTTTCAACTGAGTGCAAAGGAATTGTGGTTCAGTTTGCTACCTGAAACACAAGGCTAAGTCTAAAACAATTATATATTCCGAAAGAAACGGACGAAATCGAGCGAAAATTTGCGGCAAATATGGTGGATATGCACCAACACTCTTAGTAGACATGTCCACTTATGATATTCTATTCAGACAGTCAATTGATCAGATATGTTGATCAACGTCTAAACCTTTGCATATTAATGACATTCCGGGACTCGGAGAACACCAATGAGGGGTCAAGACTGTGCTCCATAATAAATTGCAAAATAATTGAAGGAAAATGTATATAATTAAGAACTAGTTAAACACGTATTTTGCAACACATCCCAAATATTTTCTGCGAGTGTATGTTAACATATATTTTCAGTTTTGGAGATATAACAAAGTCATATAAATTTTGAAACTATTTTTGTTTCTGCGCGTCTCTCTGCCGGAATACGTCTATGCCAATTTTCAAAGAACTAGTTTTTGATTTACATGTTCCTCTGATTGCACAACTGTTATATACGTCGACAGATAATAAAATAGGATTGCAATTAGTTTATGTCATGTCCTTCGGCACGACAGGCTGATACGGGATTGGACCGACCAGCGGTGGTCCAGCCTCTCGGGACTGGAATAAGGGGTACGTGTGGTTAGCACAGAGTACACACACACACACACATCACGGTGTATACTTAACCATCTCCATAGTATATACTTAACCTTAGAGTGAAATTTCTCAACGTCGCACAACAATGTATACTGGAACATTTATAAGAAAAGCGCAGTTGTAATTTTTGTCCCGGTCGGGAATCGAACCCGGGGATGCGCCGTGAAAAGCGAGCACGCTTACCAACAAATATATATTTTTACCATAATATATTTTTATTTGTAGTATACTTTATCAGAACAATAGGCAATAATATTGACAAATTGTAATGGCATGCGAGAAAAACTGTACACTCACAGCCCTTTATGGATTTTTGAGCGACGTATAATTATAAATAGCGACATTATGAATACAACTTCTTCAGCAGAAACACAAAATAAAACAAATGATATACAATAATGTTAAGACAAGGTATACACCCAATATCTCACAAATAGGTTTGACCTTTAAAAAGAAAATGAACCTTCAATGATAATATCTGAACAATAAACTATTATTAACCAAAACAATTTAGATTTGTATTACATTGATCAAAACATAATTATGTTCTCGAAAATGTAAATGCATTAGTATTGGTTTAGAAGAGTAAATAAGAGCACTTTTGTTTCTCTTCAAAGGTATTGAAAAACATTCAAAATTAAGACATTTTTATGAGAAACACTATCTTCACGGTTAAAATTAAAGACAATTTTGTAGTAAGACTATGTTTTCAAACTCGCATGATATCAACTGTCTTGTAAACGCGATTCTTTTCTGTGTGTTCCAGTGCCACCAGTTGACTACCTTTGGCATATTTTGTCAACTGCAATATCTCAATACGTAGAGGAAGAGGGATAGAACAGCAGTGCTAAAACCTGTTTCGTGCTGACCACTGGAATTTACACGAAACTCAATGCAGTCTAGCGCAGTAATGACAAAGTAAGTACCAGTAGTGAGCCTCGCTAGGACAGGTGAACATCAATTGTCTCTCCACACAATGAAATAAATTCTATCAAATTGAACATCTTTCAAAAAGAGAGCTGTAGTGAAATCAGCTCTGTATGTTACGAGATATGTACTGTTATGCGAAATTTAAATAAAAAAAGAATTACGTTTGATTCGTATGCTTATTAACAATTTTACACGTATTTTATTGAATTTTTCAGAGGATAAAAATTTTTCATAGCTTTTGATGCAACTCTGCGATTCGACAGCGCCAGCGCGACAGAGATGTATGGGGAGCGCGCATACCTTTCGGCGTGTCGTTTCCTTTCCCGACTCTAGTGGCGCTGATTTCCTTTAGGCATGCAACAGTGATGCAAGGCGTGCTCATACAACAGAAGGCAGCCTTAGCAAGACGTGCTCACCCACTTTTAGTGAGCTAGCTGCCCTCGGCGAAATGCGGCTTTACGACAAGTTGGTAAGTGTTTATTGATTCCGCTCGTGTCAAATAATTAGTCCCAGAAGTGTGCATGTTTTATCCTGGTAGGTGGCGGTGCTCTTTCCCACTTGGAACGTGAGATCGCGCGTCAACCTGCACGTCGACTTGCTAGGCATTTCCCCCTCCTGGTCTCTCTCCAAGTGGGACACCGGCCTACCTGAGGCAAGCTAAGCTTGCGGCTAAATGGTAGATTAGTGTATGTAAGCGAAAAGGGTTTCTGTGTAAGGGGAGATGAGGGGCAAGGATGGGAAGGAAAGATTGCGCGCGGTCCGCGGTCTCTCTGTTGGGGCACTATACCGACAATTGCTTGGTATTCTAGGGAAAATGATCGATTAGAATAGCACGTCGCAAGAATTCTCCTCCAGACAATGACTGAATTATAACCAGATAACCCTAGTCAGAAATCTCCTTCCGTTCGAACTCAAACCCTTGTTTTCCCCCTAGGTTTCCCCGGCTAAGGTCATTAGTACCGTAAGTGTAGTGCATGCTATGTCGGGAGGTAGCGGCGATCTTCACCTGCTGGACAGTGAGATCCAGCGAGACCTACCGTCGACTAGCGGTTTTTTTTTTCCAGACAGGTATCACTCACCAGCAGGGCACAGCAACAGTCAGGACACGCTCTAAGCTTCCGAAATATGTGTTAGTGATGTTAGTGTGTGTATGTGTGTGTGTGTGTATACGTAAGGGGTGAGGATAAAGCAAATAAGAGGAAGAAAAGATCGCACGCGTTTCTTGGCCCGTTTGTTAGTGTACTGCTCCAGTATACGCCTGGTGTTGATCGGAGAAATCACATAAATCTACCGATCAGAGCAACCGGCGCTAGAAATCTCCTTCAGACAGCGACTGAACTCGATATAGCTACGTAGCAAGTGTGGAAAATCCTGCTAACGTCGGGACTCAACCCCAGGACCTCCCGGTCAGAGACACTGCAGTGGCATCAGTTGACGCCCTGAGCCACATCCTCGGTACTGAGCTATCGCAGGCGGTGGCTTTAGGACAAAGCGCTTGGAAGTTGCCGGAGGAGGAGGGGTGAGGAGGGATCGGAGCGGAAGAGCCGGGTGGCGCTCGAGCGGCGTCCGGGACCGGCGGGGCTTCCCCGAAGCGGCCATTTAAATTCGGATTGGATCGCGAGATGGCCGCCCGGGGGAAGCCCCTTCGCGGAGCGAGGGCCGCACGCCCCCTCGCCACGCCGCGCCGCGGGAAATCGTCAAACCGCTCAAGGTGATATTGATTGCGGCGTCGGCCCACCGCCGATTGAAATGCGGGCAACCCGGCCCGATTTCCGTCCCGCCCCCGCCCCCGTCCCCGTCCTCGACCCCGTCCCGTCCCGTCCCCAGCCTCTCGGCCCTTTCCCTGATCGGACTTTCCCTCATTGGCGTCCTGCTGTGTCGATGGAAGTCGCGCCGGTTCTTGGCTGGTAGTTCTGCTCAGCGCTCTCCAGTGCAGGATTATAAAAGTGTTTATACGCGTTGATTGTATAAAGTCAAAATTTACGAAAGTTACATTAGTGTCGTAGTAAGGTCTATTAGGACACAATAGTACTAATAATTCATGGCTTCCTAATTATCTATATCAACATCAACTTGACACATGTTGCAGAATGAATAATCAAATTTAAATGAAAATTATCGTTCATTAAAATTTTACAAATGTTACAAAATTACAAACTATTTTTACAAATGTTGCCCGATATTTGTATCTTATTACAATATTCGATTGGTTGCCAATACCGGCCTCATGAGATAATTCTCCAATCTTGTATTGTGTAAAGACAATCTTGTATCCGCTTAAGACATTAACTATTTTGCTACGTTTTGCAAGTGCGTATTACGCGAGATTAAAGTAGAATTACAATTACCATATTACATGAGTAGCCGAGAACTAGGGTGAGAGAAATGATAATTTTAGTAGTTTAATATAAATTTGTTTATTGAAAATTAGTAAAAATAAATAAATAATTAAAGAACATTATTCAGAAAAAGCTTTGTGCAATTTCTTAACTGCGAACATTTTTTTAAGTTTCTTTTAATGAAAGTTCTCATAAGTCTAGAATAAACAAAAAAAGCATTCATTCGCTCTTAACGTTGTTTGAATATTTGTTTGAAACTCTGTAGGCGTAGCCTGTGAGTTGTTTATGTTGCATATAAGAATGAGGAAAGTTTTACCAAGCATGAAATGAAATGAAGAGCTAATTTTCGAAGTGTCAGATCTCGATTTTCACTAGTTTTTCAGTTTTAGAAATCAACATGGCCGATATTTTTAAGACGCTTCTCCATAACTGTGCCAAATATTGTGTAGAAAAATTTCGTTGATTTTATGCTAAACTGTAGTCGTTTCCCCTAATATTGAACTATAAGGGTGAATGTGAATAGATTCTCTTTTTCAGATATTGTATTTTCTTAGGTACATGGCACTTAGGATATAATCTCTTCATTATCCTTCCCAATGCATGCTCGCTAAAAGTTTCATTGTATCTGTAGAAATATTATGAAATGTCCCCAAAGTAATCAGGCGATTCACGGATACAAATATGATTTCATTAAACCCAGTTAGACAAAAATGAACTTTTTGCGACGATATACACACGCGAAATTGGTAGATTTTTTCATTTTCAATGAACTATTTAAGTTTGTGACGTATTGTTCATGAGACCTAGCGTCAATACACATCTAGAAAGAACGACAACAAATAGACTACGCAAAGTTGAATCTTCTCAGAAATGGCGACGTGTCATGCAATGTTTAGATTCTTCTTCTTTTGTATGTGGTTAAGGTATGTTTAGTTCGAAAAATTACACGAGAATCATGGAAACACGGGTTTGTGTGACAGATATTTTAAGTATTTATGGGTTGCTCTTATAATTTATGGGTTAATATCTCCCAGAGATATCAGTGCCGCAACAAGATTATTTCCTTCGTGTGTTCTTCTAGTTTCGAGGCAATGTTATCGTGACTTCGTTGTTTTCCGCACATATAAATACAGCTTTACTGATAGACGAGATCCAATTTATGTTCCGAGAACGCACCAGATGTTGCGACAACATGAGCTGATTCGCGGAGTAGAAACACGAAGTAGAAAGGTCCATGAGGCCTTTTTTTCAGAGTGTAAACTAAAATAGCTTGCATTCTTTAGTGGAGAGGTTGGTATTTTGTGACGCGTGAAGCTATCCATGCGACCAGTACAGCCTAAACGGTTTTGTCCATGAAAAATGATGATGATTTCTTTAAATGAAAGTTATGAAGTGCCTTTTCTTGAGTCCCAGCAACACAAATGATGTGCTTTTATGCAAACATTATTCAGTGGTGAAATGAGTGCAAATTATGACCAAATACAACCCTTTGACCATGGCTCCCACAACGATTTGGCAAAATAGTTATTTATGCACCAAGGGCGTTATAAGGGTTCTAATGATTGAGCGGCGACAAAATACCCGAGGGCCTTTGGAGGGAGTGCTTTTTGTCGCCCAAGATCTTTAGATCCGTGGTATATACATAATTTAATTTTTTACCTAATTTTGTTCATTCACATTTACTTATTTACTAATTTACAAGAAGTTAACTTGACTCGGTTTCTTTTCATATTTACATTATAACCACGATCCTTTCGATCCAGGTAAATAATGCAATATATATCGAGCTCCATATCGAAAGCAACAACTAGCTAAAACGTATCAGTAAAATAATTTAAATATGCTTTATTTATGACGGTCGCGTGGCCCTTAATCCTTTACGTGAGTAAATCGCGAGTAACATATATACCAAAAAAGAACAAAAATAGAAAAGACGTAGAGTTGGATAAATGAACTGTCATATTTTCAATTTTCCAGAACATTATCTCCTATCGATTCCCCTCCCCAGGGAGGCTGGGCGTGTCTAGAGCGGAAAGGCGCTGTAAGCTGGTCATTGGCGTGGGGCGGCGGGCAGTAGCGCGACGCAAGGGCGGCCCGCACCCCTCCGCCAGGTCGAGCCGAAGGGCGGCGCCCTGAGCTCCGCGCCCTGTGCTCCGCGCCCTGTGCTCCGCGCCCTCGGCCCGATGGGCCTCCACAGAAGTTGGGGCGGCAAACGCCTCGCGCTGCTTGATACCATTCAGCTATTCACGAGTGTAGAACAGAGATAGCTGAAGGTCATCAGAGCGCAAAGCACGAGAAGCGGTGTTGGGCGGCGCGGCGTACGAGGCGGGCGGGCGGAGTGGGAGCCGGGGGGGGAGGGGGCGAGAGGGGTGTGCGGAGCGAGGAGCGAGTGGAGAGAGGCGGGGCGCTGTGAGGCACAGCGGACGGGCGTAGCGTGGCGGGGCGGGGCGGGGCGGGGCAGTGCGGGGTGGGGCGGGGCGTGTAGGGCGGGCGCGAGTTAGTCGGTATTATCACATCAGCAATGGCGAGAACGCCAAGCGGCCGGGGCGGAGAAGGCGGTTGGAACCTCGAGTAGGAGGCGGTGGCGGTGAAGGAGATCGCGAAATAGTAGCAGTCAGAGCAAAGTTGGAGAAGATGACGTGCGGTGGGGACAGACAAGGGGTGAAGATGGATGTGGTAGCTTTGGTAGTGGCGGTTGTATGATTGTGGTAGCGGAGGCAAAAACGGCGGAGGTGCTTTGGTAGTGGAGGCGTTGTTGATGTGGTGGTGAAGGTGGTGAGGAGGCGGAGGTGATGGGGTTGATATGAGTTTGAAGTCGAGGGGGAGGGGGATGCGGAGAACCGCTGTAGCGGTGGTGAATGTGGTTCGTTGCAGATGGAGGTGATCGTGGGAATGGGTGTGTGGGAAGACACGAAGGTGGTGGTGTTTTTCTCCTAGAAGTGTTGTGACTGTAGAGGCGGAGATAATAAGGGGATACGATGAGGGAAGGATGATAGTGTATACTCCGTGGCTCGTTTGTAAGGGTGTAGATCCGGCATTCGCCTGGTGATGATCGGAGAACCACGGAAAACTACCAAAACAGAGCAGTCAGCTGGGATTGGTATTGGCCAGCCCACAGAACAGCGCCTGAATTAGATCTGGCTATGTAGCTGGTGCTGAAAGTCACCTTCGGGACTCATACCCTAGGATCTCGCAGTCAGAGCCGGTGCAGAGACAGTGGCTACGATGGCTCTGAGCTAACTCAGTCACAACGGCAGATGAATACTGGGTGGGGCAGGGGTTGTGAGGTGTGCTTTGGACAATAGGCTCGGGGAGAGAACGTGTGATGTGGTGTATATGTCTGGGACGAGGTGTGGCTGGGAGAAGCATGACGAATTGTCGTGGCTGAAAAGGGGCATGGTTGGGAAAGGCGTGGTGTGAAGATGTGGGTCTTAGAGAAATGGTGTGAGAGAGGCCGGGATGGCGGGATGCCATTAAGAGGCATGGCGTGGCGATGCGTGACATGGAGGTGGTGAGTGAGGAGTGGAGGGCGGTAAATTCGGACGGAGAGTGACGGGAGGTGGGGAAAGTGCGTGGAGCCGGTGGCAGCGCGAACCGGCTGTTGGCTCAGATTCGCTCTCGTCCCGCGAGCTGACTGTGCCCCCACATTCCACCGGCCCCGCCTCCACCGTCACCGTCACCTCCTCCACCTCGCCTGTTGGGCTGGCAAACGCGGCTCGACCCGACCCGGCCTTTCACGCCGCCAGCCGGGGTGTGAACCGGCGCCCTCCGGATTAAGCGTCGGCCGCCGCGCGCCGCCCCCGAAATCCTCTCGTGCGCCGCCTCGCCGCCCTCGAATGCCGTTGCCTTCCGGCGCCCTCCGCGAGGGTAATGGGGCCTCGCGTTGCCTTTCGGATACGCACGCGCCCGCCCGCGCGTGAACGGGCTCGGATTGGGCGGCTTCGGCGCGTGTCTTAGCGCGAGCGGCGTGGCTTCTTAGACGCCCCCACCCACTCCACGAGCCTTCATCCCAGCGACTAACCTGCTCTCTCGCGGCGGACCGGGGTGGAGTCGTTCTGGCGCTCTGCTGATAGACAATGCGAGTATAGATTTTAGTCCATTCAGAAGCGGGGCTTTGTACATTAACTGCTGCCCGAGATTCCGCATCATCATATAAAGATAATTAGAAATTATTTTATTTCAAAAATTAATAACTTCTACAATGGAACACGAAAAACATTTGTATTTAATGTATCAATGGCGTGAAGTGATACGTTTTTGCGTGAAGTTAAAAATATTTCCAGCAAGAAAGGTCACTTTGCGGCCAGGATGCACACAGTATTTTTTGCAAATTCTCCACTGACCTATATTCTCTTAGTTTGTAATTCATAACAAATCATGCTTCATCAGTAGAGTTGGACAAAAGCGCATTCCATTTTGGATCGAATTTCCTGGATTGCTTTCGCAGTCTTGGATGTTGAGTGGGCTCCTTTCCTGCCTGAAAAAATCTACGTGTAGGACCCTGTCAAGGATGAAAACTATCGGTATCGCTCATTCTCGACAGAGCGTGCTCTGGGTCTTCTAGTACTTTCGGTGTGTTCCGCTTGTGAGTAGCAGGAGAATATATTCGGAGTGTTACTAAATAATTAAACATATTTTTAAGCTGACAGCAATTTTTCAATTCAACAACTACGCAGAGGTTCATAACGTACCTCGTGTGATCCAATTTTAATTTAATTTTTACCGTAGAACAGGTCATACTACTCGGTACACACATCTTAGTTACGCCCTGCATTGAAAGAGGAAAAATGATCGCGTGTATGAATGCGTTAAATACGTTTAATATAAATGATGGTTCGTTCTCCATTTACCTTCTGAATATTGTATTTTCCTCTGCCGACGCGGAAGCTGCACCATGATAACAGACCTAGTATTGGTATGGTTCTCTATTTGGTTTGGTATGGTATGGTATTCTCGTGGTGTCGGAACTAGCTTTCTCGGACATTGCGGTCACGTCCCCAAGAATGACCGGAGTCTCTCTGTGTCCGGCTCTATTCACTAGGCAGATCGCAAACTGAAACGAGAGAAGCGAGTCAAGTTTCGCAAACATTCAGTAGCATCGAAGTCGTAGAAAATGCAACAGACATATTTCTCAGCGTTACCAAAAGTAGTTTCATTCAGTATTTGTGCACTGACTTGGTATTACATTCTTTCTAGGGTTTATCCGAGCCATTTCTCTACTCAGTCAGTAAATATGAAGCATTTCATAAAATAAAAGAGTCTTTAAAATTCAACTGAATATGAGAGTGTACAGACGAATATTAATATGATCGGGCATAAACAGCCATTTATTTAACTGCAAAATGTGTTATTGTAAAGAACTAATTAATTCTCTAAATGGGAAATGTGCGATTTAGGAATGTGCGGAATTTTTACACAAAATTGTGTAGGTTGATATTAACTGTACCGACTTTTGATTTAACCTTGGCCTCTTGATTCCTCAAAGGGCCACTAGCAGCCAATATTCTTGGCTAACATAACCTGGCACTTCAACAGCCAACATAAAAGTGATACAACTGACTATTTTGTTAATGATACCGTCAATAGATTACTTCTACTGCAAACAGGTACTGTAACGAGATTGATTATTTTGTTATATCCTCTTCATGCTTTACAAAAACCATTAAGAACTATGTATTAAACCCCTGAATTGTTTACTGCTTTTTTCTTCCTATCACTGGTATATTTAACTTTTCTTTTGCATTAATTCTATTCTTTTTCTTTTTGTACTATATTATTGTATGCTATTTATAAGTGATATGTACGAGTATACTATGAATCAAAGGGAAGATCTCGTAAATAAATGAGTAATAAATAAATAAAAATGAATATTCAATACCCTTCACGATCACCCTCCCCCCGCACGCACACACATAGGGTCCCCAAATGTGTACCTCAACCAATGCAAATACATGCTAAAATTTTTCCACTTCGAACTTAATACAAAGAATTAATTAAACATTCAGTATTTCACTACACTAAAAGCATATCTTACGCCTTTTTTTCCGTTCGTATGTTCCACCCCTCTTGGCAATCTGTGCGTAACGCCATCTCGACCACTCTTTCCCCACACACTCCATCAGCCCCAAGTCTTTAAAGAGCACCGCATCATGTGCATTTGCATCACATAAAACCACCAATTAAGGGCACGGCACGCCGCCGCAGTAACAGTAGCCCCGCCCCCTTCTCTCCCTCTCCCTCTCGCTCGCCGAGAGAGTTCCTGGAAGAGAGCTCTTGCGACGCGAAGCGAGTTATTCGAGATCCGCCGACCCGCCAAATTAAAGGCCAGCCCGACATATTCAGGCCAGATGTGTCGCCGCGGACGCGGTGGCGCGGAAATATTTGTTGTGGACTGCTGCAGTGGGCGCTCTCCGTCGCAGAGGCGATGTCGGTTGCGAGAAAACCCGCGTCTTTTGTTTGCGGGGTGGATTCGGGAGGAAAATTTGAAGCCGGCGGTTGTTTAATTAACCCTAGCCTGATCACGGGGAGGGAGGTTCAGACGCTCACCGATGATCGTTAGTTTTTAATAAGTTTCATTTTTTAGAAGGCCGAAAATCATTGAGATTGTTAATGAACTTTTTGTTCAAAATGTGCACATGGCAATTTTGCGATTTCTCAGGAGTGTTTGTAAGAATTTGAGTTATTATAAAAGCTTTTTACTGTAGGTAAACAATCGAGATTATTCTCTCTAAAACTGAAAAAATTTCGAGTATATTTAGTTATTTGTAGTATATTGACACTTAGTATAATACTTTTTAATACAAATGGTTAAGAAGATATATCGGCCTTTATTTAACATAAAAATGTAATTGGTTTTGTCATTACGTTCAAATATTGAAGTGAGAGAGTCTATTATTTTCATACAAAACGCCACAACTTAATTTTTGTTTAAATGAACGCACATGTATACAATTGCTTACATTAATTTAATTTATCATAATCATCAAATAACATCAATAAACGTCAAAAACATCGTTCAAGTCAAATTTTAAGCGGTGATTTATTGATTGATTATTTCGGGCTCTGGTCGCGACATCTGCTGTGGCTATTAGTTCAGTATAGTGTTTTCCTAGGAAGGTGGCTGAGATCTTTCTCTGGAACTTGAGATTCGGCGCCCACCAACATTCTCGGCTCTCGGAGTCTGACCTCTGACCAGGTATCTCCCACCAGCGAGGCACCGTCCTAGCCGGGACAAGCTCTAAGCTTCTGACTAGTCTCCCAACATGTGTGATAGTGTAGTGCATGTAAGTGTAAGTGTACGTAGGTAAGGGGGAAGGACAGGACAAAGAAGAAGGAAAGGTTAAGCGCGGTCCGTAGCCCATTTGTTAAGGTACTGCTCCGGGATTCGCGTGGTTTTGATCGTAGAATCTACGTAAAACTACCGATCAGAGCAGCCGGCCGCTAGAATTCTCCTCCAGACAGCGTTTGAATTTCAGCGGTGAGCACCGGAGGCCCTGGCCACTTACAATGCACGGGACCATTTATATCTTATTGTTTCTACGAACACTTTTCGAATTGCGTGGTCGTTGGAAAAAAACTTTTGAATTCTATGTTTGCTAGATAGTGGTGATAAAACGATCTGTCCTTTCCATCTCTTTTTGCGAGAACAATGTTCATAAGTCGTGCTCTTTTTCCACACTGTTGGATAACGAAGTTCAAGTTGAAATACATATGTAATTGATATTAAATATACTACGAGTACTATAATAACCAATTTTTGTGCTTCTTAGTTGCCTGCTTTAGTAGCCACTGTAATTACAAATTTCTACGAAATTCCTTAGACGTCTAAGAAATATTAGTTAGTCGATTATAATTTGAATTCCTAGGAACAGATGGTAAAAATATTTTGTTGATTCCATTGAATTTATGCTATTTCGGATGTTAATGACAATAAGGGATTCACTTGGTATTTAAAATTCACACTAACACTGACGTCACGAACTACCTCCTTTCTTGGAACGAATAACTTATCGTCAGTTCTCTGTTTGCGACGAGAATGTAGGAAGGATTACGATGAGCCACCATTTTGGGAAACACGTGATTATATAAAATGCATTTCAATCTCGTATTAGTAGAGATCTAGAAATTGCTTGACTTCACCTCTTCCTCTTGATTACTCCATTGATTTCTACACTTGATAAAAAGTAACCAATAAAGTGTCCACATGATTAAGCTCCATTATTGGTAGTACTATGGAAATGTTTCGAATTATAACAATATTTATTATAGTACAGATTGAATAAGTACAGAGAATATGCTTTATTTGAATGTTTCAATCACGAGTTTGAGACTTAGTAGCTTACGCGTCAGTGCTTATTTTCAAAGTGACATTTCTCGTTTTCTGTTTGTTTTATAGTTTAAAAGAAACAATATATTCATAAGTCAAATATTTTGTTTTTCAAAATTTCAAAAATTATTCAGTTGTGAACTTTGTTTTGATATTAATTTTTGGTGTTAAGGCTCTGAATGAGGAGACAATGTCCCCCTTTCCTTCCAGCTCGTGACCTTGAAGAGCCACTACTTTTAAATAGAAGAATTAGTGTGTATTGCAACAGTCACTCTCTTTTTAACAAAAAAATACCAACGTCCCGGCTGGCCCTTAGAGCGTGACGCCACAACCGCAATTTTGTGATCCAATGATTTACTAAGGTTTAAAGGAGGTTTACTAAGGTTTCGAGGAGCAAGGTGAGAACTGAAGTTTGTAATTAAATGACTGATGTAATTTTGATATGAATTCTTGATTGACGCTATGACAATTAGCAACATATCTGACTCTTGCTAATGAACCAAGCTGCCGTACGTTTTTACGCAGAAATATATTTTAAACCGTTTAACTCGGACCCAGTGGGACTCGGAGCTGAATTTTGTCAGGCAGCTGTCTTTAAATGACTTTCTTTACACACTGCCCAGAACAATGTTTCTGGACTTTGACGACTGTGATTGTTGACAGTGCAGTTGTATGTAATACGAGTGGAGAAATGCAGAAAATTGGAGAAATGCATTCTAACTGATATTTTACAACATAGATAGGTGGGGAACAAATCACCAAAACGTCGCATTGATGACTAACTTACATCAAAAATAGTTCTAACCTAACTCATTTAATCGTAAACTGTTACCCAAGTCTTTTCAAAAGGCAGTAACTGAATGTAGGTCTCACGCACTCACTCTGTTTTTAAGGCTGTAATGCTTACAGAACACCAATTTTAATCCCAACCACCTACTTTCTTAGAACGTATAGAGGAAAAGGAATCCGCCGACAAAATCTCATTTACATGACCAATAACAACGAGAGACCTTCAAGTGGAGCGTATACTGGAGGGAGTAATGAAAGCGAGCAGCCAGTGACGATGACAGTCCAAACAATGACGAAACAGGCAACGCACAGGAGAGAGGCAGACGATAAGGGAGACCAGGGTGGAGGCCGGAGATGGGTGAAGCGTGTGGGGTCGCCATGTCAATTACTAGGCAGTAATAGCGGAGGTTGGTGACGTAAGCAACGCGACACAGTTACTCTAAACCAGGGTTTCCCAACGGAATCAATATCAACCTTAGGGTGATGGAGGTCAATAATGAACAAGAAGACTTTGGCGGTTGGAGAGCCGGCGACGATTGAGATAATCTACATCACGATTCTATTAATTACAAAAAATATTAGTAAACCTTATAATTATTTGTTTTCTTATATTTATTATTTATTTCATTTAAATGTTTCTATTTAATAATAAATTATAAATACTCCTCTTTTGGAATTTAACATCTATAACATCAATGAAGATCGAATTATTGTGCAAGTAGAATATGCCACATTCTCAAAAAGTTTATATATTTGTAAAATTAAATATGTGAATAATACAAACAATATTAAAACAAAAATATAATAATTCCCCCTAAAACAACAAATTGTTCATATTTTAGTGTAACCAATTTTGAGTTATATTTGTCATCATTTTTATAAGCATGTACAGTGTTGTTTTTAAGTGCATGTTCAGAAAAAGTACACATAATTCAGTTTACATAAGTGGATAAAGAAAAAAGTTTGAGAAACCAAGCTTTAAAACCTAGGATGGCAACCAATGGATGTATAGGAGCTACTTGATGAAGTGGTAAGGAAGATCTACTGAAAATTCGAGTCAACAAAAATGGATCATTCATTACAGTAGTCTAACAATATTCCTAAGTGATTGGGACAACCTCATTTACGAAAATCAAAACTAACTCGGATAATCCGCACTTCATTTGTAAAAAATAAACGAGGATATCTGTACATTTCAAGGTGAAAGTAAAACTATTCTTAATATGTACGTATATCAATAGTTTCAACTATAACATTTAATAATTTATACTCTTAATATATAACTTCAGGAATAATTTAACACATATTCTATAAAAAATGGAATAAAATGAATATATTTTACCTCAAAGCAAAATTATTTTCCTAAAAAGATCACAATAATTGTGATAAGAATAATAATTATGGCATAGAGCGGAATGAAAAACAAAATTTACGAGTGAACACCGTCAACACTCATTGCGAATGCAAATTGTACATGTAGTAAAGTGAGGGAGATTTCAGCTCTGCTCATAAAGCAAAAATAGCTGATTCACTAGTGAAGCATTCAACTAATTACTCACTAGTAATTCTAGTTACTCACTGATTCACTAGTAAAGCTGGTCACTCGCCATAATTAAGTAAATATTGCACCTGTTAGGCAATTGCTTGTCCTGTTGTATTGTTTTTCAATAAAGAAAATACCACAATATAAAAGGATTCCATAAACAACATACTTTTTTATCAAAGCTTTCGTCTTACCTCTTTCATGATTATAAATTCAGAAATGAAGTATTGGTTTAGACAAGAGAGTTAAGTCTCTTGGCATCTACTTCTCAGGAAACGGATGTGAACTTCATTACCTTACCTTTAACGATAACTGAATGAATGTTAAAAATATATAATGTACTAATATTTGACTGTTTACAAGGAAATCTATGACCAATATCAACACAAAAGTGAACATATATCATTTCCTACTCTGTTTTCTCCATAGCCCCTTTTCCAGGCCATCTTAGTATTTCTGGCCGTCCCAGGGACTGCGAACGGTGTTCTATTAGTTTCTTTCTTGCGTTCTCTGCGCGGCAGTTGCGCACAGCGGCGTCGCGGTGGCGGCGCCGGCGGCGTCGGCAGCGAGTGTGCGTCGCCGGTGAAATTCAATCTAACGGCCTGTGTAGGGTGGCGCCGCGCCATTATGTGATTACGCGATTATCGCCGCAATCTCGGCAGGCGACCGGTCGCCTCCGCCACCGCCGCCTCCGCCGCCGTCCCCGGCAGCGCTGCCGCCGTCGCGCGCGCTTTCAGGCGCCGCGCATTAAATTAAGCGGCAACAAGGGCGGCCGGTGGCGAAGGCGGCGGAGGCGGTGGCGAGGGTGATAGTGGCGAAGTAGATGGCGCGGATTGTGGCGAGGGCGAGGGCGGTGGTGTAGAAGGCGGGGATGGCTTCGTGGCGAGGGCGCAGTGGTGAGGGCGTGGGCGGCGGAGGAGGTGGCGGGGATGGTGGCGAGGGCGAGAGCGACGGAGGAGGTGGCGGGGATGCCGGCGTGGGCGAGAGGGGCGGTAGCGGTGGCGAGGGTGAGGGCGGCAGAGGAGGTGGCGGGCATGGCAGCGTGACCGAGAGGGACGGAGGCGGTGGCGAGGATTGTGGCATGGGGGCGGAAGAGGTGGCGGAGGTGGCGAGGATTGTAGCGTGAGCGAGGGCGACGGAGGAGGTGGCAGAAATGGCGGTGTGGGTGATGGCGGCGGAGAAATTGGTGTCGGCAGGGCGGCGTAGGCGAGAGAAGCGAAGGCGGTGGCGAGGGCGGCGGAGGCGGTGGCGAGGGAGAGGGCGGCGGAGATGACGAGAGCAAGGGCAACCAAGGTGGTGGCGGGGACTTGGCGCCGGAGGCGGTGGCGAGGGTGAGGGGCTGAAGGTAGTGGTGTGTGCAAGGGTGTAGGGGCTGTAGCGAGAGCAAGGGCAGGGGCGACGGGGTAACGGAGGCGGTAACAATGATGAGAGTGGACAGAGCGAGGACGGTGAAACTGGGTGAGGTTGCCGAGGGCGGGAGAGGCGAAGGTGGCAGGGGGAGGGCGGTGGAGGAGGACTTGCTCTAAGAAGTGCTCGGGCGATTCAAATATGCAGGACAATTACACAACAAAAAGGCATAGCTTAACGAGACAGTCGTGTATGTTTTGAAAGAAGACTGTATTTTAGTCCAATATCACAATAGAACACTGAACTTTTCTCAATTTCCCACGTTCGCAAGTGCACTGCACAGAGCTGAAAGTAAACACTGAACTTAGCAACTTGCACTTTTCACTTTTTATTTTAATTTTCTCACCTGAGCACCCAGCCCTTTTTCACCACGATTCTCACTATTAGCAACAACAGTCCACATCTACATAACCACAACTCGAAAGCAACACGTGCTACTAAACGTACCAACTGGATCACGCGTACTCGAACAAGTTGGGCTTCTCTAGGCATGTATTGGCTTTGAAAAACTCCAGTGCGCAGGCCTTGTATCTAGGTGGTGTTGGTGGAAGTTGCATTTCTTATTTGTTTACAAATATGTAACACACATAACGCTATGAAACATATTACTGAAGATTGTTACAGAAGATAGACTACAACAAATGGATCATTTCGAGAGCTACAAGAATGATAATTACATTCATTTACAGGGAATGAGAGTTTATAATAATTGTATTCAATGTTTCACTATTGCAATTCCAAATGCAATGGTCAGCTCGGCCAATTTTTTTCAAACACCCTGCTGGTCCAAGGTTCAATAGTTTCCTCCACATAACACGTTATTAAGAAATATGTCATTTGGATAAACAGTATTGATGTCTTATAATTATCAATGTGAATATGATGTTATTAAATTAAAACAAATACTAGTTTATTTCTAATTCTTATAATTTACAGGTGCTTAAGGAAATTGAGAGAGAAAATTGCGAATACGTTTGTGCAATTAAGTGTTTTCTGCTGCTGCACAATGAACACTCATATATCAACATTATTTGATCAAACACTTTTACTTACATTAAATATGTAATGTTCACCTTAAATATTCAACGGGAGTTTGCGCATATAATTGTTAAAACTATTCAAAGCATAATCGCTACTTTTCCAGCTTTAAAAACATTTCAAATTCCAATCACTGCGTAACACACCAAATCCCATTTTCCACCAACACTAAGCAGCAGAGCCCCCTGAATCGCCGAATACCATTGAAGAGTAAGCGCTGTTTGAAGCCAAATTAAATGCTTTAGCCACAAAGGGACGAACAAGAGCCACGAGCCCATTCAGAGCGCGCGAGACTTAAATTGCACCCAATGTATCGTCTCGAAAGCGTTGACGATTTTAATTCGGGCGCATTTAGCCCACCTAATTAGCTGCGTGTTGCGCCAGGCACTAACTCGCCCGCGCCCCACCAGGTTGCGTAGTAGCTGCGTAAATAAACTACGCGTCCATTACAAGCAATGGAAAACAAAATGGTTGTCTCTTAAAATGAATGGCGATCGGTGAATTCTGATACGACCTACAATTCGTTTGTTGCAACAGTGGGTAAAAAATATTAGCGTTTTAACAAGGTATACTTCTAATTAAGTGAGAATAAAATTACAAAATGGATTTCATTAAGCCAGTTAAGAACGTAGATGTAATGTAATTGTGTTATATAGCAGTGTATTCACAACTATTTCACTGTTACTAAGAACTACTTTCTTCAAAAACATTAAGTTATAGTACTTTTGAGAAATGAAAAAAATGTTTTAATGAAAACTTACAGAATAATTAATATTAGTGGAAGTGATAAAATAAATAGACGAAGACCCCCAAAAGACGTAGGTACTAAAACAAATTCTATTAATTTATTGCATCAGCAAATAGTTTAAGTATTTCAGAAAATAACTAAAGTCTCTTACACTATAACAGTGAACGAGTTTACTTTTGTATAAGAATAGTCAAATAGTATACTTAGAATATTTTGCTACTAATTACTCACAATTGCTACACTAATTACTTACGGCACAAATATTAAACTAAGCAGGAACTTACTTATATTTTGTCAAAATAATTTGGAGCAATTTTGAAGAAATATTGAAAGTGTTTGTGGTTACATGTAAATTACCCACAAAAAGTATGAAGTACACGTTTAAATATAAGATGCCGCGATATAATTAAGATTGATCGCGGAATATCAATTCTGGAGAAAATACTGACTACAGTTTAGCCGCTAGCGTTGTTAGCAGACACGGACGGACGGACGGACAGACGGACGGACACTGGACTGCATGTGCAAATCAATGCTTCGGTATCAAGGATCCTCCAAACTTGGATTCCGACTAAACAACATTTTAGAGGATGTAATTTAACTACACATTATACAGGAACAATATTTATAGACTTATTCATTACCAGGGCCTCGTATTAACAGTTTTTTCTGTAAAGAAAACGTTTTCTCGCAGCATAACAATACTTTCTCTATACGTGCGTAAGCAGTAGGTAGTAAAAGTAACTGATACAGATTGAAAAATATCATATTTCAGGAAGATAATCTGAAGTTATTACAATTTCAATTTTTTCTGCAATAATAATGTAAGGTATCATTGTATATTATAGAGTACAATATTTAAAACTGTGTTAGTACGTCGGTAGAGATTTTTATTATTATTGCTTCAAATTATTTTGCTTCCCTTCACAAAGAAGTCGTCCATTATTTGAAACTCCTCCATTAAGAATTTTATGAAAATTATCTTTCGAATTCTTTAATGGAAAAAATGTTTACGTTATTATGTACTAAAATACACAATTTGTTATTGAAAATCAATTATTACTTTTTACATTCCCAACATTCATGAGGATAAAAGAATTATATTTGAAACGAGAAAAATATGCGTACGTGTAACTAATGGTAATATTGTCAACTGAAATTAGGGATCAGGTTTCCGACACGGGGCGTACATGTAACAAGAGAACTCAGTATCACGTGGAAAATTCGATATACTCATTTCAAGACATTAACATACCTGTGCAATATGAAACAATATATGCCCTGAATGTATCGAAAATTGAAAAAAATCGTCACTGATGTATATTAGCTTTGCACGCGGCGACGGTTAGCGTATCGGACTGTTATGCCCAAGTTGACGGGATCAAATCCAATCGAAGCTGTGGATTTTTAAGGGCGAAAAAATCCTTCGTACGCCTTCCTTCGGAGGGGAAGTAAAGCCGGCTATCCCATGTCAGTAGATTTACTTGCATGTAAAATATCCTCAAGCCTAAATGACGCCTCTGAGCTAAATTCAAATCGCCTGTCACTCACCCACGAAATATCTTCTTTCTCTACTAGTTGTTGAAAAGAGCGTAGCAAAATATGTATGATCAGAAGGAAGAGAAGGCATGATGGCCCGAGTTTCGCCACGTAAAATAAGACTTCAATCCAATCCAATTCAATTCAATACCTACAATGAGACATTTTGAGAAGAGGAAAATGCATATATAATATCAAAAAAATATAATAAATATATTTACATATGTAAAAAAATTACAACTATCTGGGTTGGTATTTTTAAGACAGTGTAATTGAAAATTAGATTTATTATCCCTTTTCTTTATTGTAAAATATGTACGAACTTAAGTATGCGCTGAGTACGAAGATACAATTTACAAGTTCAAGTACAGTCGATCAAAAGGGTTTGAAAAAAAATGATATATCAAAATATTACCGTTACTCAAAAATAAACACATATTGTAAAACATTAAGAAATCTTGTATTCAATTATTCTTGAACTATATTCATTTCATTTTATTAATAATTCTCCTATTGACATTTGGTAGCATTCTGTCCGTAAACGATTGGAGAGGACCTTCAAAGCAGCAATGAATAATATTTGAATGAATCGACCTGCAAAATTACACCAGTCGTATTCCAAATATTTTCATTTTAAAGAAACTTATAAAGTACATTTTTTCTAGATGTTCATAGACAAGAATACTTTTAAACAGCTACACATTTTCCATTGGTAGTTTTCGCATTTCACCGTTGAAATAAAATTTACGATGTTTATCACGTATGTAATGGTATTACATCCACAATGGAGGTTTTCCTAGCTGTTCGCTGAAATTGTGCGGAAAGCTCGTTTATATTGCCATTCATCGTAATAACTGTCGTTGATTGATTATTTCCTCTTTTCGAGCGCGTCATCGGCTAATGTCATCATTCGCGTAAGTGTAGTGTATGCGCTTATTACATAAGGTGGGCGTGGTCTTCCGCGATGCATGATGAGATCCGACTCCGTCCGACTTCTTGTCAGCTTGCTGTTTCCCCTCCAGGTACCTCTTCCATCAGGCCCCGCCTCTGAACAAGCTCTAAGCTTCCCACTAGTCTCCTGATAGGTGTGGTAGAGTAGTGTATGTAAGTGTAACTGCAAGTGTAAGTGTGTGGAGGAAGGGGCAAGTGGATGGGGTAAGAAAGGGAAGGAAAGATTGTGCTTCCGAGGTTAGTCAGCTTTTAAATTCGCTTGAACGGAAAAACCACATAAATAAACCGATCAAAGAAACCGACCACTAGAATTTTCCTCCCGGGAATTCAATCTAGGTGCCTAGATCAAATCCTGCTACCGTCGGAACTCAAATCCTACGACCTCCCTGTGGAGTGGCGCCAGTTGATGTTCTGAGATCTGCAGGTATTATCTATTTTCTGCAAGCGGGAATTCGACTGGTGAATATTTTTTAATTATCATCATCTGGTCGTTTTGTGAAAGTTGGTAGGCCAGTTAGGACATATACCGACGTTCCCTGTTCTAAATTACGAAGTCGTATGCCATGAACTACGTGACCACAACACTGACACTTTCTTTGAAAAGCCAGGCCAGGCTGGCTGCCTTGCGGCGCATATGACACGCGAGCATTGTTGGTCAGAAATAAGGGGAAAATGACAATTTTCGTCAGAGACTAACCAAAAATAACACCAAAAATAAAGTTTTAGTTGAAGTAAAAGATGCAATATTTTAAAAAAAGCAACTGTTTCCGTGACTTGTAACAAGGTGATGTTTCTTTGGAATCTCGTTGTATTTAAAATTCCCTCTAATAGTGTGAAGCAAATTGGTGCATTTAGCTCACTTACTGACACCAGATAACCTGCGCAACAGCAAACCCGCGTCTATAAATGCACACACACCGACTGCAGCTCTTAGGCTCTCAGCGACAGAACTAAAACTAACTATAGTGGCGTTTTTTAGGTTCGATAACGGGTTAGGCTAGATCACTTGCCCAAAAATACCTATGTTTGTTTTTCGGGCAGGGGAAAGAAGAGTAAAGAATTGCTATTTTTTTAGGAGAACATGATGGTTTCGAAAAGCACCAACCACACAGTGACACGAAATCATTCATCCATACCCGAGGCGGTATTTGAATCCGCAGATCTTGCAGCTCAAGGCTATCACGACAGGCACTGCATTGCCGGGACCAACGGGAGAGGTAGCTCAGGGCATGAGCTGATGTCACTGCAGAACCTCTCACCGGGAGGTCCGAGGTTCGAGTCCCGACGTCGGAAGATTATTTGACTCTAGCTGGAGAGCTACGTCGAAATCAATCGCTGTCCGGAGGAGAATTCTTGCGGCCGACTGCTCTGATCGGCAGTTTTCTGTTTTCTCTGACCAACACCAGGCGAATGCCGGAGCAGTACCCTACAAACGGGCCACGAACCGCGCGCGATCTACACTCACTTACACTAAAACGCGCTACACAAGCACACATGCTGGGAGACAGGGGGCGGAGCCTCACTGGTGGGAGAAACCTGGTTGGGGAAAACCCCGTAAGCCGACTTCAGGTTGGCGCCGGATCTCGCCATACAGAGGCGTAAATATCAACGCCACATCCCGAGTTAATCGTGCACTACACTTACGGGACTAATGATCCTGTTAGTTGACGTGCCCGGAATCACTAAAACAATCAGTCAATGAACCTGAAAATGTCGTTTCCAACAATCATAAATCTGAGAAAAAGTTTAATCAAAACATTTGGAGCCATTTTGGAGCTTATATTGAAATGTTTTTTAAGCTTAAGGTAAAGTAATCTCCCAAATCAAAATATGATTTTCAAACTCGCATGGCCTTATGTCAATCGGGGAATATAAAATTTTGATCAAAATTGTATGAACGGTTTAGAAGCTGTGGTTGACCAGACAGACCTTTCGCCGTCAGACATTTGTTTTGGTATCATAGACGTGTCAAGTGTGAATTATGACTACACTACATGCTAGAGAAAATAATTTACTATTGAACCCAGATTTATCCTCTTTTACTTATATAGAACCAAGATTTATCCTCTTTTTTTATTGCAGCGCAATCCATAATACGATTTTTTGTCGCAAAATCGTCTACTTTTTCCGTAGGATTACAATACTTCGTCTTTACTGCGTTCAGTAGGTAGAAAGACGAAAAACCAAAAATGATAAAAACAAATGCTGAGGTAATGTTTCGGAGTATCATTCAATCTTATCAACGCTTTTTAAAATTTTTGACTATGTCAATTTTTTAGCAATAACTTCCGAGATTCTGAAGTCTTTGCGACACACACATATTCATACTCTCACTTTTACACAGTAGATAAGTATCACTACTTACATCATAGGGCCTAGATCAGTGATCGCCAAACCATTGCGAGCTACTAGTGGCATTTTTCGGAAAATCGCAGTCATGCTCAAGATTGGCCAACCTAGACTTCTACGAAACTCAGATTCATGTCTCTTATCAATCTTGTGAACAATTGTTTCATATTTAATAGAAATAAATGCTTATAGACAATAAATAAATATAAAATTAAAAAAAAATAATGGCTTGGTTTTTTGTAGCTGACAGTAGAATTGAAAACGATATGCGCTCACAAGCTTCATAAGTTTGGCGATCACTGGCCTAGACGGTAAAAATGACGGAATGAAAAGCGCGTTGTCAGTCTTTTCCCGGCCCATTCCCGTGAGTTGTGGGCGACGCGTGGGCGGCAGCCGATCACCTGTCGCAAGGACAGCCGCGGACGCGCCGCCGCCGCCGTTTAATAAATAAAAACTGCGGCGGGCGGCGATAAGAGCGGCAGGCGGTATTGAAGTCGCGGGCGTTTGTCATGCGGCCATAAAGGGACAGGCGGCGGGGAGGGGGCGGCGGGCGGTTATCTGGCCCGCGGGGGCGGCGGAGGCGGCGCGGCGCGGCGGCAGACTCCGTCGGCTGCCGATAGAACGCTCTGGCCGCAGCGGCGAGCGGCCGCGATGGCTGTGGAGGCGGTGCAAGTGGGGACGGTGACAGTGGAGGGTGTTGGAAGGGGATGTGGAAATGTTAGCGATGGAGATGGCCATTGTGGTGGTGGTGGTGGTGGTGGTGGTGCTGGAGAAGATGGGAAAAGCGAAGGTTATGGTGACGGGTGAGGTAGTGGAGGGGAGGGGGATGGTGAAGATTGACGGTCCAGGCGTACGCTCTGGCGGAAACATTGCGGGGGCGGAGCGAGAGTCGCAGCCGAAGACGGGGGTGGAGGCAGAGGCGAAGGCGAAGGAAGACTTGGTGGTAGCGCTGAGGGCAGAGGCGGAGGCGAAGCCGAAGGCTGATTCGACGGCAGAGACATGGGCAAATGTGGATGCGGAGGCAGAGATGGAAGCGACAGTAGGGGAAGTGTCGGAGGGATAGGGGACGTGGTTGGCAAATGCGGAGTGTGGGGCAGAAATGAAAGCCAAAGCGGAAGTGGAGTCGAAGGCGAGGGGGACGCAACGTCGAGGTGGAGATATAGGAAGTGGAGGACGCGAAAGTGGAGGCTGATTCGAAAGTGAAGGCAGCTGCATAGGCAATTGCAAGGGAGGAGACGAAGTCGGAGAGGAGGCGGAGATATAGGAAGATGTACAGGAAGGGAAGGAGGCGTAGCCGCTGCCGAGGCCAAGGCGAAGGCGAAGGCGAAGGCGAAGGGGAAGGCAACTGCGTCGCATCCACCTCGGAGGCGTCCACCAAGGCGGAGGCGGGGGTGGAGAATGACATGGAGGTTGAGAGGGACGCTTTGGCAGAGTAGACGGAGGGGCAGGTGGCAGTGACGGCTGCGCAGGCGATGGCGTAGATTCACGCGTCGGCCAAGTCCATACCAGCAGAAGCGAAGGAAGACGCTGAGTCTGAGCCGAAAGCGGCTCTGACGCGGGTGGCGGCCCTGCCATAGCCACAGCTATGACGTTGGCATCTGCCTCGATGCCCGCCCCCAGCCCTCCACACCCACAGCCCGGCACGCACCCAGCACCGCCCGGCTCCGGGCCGGCGGGTCTCCCCATTACTCTGATATACGGCCAGATTGGGAGAGCTTGATTTCACTATGTAACGATTTCAAATATATTGAAAGTAAAATTAACTCGATATACCCCCGGCCTCTCCCGGGCGGCGGGCGTGGCGGCCACCGAACGGACCCTTATCGCGGGACCGTTTTCGCCCGCACCCTCAGCAAGCGTGCGTGCGTGTGGGCGGGCGGGCGTGTGAACGAGAGCGTGCGGGCCAGCGTGGGGTGGGGGCGGGGGACCGACATGCCCGCGCCTGCGCCCTGTGACCCTGCTGGAGCCGCCTCCGCCGCTGCTGCTGGTCGCTTGATAATGGAAAAGCTATAGCTGAGCTCTGAGCGTATTTATACCTCTCGAAAACCGGGGTGATTTATTATTTCGATAGATACGTTCGATTGTTCGCGTTAATGCCGCGCGTTTCGGAGCCGCTGCGCGCGGGTCGACGCTGCGCGTATGCTGCGCGTGCTGCGCGAGTGATGGGGGTGGGTGGGAGGGAGGGTGGGGGGAAAGGGGCTGTTCGGATTAAAAAATAAAGCGCGAAGAATCGATTGGTTCACTCTCGATGCTGTATTTTTTGATTAGCAAGTGCGCGAGCGTTCCCGTGCTTAGAGAAATCTTGTTAAGATGCATTAAAAGTAGCTGGAGCGAAAACTGAATGTTCGCCGTTCTATAGGGAGATGGAGTTGGAGTTTCGAAGTCGTATTCAGCAAACTATGCAATGCGATGAAGTCCAAAATGCTGTAGGCACTAGTGAGTTGTTTGAGACTAACGTTATTAAAGGAAAGTTGAGTTTCGAAGCACAATGTAATGATATTGACGTATTACTATTGCAGAATCCCGAAAATTCTTACTACTGTTGTAAACTCATTCAAAAGTCATTCATAAATCTAATTTAATTTATAGATCTAACAAACGAAAAATGTAGTTTGTAAATATCCTATCTTCTTGAAATATCACTGTCTTGTCCTGTGCTTGGCTCAAAAGCTCGGTACGGGCCAGGGATGACTATTATTACTGAGACTTCATGAATTGAGAGTTTATGTGAATCCTTAATTATTATTGTGTAAACGTTAAATCAACCACGTCTAAATTGTTTCCAAATAATGATATCCTAAAAATATAACCACCAAGTACAGGTAAATTTACGAAATTTATGTATTCACTAACCACACGGGAAGAGGTTACAAACTTAAATATGGCATATTTCAAATATGAATGGGTGTAAACGAGAACGGTATAAGTGATATTTTGTAAATTCTGATTCTGTATTCTGTTTATTTAAGTCAATATCACTATAAAGCCGTGGTGGTTTGTTTAATCTTTAAAAGCACGGCATTTCAATTGTTCATTAAAATCGCGAAAATACATTACCACTGACATATAGCCTAAAATAAACAGTTTTCTAAGGATTTATAAAATGTCACTTATACCGTTCTGGTTTTCACCCAGTCATATTCTGTTAGTGATACATCCTTTACAGGAAAATGGTCAACCGTTAGAGGAAGTTCTCTGCCTCTGCGCAGATCGAATAAGTATCTGCAACGAACGGACGGAGCGTCATCGCGGGACTGTTTTCAACAGCAAGGAAGCCGGCGCGAGTGCGTGCGTGCGTTAGCCTATTGAAGCGACGCATTCTTCTTCCACAAACTACTTTACTAAGGGAATTTTGTTAATCGGAACCGCTAGTATTCGGCCCAATCGTAAATTTACGACCGGTGACCTAATGTCCGATTGATTATCTTCTCCAGCACAGAGCTACCTACTTTATATTGCTACAGAAATCTTTCTGTTTTTTTTTGTTTATGAAATACACTACCTCGCTTATGGAATTAATGTCAACCGAACCGCTTTTATTCGATCCAATCATTTTTTTTACTTTTGACCCACGAAATATGTTTTCCTGCCAGTACCAGTTTTCCTTTTGTTTGAGAATATTTTATAGACATTGTCTCGTGCAATTAAATTGCGAAAACTCTTACGAAATTGTTATTCATCGCCCCTGCTACCCTCAACCCAACCGGTAACTTTCCGTCACGTGACTAGTCGCCAGCGTTTGTTTCAATGAAACCCCAAGCAAACGTCTGCCCACCGTATCACAGTTCCCTCGAATCTTATTGTCATGGAATCCCCTCCACCAGACCCCATTTTCTCGGACGGAGCGCGGCCGGCCTCGGGGGCTGTTCTGTATTCGCGCGGCGAGCGGCCGACGACTGCATTCCCGGGCAAAGGTCGCCGAAGAGAGAGGCCGGGGCGCCGCCCCTCCCCGCTCCGCCCCCCCGGCGAGACGGCGAAGGCGCGGAACTACTACGCAAGTGTCCGACATAACGCATGGAGCGCGCGTTCATGTTTAATTAGATCGCGCCAGAATTACGTGGGCCGTGGCCGTCTGCGGAGGCGCCTGCAGAGGGGGAGAGAGAGCGGGAGGTGGAGGTCTGGGTGAGATGGGGTTGGCGAGGAGGGACAACGAAATGTAGGGCGCGGAGGTTGTGGTAGAGCAGTGGAATCAGCAACAACATTGGTGGAAGCGTCGGTGGGTGGGAGCAGGTTGTCTGGGATGGGTAGAGGTGTCAAGCGTAGGAGAGGCGGGAGGAGGGATAGACGGGGGAGGCTGGGGCCATGGCCAGGTACATGGCGGGGAGCATAGGGGTAGGAGAGTGGGGATGGGGACGTGGCTGCATAAGGGAAGGGAAGGGCGGCAGGGACGTGACAGTGGGGTCGTGGGAGTGGGGGGTGGTGAAGTGAACGTGACGACGGAAGTGAAGCGGTGAGGGTGAAGCGGCGGGGGCAAAGGTGCGGGGATGAAGCGGCGAGGGTAAAGCGGTTGGGGTGAAGCTGCGGGGGTGAATAGGTGGGGATGAAGCGGCGGGGGTGAAGTGGCGGGGGTGAAGCGGCGAGTATGAAGCGGCGAGTGTGAAGCGGCGGGAGTGAAACGGTGGGGAGGGAAGCGGCAGGTGTAAAGAGGCGAGGGTGAAGCGGTGGGGATGAAGTGGCGGAATGAAGCGGCGGGGTTAAAGCGGCGGGGGTGAAGCGGCGGGGGTGAAGCGGCGAGGGTGAAGCGGCGGGGGTGAAGCGGCGAGTATGAAGCGGCGAGTGTGAAGCGGCGGGAGTGAAACGGTGGGGAGGGAAGCGGCAGGTGTAAAGAGGCGAGGGTGAAACGGTGGGGATGAAGTGGCGGGGTGAAGCGGCGGGAGTGAAGCGGAGGGGTTGAAGCGGCGGGGGTGAAGCGGCAGATGCGAAGCGAGTGCTGCGTGGTGAAGGAGCGTGGAGGAGGTGACGGGGGCGTGGCGGCAGGGACTTGGTTGTGTAGACCTGGCGGTGGGACGAAGCGTCGGGAGAGAAGCGGTGGGTGCGAAGCGGCAGGAGCGTGGCGGCAGGGTCGACACAGTTGGGGGCGTGTGAAGGGGTGGGAGGGGGGGAGCACGCGAAGGAAAAGCGCGTCGCTGCGGAGAGCGCGCGCTGGCGCTCCGGGGTGTACATCTCCGGACGTTGCTTTGCTCTCCCGCTCCGTCGCGCCGCCGCGGTCGAAGTTGTCTCGGCGCCGGAGGACCAGCCGGCGACGGGCTCTCTGGGGTGTGGAGAGGAGATGAAGTGTCCGGATGGGCACAGCGAGCCAAGTGGCACCGAACAGAGCCCGGCGCGGAGTGCCAGGCGCCCTGGGCGCGGTCAACTTGGCTAAGCCACTTGTAAACGATGCACGGCCTTGGCTATCGCATACCAATGCTATCCCGGTGGTACCCGGAGAACACTCATAGGGGCGGGGTCAACGGCTGTCTCCTTAATACATTGCAGTGCTACTGGAGGACATTTATATATATATATATATATATATATATTTATATATATATATATATATATATATATATATATATATTGTGACGTACCTGGTGATGCCGGGTATTTCACTGGGACGTACCTATCAGTGCAATACACTGTTCGGGCGCCAGCTGTGACGTACCTGGTGATACCGGGTATTTCACTGCAATAAAATCCTAATGGAGGGTATCTTTTCCGTGAATGGGTCCCTGAGGTAAGTTGGTATAACATTGGGAAAGTTAATTAGAAAAGAAAATACAATCATAAACAATGTTTATTTACAAGCTGAATTTGTTAAATACATGATCTGACAGTATTTATACACTCTCCCTTGGTACCAAGATTAGGTGTAATATGCATTTATCATACCTTCGGGGCCCCGACCAAATACCTTCGATGCTTGGAGCACGGCTCGTGTCGGCGGGGGTCGCCGACCTCGGCAGCAGCTGCGTGCCGTCGGCGGCTGACGGCAGGGCGGTCGCCCCGGCTGGTAACCTGGCGAATTCTTCCTTATGCAGCTCCTGGCACCTCGGCGCCACACCCTTCTCTAATTACCTTCCGTCGCTGAACTTAATTACTCAACCCGCGGCTGCCACACGTGCTGGTCACAGTTCCGCGCAACAAAGTTTCAATATTGTTCTCACCACACTAATTAATACGAGTGCAATCGATTGTTCTATCGGCACCGAACTCTTATTCTCATAATACTATCGGTGTTCACTTCACCTATCTATTGTTTAACAGTTACTATTACTTTATAAACTACTTAGCATGTTCATTTTATCCATGCATTAGCGGCGAGCTCTTCGCCGCTCCGCTAACGTCTTTCTTCTTCGCAATTCTCCTAACGACCAATTCCCGGTCGGGAGCACGCCGGCCACGTCCTTCATCGACGGGCGGCTCGGCCTGACTGTCCTAACGGCTGAACATCTTCGCCCTTCGCTGCCCAGCTCGTAACCGACATTCTCACGCTGTCCTCGCCGCGGTGGCAACGGTGGCGGTAGCGACCGTTGCTGGCTCCCGTCGTTGTTCGCCGCGCTTGGCGTACGTACCGCGCAGTCCAAAATATATACTGATTACTTACACTAATATTCTAATTAGTGTAAGGGAACACATTCTGTGTTTCAATATATATATATATATATATATATATATATATATATATATATATATAAAACTAATTATACATGCATTTGGCAATATAATTACCGATCTTTCTACAAAACTCTGTGTTAAAATATTCGAAGGTTGTGAGGAACGGCGAAGCCATGCATATTTTGAACATTTTTCGAGACTGTGGTCCTTTTCACGAGGAAACGAAAGGTCACGTCCTTGTTTTAAAGAATCAGTTCAAAATTAACTACGTTGTTGAATATGCACAACTATTTTCTAAATTAAAAGATACGAAAATTAGTTTCCAACGTGTTTATTATGAAGTCATGATGTAAGAGAATGCTGGAGTATTCATAAAGCATTTATTCATTTCGATGATTTCGAATTGTTTTGTAAACATCTAATAAGCGTTGAAAGACGAAACTGTCGCTTAGGGATAAGAAAGATTCTAATAATAAAAGTCCTAAACGAAGAAACGAGATCTTCTTACCTAGGCAAACATAGAAGGAAAAATATTCGCTGGCGTCTCTCGTTGACCCCTCCCCTCAATTTGTGACATGGGACTGTTCAAATAAGTCCGAAATAAGAACGGAAGATTGCACATCAAAAGGTCGAATAACGAATATCGACAAAAGGCAAGAAATGCATGTCAATGTTTACGAGAATGTGTGTTCTAAGGTGAATCTAAAAAGGACTGAATGCTTACACAATATATGTAGGGCTACATTCACTAACAAAACAATATGAATCAAAGAAGAATAATGAGATAAAAACTAAAAATAATGGATTGAGTGGAGAATAATGCAGACAAACTCTGGGAACGCAAGTGCAATGCACATGGAATGAAGACAGGAGAAACTATTTGTTCGCTATTACTAGAAAGTCCATCAGTCAATATTTCCAACAGGATACCGAACTGATAGATCTATCTCTCATATCCCATCGCAAGCCGACTCATGAAATTTAATTTGTTGTGTGTTGAATTTGAAGTACTTTAAGGGTGCGAGGAGGGCGGCGAGGGCGGCGAGGGCGGCGAGGACGTCACCAGGGCTTGGCTTCCTGGTCCTGGAATGCGCGGGTCACGGAAAAAGGAGGGACGTGAGCGTCTTAGGAAGCAGACGCGAGCAGGGCTTTCGAGATGTTTCGCTGTTCTCCACAAGGCAGTGCACTGCTGCACGTACGGAAAAGTAGCGAGGGACTCTATCTGTGCAATTCGGTGAAATGTAATATATTGGAATTTATTTAGTGACTGTGCAAGTACAAATACTTAATTTGATCGAAATTCGCAAGGCTGTATATTTTCATTACAATTGTAATACAAATTATCGCAATAAGAAACAACTTAACTCCTTTGACATTTTTTCCACATATAGGTACAGTTTCATATTTATACATAGGAGATAGTTTTGCCCCAACATTCCGTTTATTTTGTGTGTTATTTACTCACATTTATTCGTTTATTGTTATTAATATTACTCTAATTAAAATATTTTTTAAAGTTTTTTCTCGTTTTTTCACGCAGGATTCCGGATTTGAGGAGCCATTAAGTATACCTCTTATCAAAGTTAAATACTTAGAACCGACCGAAGAATCCTCAACCCCTATAGAATGAGCACCCATTCTACTTTTGGAATAATTTTGGAAAGAGAAATACCTAATTTTTCTAAATAATAATGTAGAATTTTTTAACAAGGGCAGTTGCTGTTATGGCGATTGGTATTACCTAAGAAGACTCAAATTTACATATTTCTTTACATTCTTTTGAGATTTTATCAGCTTTTGCTTTATTCATGTTGTGATTTGAAGAATGTGTCACATAATTGGTATATGGTTTTATTTTCTTCACGTTCCTATATAATATAATGTCTGGTTTGAAAGACAGACTGGTGACCAAGCAGAGAGATTCAGTGGATTTATTGATCTTGTGTGGAAGCTCATTGCCATCTTTTGACACTAAGGGCATGAGTACAGCCGAGAAAAACCAGGAAGCCGGGTAGTGTTTCAAACGTCCACCAGACACTGGACTCCAGTTTGTAGGCCCACTGCACTGATGTCGAATTTATAGACATAACTCTGATTATTGCGTAATCTGCGTTGTGACGGATTCTGTTTAGAAGTCTGCACTTATCCGTATACCACCAGCACAAATTCAATGTTTAGTACCCTTTCCCGCGTGCTCATTGCATCTCACTTGGCAGTAACGACGTGGGAATCTGCAGAAATCTCAGGATGCCGGGTGGCGTTTCAAGTTTTAAAACTGTGGTCGCATACTTGCCTGCGTGGACGTCATAGCACTAGATGAAGAAGGTCCCTGGTTTTCACCGTGACGAATCCTAAATACCAGAAGTGAGTTCGCTGTGGGCGTGCCCACGTGCCCGGCACCCACGCCCGACGACGCTTTCCTTTCCCAGCGCTGCATTAACCTAAAGGGGCTCGCGACGGGCGCGAACCGCGGCCGACAGCGGCGGCGGCGGCGGCGGTCCGCCCTGGCTTAGGCCGCGCCCCTCCCCGCCCGTTGCCGTCCTTTCCCCGCCGCGCCGCCCGCGGGCCCTTCGCAGGCGCTCCGCTCCGAACGGTAAAAGCATTTTCCAAGCGCTCGCGCCCTCGCAGGAGGTCTCTTTAGAAGACGCGCGAGCGTGTCTCGGCCCGACCCCGCCCCCCGCCCGTCCTCCAAACCCTTTCGCCCTTATCCCTTCTCCACTCTCGCACCCGTCCCGCCCCCTTCAACACCCCCGGCTGCGTTGAGCGCCCCGTTCAAGACCTTCCCCGTTCCGGGCTCTTAGCCTGTCTCGCGTAGCCCCGCTGCCTTCTCCCTCCCACGCACAACCCACGCCGCGGAAATGTAGGCGCTTCACCCACGTGTCTTCTTCGCTCGTCACTATCCCGGACATCTGCACCTCACCCAGTTCCTCCGTGTCTCGCTCGTCCATAGATTGATTCATCCCGCTTGGCTCGTTTCCACCTTTCATCTGGCGGGCCAGATTTTTACCCTCCACGCTTCTCTCTAGCTCTAATCTCCGCGCCATATCCCTTATCCATTACCCGCTCTTCACTGCTCTCCCCATCATTCTCCCCAGTCTGCTTTTCACCAACGCGCTCCCGTCCACCGCACCTAGGCCCCGCTTGGCTCCACTTGCGCTCCCGTGAGAGCCCCGCCTCCCACCTCTCTTAGCTCCATCCCTCTTAGTCCCGCCCCAAGCCCCGCCTCCTTCAGCCCCGCCTCCGTCAGCCCCGCCTCCGTCAGCCCCGCCTCCGTCAGCCCCGCCTCCGTCAGCCCCGCCTCCGTCAGCCCCGCCTCCGTCAGCCCCGCCTCCCTCAGCCCTGCCTGCCTCAGCCCCGCCTGCCTCAACCCCGCCTGCCTCAACCCCCGCCTGCCTCAGCCCCGCCTGCCTCAGCCCCGCCTGCCTCAACCCCCGCCTGCCTCAGCCCCGCCTGCCTCAGCCCCGCCTCCCTCAGCCCCGCCTTAGCACTGTTCCCCTGAGCTCCCTCCTTTGCAGTTCGCACCGCGGCACCCTACCCGCACCCCTCTATTCCCGCTCTACCCCACCCCTGTCCGTCCCGTTCGCCCATCGCTGCCCCCTAAGCAAGCTGGCGCATTCGCGCGAGGCTCGCAGCCCGCTCTCATTCTCTCACTCTCCCGGCGAAGAAAAAACCCTCTCGACCCTCCCTTTACTTCGCACGCTTCTAGGGCGTGGGAGAAAGAGAAGGATGGTAAACGCGGAGGTGCGGGCCACGTGCGTTCTTTGTTGGCAGAGAGACGAGTACAAAATGGACGCCAAAATCTCCGGGTTTTTACCTTTGCGCGGACAAAGAGCTTCGGCCATCACAAGTGCGCGCCAAGATCTGCGGCTATACTTTGGATTCTACAAAAACGCGTCTTCTCCAGCCCTAAAGTATCAATAGTAATAACTTTTTAATATATATGGGATACACGTTCTTATATTCCACTGAAATTACGTATTTCTAGATAAATACAAGCTCTAAAATATACTGACGGAATCAATTAGTCTTAAAACAATACGGACATAAAATTAACACATTTTCACTATGGATAACCGCCTCGTTTGTCGTAAAAAAGAACTGTAGGAACATATTCCTTCGACACCGGAAGCCAATTTATATATATTCGTCTCACTTTTACAAGAAAAATAAATTGTATGTCAAAAAGATAAAAGCTGGAAATGCGGAATTGGGACAAGGTGCAGTTGCTAATTGAAAATGGCGAAAAAGAATTCCAATCTTTTTCAAATGAATGTCAAAAGGAAATACGTTGTTTTACATAATAGTAACATACCGTTATATATTCACATTAATTTCTTGTACATGATATAAGATATTTATTTAAGAATTGAATTCTATGAATCTCTCGAATTACATCTGATAGAATTAAATCTGACTGAATAAAATTAAATCGATTTTTGTCAACTACACATTTCTTTCAGAACTTTAAGACATACGGGTTATTAAATAGTAACAAGTTTTGATCATAAGACGCGATAGAAACTCGATTATTTAATGAGAATGGACTGACAGGACTATCAAAAATAACGAACAAAGCCACAACACACCCAATAAAGGCTTGTTGCTTTGCAATTAGATATACAAACAGAGTTTACAAATGAGAGAATTTTGCAGTTACGGGAATAAATGGATATTTTGGTAAGGGCAAGGTTTAATGAATTGCCAATATATTAATCTTCAAAATTAAAATATTGTAATGGCTAAGAAAACATGTACAACAAAAATATTTTACAAAAGGTGTTATTATAGTTCTAAAAGTAAATTTAATAAATTTGATGTATTACTAAGTTATAGATATTATTAATTAAGTCATAGATTTTTTTCTCGTAGGCTGATTTGATTGTACACGAATATCAGGCAGCGTCACATCACATCAAAAAACAAGCCACAAAAATTTGCAGTTATAAAAAAAATTAAAATAAGAGAGAAACTCAGAGTGGCCGCGGAGACTTCCGGGCTAGGTCGCGCCGAGCAAAGCAGGACTTGGTGTTTTGAGGCAGATCGAGACGGAGATGGCACACGTGTTGTGGAAAGGACATGTGAATTGGCTGAGGGGTCACGAACTGGCGGGAACGGAGAATCTGAGCTGGACAGACACTAGCGGATGGAGTTGGTACGGATTTCCAGGACCGGACGTGGCAGAGCGGTGCTTGGAGCGTCAAAGAAACGATTCGGAAGGCCAAGTTGGTGGACTGAGGCACAGGTGGGGCGAAGGGTTGCGCGGGGCGACTTGCGTTGTTTGGATGGCGAATAAAACAGGGAAGCGGGCTACATGAATCCATCGATCAATCTGCGACTAGCAGTACCATTACGATTGAATGGATCCGGGATCGAGCAAGACAAAGAGAATCGATGGCAACGATAATGTGAAAGGGGGTTTGGCAGACATTGGCTGGAATGGCGGGGTGCAGGACGATCAATGCCGCTCAGAGTTGGCTGGAACCGGCCTCCAGGATCGGGCAGGTCAGAACGAGGCTGGTCGACAAACAAGGGAACGGAATGGGGCAAAATCTGAAGGGGAAAGGGCTGACTGAAACGAGCAGTGCTGCTTAGCACTGGACGGATCCGAGCTCCAGGTTGGGGTGGTAAATGCGCAACTCGGAGGAAGAAGGAGGAGGGGGCGGCAAATGTGCGGATGAGAACGTGTGCCTTCCACACGGGAGCTGGAGGGCCATTAGGACCAAACAGCGCCGTACGGCAGCGACAAGCTTGAAGTCCCTCACGTCCTCCCTGGCACGTCCTCGGCCGGTCGCTGGGCCACCACGCCCTTCGCGCCGGCTCGCGCAGCACCCGCAACTATTTTCCAGCGCTCCTTTTATGGCGGCCTTTCTGCCCGAACGCGCTGGACGTTGCGATGCAACGCTGCGAAATGTGCCTCCACGAACGGGGCGGTCCGCAGATCTTGGTCTCGTTGGCTCCGGTGGATACTCGCATTTGTGCGGGAGGATTGCTCGCAAAGGGGCTTAGTGGACTCGCGTGCTTCTGTATTCTGGCTGATCAACTATTCAGTCAGATGATTCGCAGGGCTTACATCAGTTATTAGAGGAGATATTACAATATATATTGCAGAATATACTTGTTTTTATTAGTAATAATCTATTGTTATAGACTAAAGAATGCGTAATACCTTATTCAAACATATATTCCTGTAAAAATTGTTGTCATTGCTGATTGTCACCCAAGAGGAATGTGTGTCATGGACAAAAAGTAAAACAGATGTGATGACGACTTGATTTTGTAAGAAGATGAAGTAATATTTTAGTTGATTCTGTAATTGCGTCATAAAGATACGCATACAGTGTTGATAATTTAAGAGATAATGCACGACGAATACAGAAATTGAATGAAAGAGATACAAGAATAACTAACACTACTAAAAGGAACATTCTCCTATTGGTAGTTTCGTGTTTTTTTCTTCATCCTTTACATAATACGAAACGTTAAATGCAAAACGTTAAGTGGCCTGCAAATCGTGGCAGACGTTGTTAATGAAATTTCAAAATAATTTAGTTTCTCGTGAAATAGGTTGCTGCAATTTAATTTGGAACGTTCATAGTTCCCAAAGTCCGTTGATAATGTCTTGAATCTCAGGGTCAGTAACTTCAAGCACACTAAAAATAAATTTTCTACGATACGCGGAATATAACAAAGTTACTGTTCGAAGTAAATGAAAGTAATTTCATTACAGAGAATATTAGGGTTTATCTCGTTCAATATGTTTTCAAGTAATTTACGAGTAGATAGAGAGATGAATGGTAATAGCTTATCGAATATGAGATGCATTAGATGAAATAATTTAACAAAATTATTGAAGTTATAAAAATAAGGAGTGGTCGGCGAAATTTTGCAAACACTAGCGAGTTGCAGCAGACGTGGTTTAATGTAGTGGACAATTCGAAAATATTAAATAAATAAGGTTTTAAAATGCAACAATATTGCTGTTGAGGATGTCGGAGGATGAAAGAACCAGAAAGTACGAGTGTGTTTGACGCTTCTTTTTATTTAGAACTTGCGTAGAAGAAATTTTTCAACATATGAAAATATTTTTAAAACGGTTTCAAATGTCGGCGGTGTCACATTAAGCTAGTAAACATAGAATATGAATATGATGCTGCCACTGCATGGATGATAATTTCATTAGTCCTTTTAGTGGATTGGTTCCATCAATTCTACGCGAATGGAAAAGCCATCAATTATAGAGAGCCAAGAAATCAGCAAGTTTTGTTTCAATTTAACACTTTCTTTTCCTAGGAATCAATTCGTAGAGATATTTATCAAGTTATTTAAAAATTTGGTTTTCTGAAGACTATTTGATTTACCAGTTAGTATTAACATTTACAAGTTAGAATTATTGCACTTACACGAGTAATAAAGTGATGGCCGCAACTATACTATGTATTATGACAGAAAATCTGAAAAAATATTGTTTTAGTCAATTGAAATTTAGTACGTCAAGTGTTAATAATTTATACGCAAATTCTGCTCGTCAATAATTACCGTAATTTATTTAAAATTGCCAGGTCCATGTTTAAGATCACAGTGTTCATCAATATAATTTGTATAGTAATCGCCGTATGTGAGCAGTGTCTGCTGATAATGCATAAATATTATATTCCCTTTAATGTCTAACATTAAAGCTCGTTTTAACTCGCTATTGGCTGGAAGTGCATTAGATTCGCGGAAATCAGGGCTGGCGTGAGTGATAGCGGCCGGACGAGAAAAGCGCGATCCGAGTGGAGTGGCTGCGACAAAACGTCCATCGCGCTGCTCTTTGCACCGACGCCCGCCCCTCCCCCACGCGGTCTCTTGTCGCACGCCGCTGCTGTCATCGCCGCAGCCAACCCCAACCATTTTTATTTGCCTCCTCCGCCGCCGCTGCCAGCACTTGCTCCTCGCTCCTCCCCCTCCCAATTTGACGAGCACACTCCCTCAGTCGCCACCCTCGCCAATACGCCATCACTGTTGCCTCCGCCGCCGCAGGCGCTGCTAGCACTGCTCCTACTGCAGCTGCTGACCGCGCTACACCCTGCAGCTCGCCATCACACTGCCGCCGCCCCCTCCAACCCTCCATCTGGACATCACAGCTCCTCCTCCGCCCCCGCAATCCTGTATCTTGCTCCCTGCCATGCTCCCGCGCCATTGCCACCATCCCCTCCATTTTGCCATCACGCTTGCCCAGATGAATCCCCTTCGCCCCCACAGACGCCACCCCCTCCAACAATGTTCCCTCCCCCGCCACAGTCCCCGCTCCCACCACCGCCACCATCGCCGCTGCTGCTGCCTACGCTACCCCCTCCTCGCAATTTCACTCCCACCACCCCCTCCATCTGGCCTTCACTACTCCTCCTCCACCCCCGCAATCCTCTATCTGCTATCACTGCTCCCCCACCACTGCCACCATCCCCTTTTTGCAGTCACGATTGCCCCTTCGACACTCCCCCCAGCCCTACACTCGCCACACCCTTCAACACTCCAACACTTTTCCCTCCGCCGCCACAGCCGCTGCCACCACCGCGTCCCCGCCATCACATTCCCGCCGCCCCTTCCATATGGCCATCACGCTGGCCATCACTGCTGCTCCTCCACCCCCGCAATCCTCTATCTTGCTATCACTGCTCCGCGGCCACTGCCACCGTCCCCTCCATTTCGCCGTCACGCTTGCCCCGTCGCCGGTGGCCCCGCCCACAGCCTTTCCGCGTGCGGGGAGAGGCGCCGACGTGTGCTGTGAATGCGCGATCGCGCCGCCCTCGGCGCTGACTGATTGCTCACCGCCCCCGCCCCCGCCCCCGGCGGCCACGTCCACGTGGGGCCGCGGAGGTGGGGTGATTGAGTGGGTGAGAACTCTATCCTGTATGAATGCCACTAGCTCTAGGATATGCTTTTCGATGAAGATGTACGAGGAGCGTTTTTCTTTTAGATATGTTATATGGATTTAACCGGAAGACAGTTAAATTGAATTAAAAGATAATAAATCTAATATATCAAATTTTCGGTACCTCGACTTCGTGTAAAGGGAGAAAATTGTTACATTGCTGCTTCACTGAAGTAAATTAGTGTGGTACGTGCATGTAATGTGAGATGCTGCTCTGAAATTGGTAATTATATTTACAAGGCCTTATCATTATTATTATTATTATTATTATTATTATTATTATTATTATTATTATTATTATTATTATTATTATCCAAATAGTAAAACCTAGAGTCGCTATCCTCGCCATTTTTGAGATTGCGATGTGCAAATCAAACTAATAATATATAACGATGTCTTCGTGTTTTATTGGCTATTGAGTTCACATATTTATTTCATTTCACATATTCTGACATACTTCTAAATTAAAGAAGAATATTACAGTTTTCGTTTAGCCTTTGGTGAGTGGAATGCACTTTAATTATTTGGAAATTAATTACAGATCAATATTGCCAAATAAATTCATTTGCGTTTTGAATAAACAATTAGTGAAATATTGGTGCGGAATGTCACATTTTTAAAAACCATGTGATAACTCATATTTAGTTGGCATCACGGTTATGTATCGTTCATTTTATATTTCAATAATCTAGAATGTTTACACAAAAATATATTATGAAATTTAATTTACAGTACACAATATATCCTTTCTAGTCCCTATAAGAAAGTATGAATAATATCTTTTTAGATTATTTCTAAAAATATATTGAGAAAACGGTGAAAATCTGAAAATAGCGTAATTGCATGTTTAGAAGAACGAAATGTAGGTTTTAGAAATGCATGTTTAGAAGAACGCAACTGCAGAAAGCCGAAAATTCCTCAGATAGTTTATCGGCTTAGAAAAAACTTCAACTTCAAATGTACATCTTAGTATTAATATGGAGAGGATAAAGAAAGCGAGAAAAATGTCTAAAAAACGAATAAAAAAACAATTATGGAGAAGAAGAAATATTATAATGTAACTTGTGAATTTAATTTTTCAATAAACATCGCTCTTTGTACACTTATGACAATCTTCAATTTTTTGAATTGTTGAACAAACAAAAACTGTAAATAAATGTAATGATTAACAAATGTGAATCATGGAAATTTAAACCACTTTCCTGAAACGTAAAGTTACTTACATTCGTCAACTTGTCCCATGTTCACCAATGTTTTCAAAACTTCTTCAAAACGGCGATGAAAACTAAAACCACAGTTAAAAAACTTTGAGAAAGTGTAGTTCAGTGCAATAGCTATCTGTACGTTTCAAACCATAAGATTATATACGGACGGCGTCTGCCACTAACAGAGCTAGGGAGCCCGCAAGAAGCGAAATTCCACCTCTCAAGGGCGAACACGGAACGGCCGTTTGGCGCAAATGGCGTTTCCATAGAGGAAATAAGAAGGGCGGGGGACACGGGGCTGCGGGCGACGGCCTTTGTTATAAATTCCAGCCACCTTGATTGTTTCCATCAATCAATGTTCGCGGATCAGAGTGGCGCGGCGGGGAGGCCAAAAGGCGGAGAAAGCGTCGGGGCGCCGGGCGAGGAGCGGCGCCGGCGCGCGGGGCGGGGGTGGGGAGGAGGAGGGGAAGGGAGGGGCGGGGAAGGCGCGGTATGATGTACGCGCCGTTCCGGGAATGTTAAGGGCCCAGGAAGTGGTCCATTTAAGGCAGAGTGGCGGGCGGGGCCGGCGCGGGGGTGGGCGGGCCCGGGGCGCGGACGCCGTGAGTTGACTGCCGCCGCAACCTGCTCTGCTGGCCCGGCGGTGCCTCGGTGGCGGGGGGGTGCGTTCCACCGGGACGGGGTGGCGGACCGGCTCAGGGCCGCGGGAAGGCGAGAGGAGCGAGCGGCGATTGGAACAAGCCGCGGGCAGGCGCGGGCTGGGACGGGGTTGGGGGGAGTGCGCGGAACGTGGGCGAAGGGGGAAGAGGGTGCGGGGCAGGGGGTGACAACAGGCAATGGCGGGGACGGGAGCGAGGTTGACTCGGAGTCGGGGGACTGGATGGGGCCAAAAGGCAGTTACGACAGCGGTGGTGGTAACTGAGACGTTTTCGAATCGTCAAATATACAGACATGGAGACAGGAATAAAGACGATCATCTAAAAGTCTACGTAGCGGAAGGTTAGAGATTTCGCGGAAAATGCGAGAATGTATGTTTAGGAGTTTTAGTGTTACAAGGTTCATAGAGTGACATTTACTATCATATAATATGAGTGTAGGATACAGAATCGGTAGTTTCTGTCTTTAGAAGGTAGATCAGAATAGAAGTGTGAAAGCGAGATCCCAAATGTAGCAAAATTGTGTCTTCAGTTCTTCCTTGAAGGTACGTAATCTTTCAAGAGATGGTGCAAATTGACAATATAAGAAACTGTACTATATGATTTACCAGGTACGTATGTTTATGGTCATTAGTACCGAAATTATAGTGCATATTTTGTACCGGAATGTGGCAATGAAATGCATGTGTGTGTATGTGAAGGGAGATTCAAAGATGAGAGAGGAAAAATGGCCCCAGTTCGTGGTCCCTTTCTTAAGATACTTCAATGACGTTCGCCTGATATTTATTGGAGAAACCCAGGAAAGCTACCGATTAGAGCACCCATTCGCTAGGATGTCCCTGCAAACAGCCGTTGCATTCGACTTAGTAAGGTAGCTAATCCGCCACTATTGGGATCCAAACCCAAGGACCACACAGCCAACGACACTTAAAAAGAAACGGCAAGGTTGACTTTGAGATGCCATAGGCGGTATGTTCACAACAATTCTTAGTAACATTAAAATTTAAACATTAAAATGTCACTTGAATTCTGTAACAACTGTTTATACACCTCGACGCTTGATAAATATTAAACCAACACAATTTCATCCTCACACATTTCTTAAATTGTACACTACATTATGATTCTAGATGAGACACATAGGTGTTAATATTTTCTGCACAATTTTAAATGTTTCTTTCCTTAAAGTTTAAGGATTAGAATTTAAAACTGAACCTGGCACCCAGAGTCAGGGCTAAAGCAATTCGTCTCACTTTCCACTCCATCGTTTGCAACCGTTACGCTTTGTAAATTGTGCCATTACGTTTAAGCTAGCTCTAAGTTAGTTTAAGTTGCAGTACTTAAAGATAAACGCCCTCCCTTTTATTATCGAAGACGCAAGTCTATAATACGCAAGGCTACATCGTAAAAATGATTGAATACATTCTCGCCGTCACAGGGATATTGTGAGAAGGAAATATTTACGGCGTCAAGAGTTAGTTTTGGTAAAGCGAAAAGGAACAGCGTGCAGGATACTGTGGGAAGGAAATGTTTACGGCGTCAAGAGTTCAGTTTTGGAGAAGCGAAAAGGAACAGCGTGCAAGTGGGATGCAACACCAGCACTCAACAACGTATCTCTCTCACGAGATTCTCAGCTTAACGGAATTCAGTTTTCTTCCAAACGCCATGTTCCTACACGGAGCTCATGATACAATCCTGTCTCTGCGGCACGAGTGTTGCGATCGAGGCAGACAAGTTTTTGGCTGGCCAATATTTTTCAAGGCAAGGCACTTTCGATTTATTTTAAAGGAACTATTTCACAAAACATTCAGCAAGCACTTAATTATTGATTCCTTCAAATGCCGGTATCAGTGTTTCGATTCTGAAATGGTTCGATTCCAAACTGTTTTTTCTGTAATTAAAAATATAATGTTGGTAGTAATTTAGTGCGTAAATATGTAACTGTTAATTTTGTTACTTATACGTCGGTAATAAAAGAGTTTGTTTAACTCGTGATACTCGAGCATTTCACAACTTGCCAGCCAATAGCCAGCCAAGAGAAATCAACATTCAGAACGAAGAATGAGTTTATTTTATTTGTCATTCGACTCCTCCATACTGATAGTTATGGGAATCTTGTTGCAGTGAAATAGTTCTTTTGTTCCGTCTTGTATTACATTGTGCGATGATTTAAATTCCCGGTGTTTCGAAAGCACACAAAAAGAAAACAACAATTCTTCGCGCACCAGTGCTGTAAAAAATTAAAGATTCTAGGTAAGTTTTAACACCAAAAAAAGCAAGAAGACGATAAAGGTTGCAAACACATGTAAATAATTTCTTTACACAACCGTTATTACGCGCTGAAGCAACACTATAAAATATGGACAAAATTTTTGGTGTAAATTATGCATAGTCCTAATGAAATGACTGAAGCAGTCTTTGCCGGTTTTGAAGATGAATATTAAAACACAAACGTTTCCTCTTCAATCCTTAGAAGACCTTTTCTACGAAGATGTTATTTTATTCACCATAATTTAACTCCGCATTAAGAAGCTAGGCTTTGGAATATATCTAGCACTGAAATTGAAGTGAATATCATTAAACTTTGTAATAATTGGAGAAAAAGGAGAAGTATGCTGCTACCCAACAAAGAAAAATATATCGATACCATTAGAATTTGAATTCACGCTCTTAAAGTACCTACAAAACAGCAAAATGTCATAATAATTGCGATTAATGGCCTGCACGGGTTAGAGCAATCCGTTCATAGAGTTAACGAACATAAACTGTCCCGCAACAGAACACATCCAAAGAAAAACTACCACCAGAACACATTGCAAGGTAAACCGATAGCTGCAAGCGCGTTCCATGTACCAGTAATCTAGAACCTTCCCACGCTCTGCAAAACGAGATGAGGTATATGAATGGCGGAACACGATTCGCATTAATAACACCTTTCCGTGTCGAATTACATGGTGATAGGTACTTATGCTGTCATTTGACAATATTGTATGGAAAGCAAAATCGATCGAATCCCAATAATGCGAGGGACTCTTTCACCCTTTTGATTTCATTTCGAGCCAGACTACATTAAGCATTTAATGGAAACACGAATAGTTTAGAGATAAAATAAATGCAAATAAAGCGAAAACAAGAGGAGCGCGTAGGGTGATACGACTCTCACCAACCGCGCTCACTCAAAGCTTGCGACATCGCGTGCATTTTCATAATGAAACGCAAATTATATTTCACCCTAAACTGATTATTAGGCAGTGAAATATGATGCACTGAATATCAAACCCGGAATAAAACAACGCAGCTATTTTTAATTTATTACATATAAAGCTCCCCTGCCTCCACCTCCGGCGCATAATTCAGATTCGTCGAACACTCGTTGCCTACCTCGGCGCATACTTCGCATTGGCGCGTGCAGCACATGGCTCCATTAGCTATTCGTTTGATGTGCTCCTCTCTCCCACCAGTCGCCGGAGTTCGACGCATTTTATTTTATGCGCCCGGTGAAACTGGACCAATTCTCAGGGCGCTACTATGTCAGGTTTTTCGGTGCGGATAGGCGGTCGCATAAAACAAGGCTGTAATTAGCGAAAATATACGCTCAAAATGCACGTGAGTTCTCTTGCCGAGGGCAATTGAACTCCGTTTTTTAAAGCGGTGTGCTCTAAATTATATGTATGACCAAGCGTTAGTCATGATCGATTATTCCGCAAGGAGTAAGTAAATAACCTGTGTAATTATTCAATTGTTTTTTCTACATTTTGTTGAAAATCACCGCTCGATTTTGGAGGGAAATAATAACGAATGAGCGCGTTTGTCATTGGTTAAGATTATAGAATTGCTGGACTTCTCTTTAAAAAATTAAAGAAGACTTTGTTAGCAAATCTGAAAGTCATAAGCTACAAAATGAGATTTTTTGGATGTTCTACTGCATTTTTGATAGTTCGGTCACTATGTAGCATGTACCAATAATTGGCGGAAACGCTGACTGTTGGGAATTCGATGTGAATGTATTTTCACTTTTGGAATATTTCAGGAAGCATATGAGAGAACATTGGGGAACATTTGAGAATTTTTTTGGAAACTTTTGAGAAATCATTCAAGGAATTTTTAGGAGAAATTTGAGGGAACATTTGTGGGAACATGAGGCGGGTAATGTGCAGGAACGTTTGGGGAACATTTGGGAGAACATTTGGTGGAACATGTAGGAACATGTAATGAACACGTGTAAAAATATGTAGGCAATTATATGGGGGAAAAAGAGGGTATTCATGCCTGAAAAATGTGAATATGTGATCATGTCAAAATAGGAAACATATGATGAACATGCAAAGTAACATGCAGACAATATGAGAAGAGAATATATTGCAAAGCTTGTAGGCAAACGTGCGGGGGTAAGGTGCTGCGAAGAATTTAAAGAAGATTTAAACTCTTTAACTCTCTCTCTCTCTCTTTTAATTTCTCGCTACGGAGTAGAGAGTATGCCTACGTACTCATAATGCTGCGCCAATAATTCTAATGTTTGTCAGAAAAACTCTTATTACAGAGCCTTGGTAACAAAAAAGTTGTTATATCTAGCTCCTATATTTAAAACAAAATACTCTAACACATGGTGTAGTCAGAATCCATGTTTTGTGGGTCCTACATACCAAAAATTGAATGATGGCAAAACGTCTGTCTATCCAATCAGCCTCTATCTCTGTCCGTCCGTCTGTGAACTACTAAAGCGGCTAAACTGTTCATCCGATTTTCTCCAAAATTTATATTTCACAATCGATCTGGCTTATGTCGCAGTCATTTGAATTTGAAATTTATACGTCAATTTCAAGAGATATTTCACACGAAGCCCTTGATACATTTTCCAAATTTTCAAAACCTTAGCTCCATTGGTTTTTATTAAATTGTATTGTTGGAAAGTATAAAGGGCGTAAATTCTTGGCTATTCGGGAGACGCCGCGTCGTTGGCTGAGAGGCCGACGTTTCGCCTGACATGTCGCAGGCTTCCTCAGGGCTGTGACGATGCCTGTGGTTACTGCCCTGAGGAAGCTTGTGACATGTCAGGCGAAACGTCGGCCTCCCGGATAGCCAAGAATTTATGGATTCCAGCCGCGGAAGCTTAGGTGTGCATAAAGGGCGTTTAAGAGAATGGGGTGGATAAAATGTTAGTTAAAAACCCTGAATTTCTAAAAATTGCAAAAAATTCCAAATTTTTTCCACGTGTTCTTACAACTATAATTATGAAGAGGAAGATTTTTCCCGTAATGAAATTTGTTCCTGAAAGATAGATTTTGAAGTAAGGTCAGTTACAATTTTTCGAAAATTTGAGTATTTTCGTGTAATTTTGCGTGAAAATACGGGCGATAAAGAACGTGCTGTTTTAGCACCACTAGTTAAGTCTTCTGCTCATCGTAGCAGGTTGGTCAGAAATGAGTAGAAAGTAGAAATGTGTACAATTAAATTGACGCGTTTATAGGTCCGTTATGACGGGACTACAACACATCAATATATATAGTTCTGATATTCGCCTGAAGTTGGGCTTCAGTAAGAAGTTATTTTCGCTTTTAAAACATTGATTTACAAATTGCAGAATGTTCACACGGTTCCACCTAAGATATTTTATTTCATTAATCTACATTTAGGCATAGGAAATATTTAGGCATAGTGTGTGTGTGTGTGTGTGTGTGTGTATGTATGTGAAACTCAAGGTTATCTAAAGAGGAGAGCGGTAAGTTACTCTTAAGCGAGAAAACGTAGATTCGTCAGTGAAACTTATTTATTAGGTCAAAAACATTCAGAACGTTATTGAACCAACAAATGTATTGGAGCACAATAATCTGGGAAGCAGTATGCGTCCACCGAGCCTAAGAACGAATCTCGGGCAAGAATCACGAAGCCCTCGCAAAACCCGTTTATCGTCCTGCGCGTGGAAATCCTCGTCCAACGCGAGATCTGCGCGGCGCCCCGACGACCAGCGCCGGTAACATAGTTTGAACGTCAAAGCGTGAAGAGCAAATTAAACGAGTAATTATTCAAATGAACCCAACTTACCCTTTCATTTAAATAACCCCCGGCCCGCTCTGAACCCTGTGATTTAATACTCGACCGCGTAATGCGTTTAGCCGGCTGACCGGCTGGCGATCCGATTTTACTTCCAGCTGCTCGCGAACTTCCTGGAAAGGCATCAGCAAGGGCAACACAAGTGGCAAGAAAGCGAAGTAGACGATACATAAGGCAAAGTGGCAGTTGCTCTCAATATTCTTATCACAAAATGAAAATATCTGTTATATTTTTTAAAGGGAAGCTCTCAAAATGTGTCTGCCGATGATTCCTGAAGGCTTCTTTACATGGTACAGTTACAGGCAAATTCTCATTCAGAAACTTTAAGATCCCAAACCAGAAATATATGAAGCAAAAAGTCGTGTTAACACGATCTGCGCTATTTCAGTGCGAGTTGCTACAACACGTCCCAGGGACACTGCCGACAAACGAATTAATTGCGACGACCGAGATCATTCATTGACGATATTTGTGAATGAGCGTTTTGAGCTACTTTATTAATATTATTTTAATGAAACGTGGGGAGAAAAAATAGAAAGGCCGTCATTGCTGTCGCTAGAAGAATGATTGTGACCGGGAAGGTTTTAGTGGATACATAGGAAAAACGCTCCAAATAGAGGAAGTCTTGACTGCAGAAGTTAGATTCAGTAACCGCTCGTATTTGAAAGTGTCTGTAAAATGAAACCACCAGAAAATCTGAAAACTCGAATCCGTCACGCCAATACACAATATCTTACGACTATCACTTAAACAAACCACAAAACTGGAAAAGATGGATAATTTCCTCCGCAAAATAAATCCATTAGTGATGATTCTGCTACTAGGGTGCTAACTGTACTTTTCTTTATGAACAAAAATCAAACATGCTCAAACATTTGCATGCAGAAATAGTGCTGTATGAACTGCTTTCTGTAAGACCAATCTGCACTTAAACTACGTCATATAAAATGGCCTTGATACTGATCGTGAATTCTTATGATTACATGATGAGAGTAAAGTATTTGTGTCTCACATTTAACAATGAAGAGAAAGATAAAAAATACTAACTTTCGTCTTGAAAAGGATTTTAGATGAGTAACTGATAGTGCTACTATGACGTAAGAGCTTGAAAGCACACGAACCACACAAGAACCACGAAAGCAAGAGAGAAAAAAATGAAGTATTCATATATCCAGAAACTTAGAAACAGGGTTGCTTTAACCCTCCCCGCCTTTATATATATTCATTGCAAAACAAACTACGTAAGGACAGTGGTTAGGCGTGTTCTCCAGGGCCGTACGAAGGCTGGCGAATAGCGCACTTGAATATGAATGCGCGCGAGAATGAGGCAGACTGGCGGCGTATGATAAATAAAACATGGAGCGAGCGCTCGCCCCGACTTGCGCAGTGCGTGGGAGGCAGCGCAGGTAGATATGCGCCTGGAAAGGAGCTTCAATATACTTTAGAGGCGGTGCACTTGGTTCGGTAAGGCACTCTGTGGGGCCGCGCCTTACACCTGAGATTTTTTTAGCGCTGCAGCCCGGAGACGTTTCCCGAGGTAACGCGTAACACGAGGGGCGAAATGGTTTTGATGCGTTCGCGCTGCATTCTGCTTCTTTCATGACGGAAGTGTCAGGATTGCGCAACTTACATACTGACGATTTGCATGGTTATGGTTTAATTCGAGGAACAGGTTTTGTGGTGAGAAGCTAAATGAATTTTTATTAAAAAGCAAAAAAACAAACAACAAAAAAAAAACGAATCAGAAGAAATAAAAATTATATACTTAAGTTTTGTCTATTTCTTTTACATATTCCATTGTTTATCAGTGGTGAAACGGTTAACTTTTGGGATCACATACTTGACTGTTCGGGTTTGAATGTGGTAAAGATCTGATGGGGAGCATAGCCGACTGTCACATATCGTTAATTTACGGCATTTAAAATGATATCAATGGAATCTCTGTGATAAATTCTACAAAGATTCTCCACTCTATTGATACCTCCGTTTGTTACTAAATGGAATAGAGGTATTACATCTGCCGTCTGCTGCACTACTCTAAGAGCGTAATGCAATTTCTTGGATGAAATAGGGATCTTCTACTCTAGAACGCTCACAGCCACAAAATGTCTCGCCAGGGCCACTTCCTCCCCTTATTAATCTCCCTCTCCCCTTTGCGAGACGCTCATCTCACCGCGTGGAAATAGCAATTGCAATACTCTCTGTAACGATTCAAAGAGCATCCAAGAACAAACTGAAACAGATTGTAGTAACAATCCTGAAAACACGTCTAGAGGAAAATATTTGTGAACGAGATCATTAATCTTCTCTAGCAATATTTGCCTAAACGGCTGACAGAACAGTCGGAGACAAGCAGCACCCTCTCCAAGACACAACGTAATTACCAACGAGAGAGGTGGCTCGGCATCAACTGATGTCCACGTAGGCTTCCGCGGCTCGAGTTCATGACTTCTTGGCTGTCCGGGTGACGCCGCGGCGTTAGCTGAGAGGCCGACGTTTCGCCTGACGTCGTAGGCTTGTGCGTGATCTGGGCTGTCCGGGTGACGCCGCGTCGAAGGCTATGTTGCCGACGTTTTGACCATCTTGTCGTGGTCTTCCTCAGGGCCGGTGTACCAATTCGCCTGTCATATCGCTCGCTTCTTCAGGATAGTGAGTCACTACCCTGAAGAAGCCTGTGACATGGCAGGCGAAACGTCGGCCTCTCAGCTAACGACGCGGCGTTACCCGGACAGTCAACAAGTCATCAACTGATGTCACTGCAGTGTCTTTGAGCAGGAGGTCCTGGGGATCGAGTCCCGAAAGTGGCGGGGTTTTCGACACTAGCTTTCCAGGAGTTGTTCAGGAGTTGTCTGGAGAAGAAATCCAGCCTCCGGGTGCTCTGATCGGTAGTTTTCCATGGTTTCACCGTTCAACACCTGACGAATACTGGAGCAGTAACCTGATAAACGGGCTACGGACCGCGCGCGGTATTCCCTTCCTTTCCCGTTTCCTATCTACACCCTTTACTTACACACTTATATGCTTTCCCTTATGACACATGCCGGGAGATCCGTCAGGAGCTTTGAGCTGGGGACAGTGCCCCGCTGATGGGAGATAATGTTGGGGAGGACAACTCAGCAAGCCGACTTGTAGGACGGCACCGTATCTCGCTATCGAGCGAAGGAATATCATGGGCCACCTCTCGTGAAAAAGAAATGTACTCTACACAAGTGACTAATGATTTTAGCAATTCAGGCACCCGGAATCACTAATCAAGCGATCTAAGAACCTAGTTTTCCCAGAACTGACACAGAACTCTCCCTGTCCCAGTGGCAACCAGTGTCTATGGCTGCCCTGGGCCTTCCTCTTGGACTCCCTGTTTCGGGGTTACTATTTTAGTTTTCCGGAGCGCCAGAATTTTATAATTTAAAGATGATACATTGAGGCGCACTTTGACACTCCAGTTCTCGCATTCGAGATCCTTGGCGATACAATTAGGAGATGTTTCACTTCGTATCATGAAATATGTAGAAGTTTTTTGTGTCCATATTTGATTGTCCAAAATGTTTTTAACATATTTGAGTTTCTTGAAAAATGTCATGTTTATTTTAGAAATGAAATATTGCTGCGAACAAAAGAACTGCCAACACTTTTTAGTCCTGAGAAGAAAAATAATTGCAATGTAGAATATGAGGAAAGTTATCGTTGGCTTTTCCGATAATACCTTCAAGTAAAAATAAGGCAACGCCACGTGTTGTCTCATTTATTCTTTCAAGGAACAGTTAACTAGCTCGTCTTCACTCCTGTTACAAATATACACTTAGTTTTTCTACTAATATATTTTCGAATTGATGGAAAGCGAATAGAAAGATTTTTCACGAGTTTTAATCGACTTTCTGTGTTGTTTTGATGGTGTAATTTGAAACATATGACTTCTAGTTTCGTTCTCCATTTAATACCTCTAATTATTAAGTTCAACCTATTTGTTCATCACAATCATTCATTGGACAAAATATATATACCGAACTTGAGATATTATTATTTGGCAGTACATTTTGATTTATGTTTTGATATATTTGAATTTAAATTAAAGAATAATTCTGTAGGAAGAATATAATATATTATTTATAATATTACTATACACTTCTAGAAATGTTTCATTCTGAGAGAAAAATGTGCAAATAAAGAATACAATTAGTTTCTTTTCGGAACCATAATATAAAATAATTCCAACAACTCAAATCGTTTGAGGATCTTTCTAAAAGGCAAATGATATATTTTTCAAGAACAAATTCTCAGAATGTTTACATTGTGTATACAAATTCATATTTTGAAAATAACTAATCTGCTACTCAGCTAGAGATTACCACCACACAGAAGGAGAACCGGTCACAATGTGGGTCTCGTTTCACTGCATCTAATGTCACTAAAAATTGTGAAGTAAGTTTCTCACATCTTTTGAAACAATTCAGGTATTCTTAGGATTTGGTTCCACATCGCTAATTCAAATCAGTTAAATGATCTACTAACGAACAAAATTACAGCAATAATTTTGCTGAACGCTTACTATAACCACAGAATTCTGAGTTTTCCTCAAGTCTAAGCTCCCGATAAAGAATGCATAACAAAATAAAAGCTGTCGCCCCACTCCAAGCGTAGTGCACTGGGCCTCTTGCTTGCAGGGGAAGGGATCCTAATGGAGCGGTAACGGTGTACATTTTAACGAATCCAATAAAATAAACAACCTTCGGCCAGGGTTCATTAGTAAACTCGTTTGAATATAACAAGCTCTCGCTACACGAAGCCTCCTCCCATTTGGCCATGCGTGCTAGGCCTCCTCTAATCAAGTGTGCCCCATTCACAGGGCAGCATTGACGACACGGGCCCTATTAAAGCTCCGTTTAAAACACAAATTATTGATACTCGCCGTTTAAACCAGTGCACACACGCGCAATAAATATATCAAAGGAAATTAATGAATTGAGCACTTTTATACAAATTAATAGCAGTGCTGGTTGAATCGCTCGGTTTTAGCGAGTGCTCAGATTAATAAGTACGTGTGCGGACTTGATGTTTAATGGGTAGTCAAAAGCGCGGAACTAAGTGAGGGATGGATGTCGGCGTGACGTTTTCGAGCTGTTTGTCCATTAGGTATGTCACACCCGTAGTTAAAGGCGACTTTTTTTCCAATTGCAGGTTACTGCGTTACTTGCGAACTCTTTTTTTTACAGTATTTAGTTGCGGTACTTTACGGAGAAAACAATAATTGATTGCCGCAGGTTTGAAATCCTGATTGTGAAATTTTGCTCTAATTAAAAAGCGCGGGCGCAAAGCTATTGCAACTACCACCTGTGAGCATATTATTTACTAATATTGCACTCGTTTCTCACTTGCTTATTGCGGACTTGGGGCAGAATCGCCGCGGGCGACGGGGGGGGGGGGGTGCGGCGAGGCCGAGCAAAGGGGGAGGGGCGCCAAAGCGGATCGGCGCCACATAAATCTATTTCAATAAACCTCCCAATTTGCGAGCCGGCGCCCGCTGAATGGGGCGCGCTGTCATCGCACGCAGGGGGCCTGCCGGATGAAAGCCGGCGACGGGCAACGGCGGAGGCTCGTCGACGGGCGGAGGAGGGCAGGAAGAGTGCGGCGCTGAGCGTGGACATGCGTCGCGGAGCGGAGCGGGGAGAGGCGGTACGAGTCGAAGTGTGGAAGGGAGTTGTCGGGAGAGATGGGGAGTGTGCTGGCGAGGAATGGGGTGGGGAGGGGTGAGGCGGGAAGGGGTGGTGAGGGGCGTGGTGGTGAGGGGCAAAGCGGGAAGAGGAAAGAGGAGAGAGGAAAGGCGGGGAGGGGCGGGGAGGCGCTCGGAGGGACGAGGGGTGAAACGCAGATGGGAGTGGTTGGGAGGGCGAGGCGGCGACAGGCATCGGCGGTGGGGGAGGAGCGAGGAGTTTTCCTATTTCTTAACGAAAAATGCTGGCAGTGAAATTATACTTCCAAAAGATGACTAATTTCAAATAGCGTCTTATAAAATTAACTCCAAGTACTGTCAATGTAATATATTACATACTCACGTTCTGCACTATTCCAATGCCTTTGGTTGTGCACGACAAATGAGTATTTTAGACTTTTAAAACACATCCTGTACTAAAGGTTGAAAAACCAACTTTACTCACTTCTCAGAGTAAATTTGAATGGATTAACAAATGATTAATAAAACATCATGTATAAAGTGAAAAACGAAAAAGAAATTAAACTCACTGTCAACGGCATTGAGGTTGGTTTTTGAAAATTTAGAACATGGAGACTCATCCATAACTATACATGTTTTCTTACATTTTCGCCCGTTAGGCGGTATTCCGCGAAACCAATTTCTGTCCCGCGAGAGAGAGACCCTTTTCCCAGCCACAAAGCGGAATTCCGCCCAATCTGGCTACCCTGCTCCTTCATGCTAAAGGCGTCACAGAGGACAAAACACACATACAATCTGGAGAAAGGAGATGATGGACAAAAATGCAAATGGGTTACGGCAGAGAACAGGAGAAACCGACAGAGAGAGGGAGTGGGGAAGCAGACTAAATATGATAAGCGGAGTCGAATAGAGATAATGTACTATCGAGAGTGTGGACTAATGGACAGATGGAACGAAAGCAAATGCTTGTCAATGACGATTATACACTGAATGGCAGTGATGGAGGCTAAATAGAGTTGACAGAAAGAATTTAGATATTTACCAAGTTAAGTGCACTTACGTTCAAGTAGAAGAAAGTAAATTTATAAGTATAGTTAAGTTTCGATTTTCATTTAAAACTCTGAAAAGACGTTTGAGCTATGTACTAAAAAATTATTATTGCTTGCTGTTATAAGCCAAGTTTGTAGTATAGAAACTAAAATTAATATTCACTTACAATTGTAAAATTAATATAATGAACACTTATCAATGTCCATTTGTTCATTATTTCATTGTTATCGATCTACTGAGGGGTCTTGACATATCCTCTCAAAGAAAAGAGAGACTAAATACAGAAAGTTTTCGTAAGTTCAAAGAGTGTTATTAAATATGTAAAATATAAGATTTGTAAGTGTATGTATCGCAAAGTTTAGCAATTGTTTCATTCGCGTCCTTTCAGAAAAAAACAGTGGTTATACTTCTGAAGTGCATTGTAAGTAAGGTGTAATGAAACCAAGGAGGACAGGAAGATTTCTTTGCCAGGTTCCCATGTACCTTTGCCTTGTACAGAATACACGTACAGATCTTGATAAATATAAAAACATTTCCTTGAAATTTTCAGAAACATGTTGAAATAACTCAGATAACAATAGATCACTATTCACAGTGAATAGTGATCTATTGTCTCAGGATGTGACAACTTCCTTTATTTCATTAGGCTTTGAAACAATGCTTTTGAGGGCTCTATTTTCCGTAAAATGAATATGTGGTACTTTTCTAATTTTTCTATCGCCATATCCCACTCGTATATAACTTTCGGCGGGCATCCTTGCTGTTCCAAATTTTAGGATATGTCCCAACTTCTCAAGCCTGTTTTTAACCACATTGATTCTGGTAGTGTGGATGTTTCCTGCACAAATTCGTTTAATTTATTCGAGATCTTTAAATGATACCATACACGGTTTCAAGCATATGAGTAATTATTGAGTAATAACACAAAGAATAGAAGAGGTTTCGATGTGCAACGCTTTAGCACAAGACTTGCATTATTTTTCTAACCACTATTCGCATTTGCAGATCATATATACTTATCGCTTCAGATATTATCCCCTGCGACATAAGCATTGCTAGCTTTTTCTGTCGTATGAAATCTGACAATGCTTTCCGATGCAGGCATCCACGGCAATAAATGCTACTCCTTGGCTTTCTACAGTGTTAAGACTAAAACAAGTTAATGTATGAAATGTGCGTTGCAGCTGACCTTAGGGTCAGGTGACCGGTTAACAGAGGGATATAATGGTGCCTTATGTACAGATCAATTGAAGCGTCCAGTGAGAGAGGGAGCTCACCCACAAAATTCAAAATATCGATTTATGAACGTATTGGATTACGAACACATTGAATTTGTTAATAAAAAAATGTTTTGAATTTTGTGGGTTAGCTCCCTCCCTCACCGGATGCTTCAAGTGATTCCAAGAAAAACGGTCGTTAGTATGGTTGGCCACTGAATAGAGGTGCTCGATTCCACAAATTTCACTGTAATAAGCGAGCGCGGAAGCTCGGAGGACGGGGCGGAGATAATCGGAAGACAGGGTGAAGTGGAGCCGGAATTCAGGGTCGGAATGGGCGGGGCGTGAGAGGGAAGCGGTAGTAAATAAGAGCCGGGAGGAGGACGCAAAGCCGGATCATCCAGTAATTATAGAAGCACATCCTATTGGGCGGGCTGCGTGCCACGCACTCTCAATGCCGTCCCCGCCTCTCGGACCTCTCTTCACATCCGCATGCTCAGATTCTGTCCTCCAACGCGCGTTAATACGTGCGTGGAGTATGTCACAAGGATGCAGAGCATCATGGGACTCCAATCATATTAGACTGTGAGACACCTTTGACCATATTTCTTGGGCCTCACGAATGTTATTCTAATTGCTTGTGGACCTGAAGTGTAAATCTTGGATGCACACATGTCGTTCAAATGAATAGTCCAACGCGCGTTAAAACGCGGATCCGAGTATGACACAAAGACACAAAGCTTCATGGGACAACAATCATTAGACCTTGAGACACCTTTGACCATTTTTCTTGGGTCTCACGAAAGTTATTCCAATTGTTTGTGGACCTGAAGCGTTTATCTGGGATGCATACATATCGTTCAAATGAAAAGTGGGTGGAAAGAGTCGAGCTGATATATCTGTACGCACGATCTAAGCTGCATAACGCATTTCCTGGATTCGTCAGCACAATAGACCTTGAAAGTACTAGGTACGAACCAGAAAAGTGGCAAGACGGTGGGTCGGGAATTCGCTGGTGAAGTCGGCCCAGTTGCACGAGTCACGTGATAGCTCGAAAGAGGCACGGAATCACGGGGTAACTTGCGAGCCAGTGTGAAGTGAATTGTGGGAATGCTGATGAAGTATTTTTGACATTATTTCCTCCTAGCGTGCAGTGGTCGATATGGCTGCGTGACCCCTCGGATAGACAAAGAGGCTAAACGTGCACCGAAAAAAAGAACCGTTGGAGTATACAACATCCATAATATTGTAACAAGGAAACATGTTACAACGATTCTTTTTTTCAGTGTGTGTCACCAGGCAATTCAGATGAAGTGGAATCTCTTCTGGCCACCCATGAGCTGCGAATGTGATGTTCATGAGATGTTCACCCATTATGCTGCGAATCCTTCCACTTCTATAGCTACCATGGTGGTCGTAGGGCCAGGCAATGTGATGCTGCGAGGACGATGTGGACTGAATTATAGTTTCTCTGAAGCGTTCGTGCTTTAGAGTGGGTTGTGGAAAACAGATCGTAAAGCGTTATTTTGAGTTGTAATATATTAATAAATATTACCTTTAAGTAGATAATTCTTATTGGGTCGTCTCGTGAGAGAACGCCCGGTTAGCGGCCCGGTTATAGCTCAGTCGGTGATGGAAGGAATCGTTAAACAGATACAAAGGCAGTGCAAAACAAACACTTTGATCACTGGTAAAAATTACTTTTATTCCTGGGCAAACAAATCTAATGCCCCAGGGAAGTTACATTAGCAAATTGAGAAAATTGGGTGAAAAGAAAAGAAGATGAAAAGTTAGTATTCAGAGTAAAGCTTAAAAACTAGGAAGAATTATGACTAACATTACAATGGTAAAAAAAACAAAAGTTACAGGTCTATGTGCCATAGCGCGGCACCGCATTACAAAATTTTACACAGGGACGAATGCCCTTGAATAAGACTGCCTGGAGAAAGGTCTTTGCGCGCCCGGGGAGGGCGGGCGCGGTCGAGGAGGCGGCTGGGCGTCCTTCAAAAGAATTCAGCGGAGGTCGACGGCCTCCCGTGCCAACAGCTGAGCGGTCGGGTCGTTGACGTCACCAAGGGGTGGTGGCGCGTGGCTGCGGTGGTTGAACTCGGAGCGGCCGGGATTCTCTCGATCTCAGGAGCGTAGCAGTCAACTATGCGTACCTCTGCTAGGGGGCGACGGCGTCTGGTAGTATCTGGCAGAACTGGTAGAACTCGGAGTGGCCGGGCGATCTCAGGAGCGTAGTAATTAACCATGTGTCTCTCTGATTCTCATGGTAATTGTCGAACACAACTTCGGAAAGTCAAGAACTCCTTCAGATAAACATTCGCCTCTCTTCACAACTAATTCCCACCCCAGAGAAGTTTTCTCTGTCTACTGCAGTCGGCTCAATGCTCAGGCTCGCAGTAAAATTATATAAATCCCCCATAGGCGTACTTGCCCGAATAATTCCCACCCCAGAGAAGTTTCTCTCCCCAACTGCCCTCAGCCTAATGCTCTGGCCCCGTCTGATGCTCTGGCCCTTCTGATGCTCTGGCCCTTCTGACAAATTATACAAGTCTTTCAGAGACACACTGGTCTCTCCCCGACGAATAGTTACCCCCCCAGAGAAGTTTCTCTCCCGACTGCCCTCAGCGTATTCCCAAGCTCTTCTGATATTCTATCAGTCGAAATCGTATCAAGTCAACTTTTGCCCCCACCCGCTTTCTCGTGTGCTCCAGCTCCTTATAATAGTTGCGTCGCTATTGGCCAAAGGTAACGACGCAGTGCACTATTTTCAACCAATCGCGACGGGGAAGCCACGGAAATTTCCGCTCTCTGTGCCAGCTGCGAGTGCACAGTGTTATTCTTATTCCTTCTAGAACATCGGCCATGCCCACGCAAGGGGGCGCGTTGTCCGTGAAAGAATTTATCACTCTGGGTTTCCCCGGATGTAAGCGGGCGTTCTAGAAATTTCGCTGCTGGTCTTGCGACCACGTGCCTCTCTCAGCGAATGTGTCGACGCCAGCTCTCATAACGACTTCGTTAATGGGCCGGGGGCGCAAATGGCTGTCACGATAAGCGGGGTTGCGCGTGTATCGCCATCTGTTTACTCTCCCAGTAGAACTCAGGGTGGCCGAGTTTGTTTTATTTAATTTTCCTGGTATGAGGAAATCGGTATCGCTACATTATATTCTTTCAAGCGTCTGTAGACCTACTCATTTCCTGACACATACCAATACACATCTAGACAATGTCATAGTGTATGGTAGATATGGCTCGAACGATGGGTGCTAGTAGCAAGAGGTGTCAATGAGCATTCTAAAAATTTTCAAAGGCAAAAACAGCAACGCTTCTATGTCAGTTCCTACAAATATTTTCTTCACATACTTCTATTTACAGTTCGTTTCTAGGGGACTATTTGAAAACAACATACGAGGAGAGTATATTGGTGTCCTTCTTTATAAGCCTCTCATTAAAACGTTTCTAAAGAAGATAACGGAAAATTACTTGTACCTTGACAAACATTCCGTGGTAAACTACATAAAATTAGAAAAAATAATTCATGAATATAAATACATGAACTCATATGTATATAAATGAATAATTTGCAAGACGGACAAATGAAGAATTAATAGATTTGACTGGTTTCCTGAAACTGAATGCTGTATGACTATAATAGTTTTAATACTATTTATACATAATTAATTCGTGTGTAAGGTCTAATACACATAAATTATTTAGAGTATTATGTTTATATTAAAAATACTCTACATTACACCACTGGCAATGCTGAGATCTTAATTCAACAATTAAGATTCACATATTTAAAATACCTTGGATTCTTCGAATACCGTTTATATATAAGGAAGCCGCAAATCACAACCAAGAGAAATAGTTACGATTATCACAGGATGCATTGCCGATAAAGATCAGGTTCTAGTTCTTACCAAACACAGTACTAATATACAAAATGATAATAAGACTGGTATTAATCTACCTAATACAGACCAGTATTAATCTGCAAATACCTTCAAACACCTCAAATATAGAAATAGTTTGCAGAAGTAACTCTTTAGTTATTCTAAATATAACCGGAGGCCCCCATCTAATACGGAACTATATAATGATTTGAGCATACTTGCGACATACAAAGTTATCAGCAATAACATAATGTAGTACTAAATAAAACTAAATCAACATCCAACCAATTTGACCTTGAACGTACTGTATAACTGTGACGATTCTTAGATATCCCACTCCAAATTGAAGTGATTATTTAAATTATAAATGTGACGCACTCAACGTTGTAAATTTCTCTTCACTGCGAAAATCATGAATGCCATTTCGCGAAAGTTATTGTAATTGGAAATCAGATGAACACAGATCGGAAATATGAAAAAAAAGTGTAAAAAAAAAATCAACACTCTAAAATTATGCGAGCTTTTATATTAGTTTTCAATGCACATGATATATGCACACGTATTGGATACAAATTTAATAAAACATTTAGCATGAAAGTTAATACAGTTTTATGTGTATTTTATATGTTTAAATATCAATTCGTTTAAATTGTATAATGAACCATTGAGGTCGGTTAACAAACTTATTACATTTGTTGTAAAACTAAAATCCATATCGTAAGTATACATCTACATAAAATTGGGAGTAATCATAATCGATTTAACTCCTAAGTAGAATACGCTGAAATACAATGGATATTCATGTATGTTGAAGGAAAATTTATTTAATAGTCTTTTATTTAATAAAATGTTAAATAATTATCAATTTATCTTAAATAAAATTACAAATGCAGATAAATATATTTGTTCAGATGACAATTATAAGGAAATCATGAAACATCTGATAGTGAAATAGAGTTCAAAATTATTTCCCTGACCATTCCTGAAAAAAAAACATACACACAATTTGGACTCAAGCGATTCTATTTTGAAATACAGTATAGGTACATTCTTTGAACAATACTAAATATTTAATACTTTGTCATCGAAGAGAACATCACCTCATTTTGAACAATATGAAAATTAAAAATCATATAACTTGTTTTAATAACTCTAATGCACTAGTCAATTCTTGTTTTACGTTTGAAAAATGAACTGAGATTTTTTTGATTAACAGAAATTTGAAATTGCTTATTATATGCACTTTATTTGGGAAGAAATAATTATGAAAATTCCTGTGAAATTCATTGGTAGTCCATCAGGATTTTATCCGTCGCGGACCTCTCAATGTTCCATGATATTTTACTCATTACGCGCGAGGACGTTTTTGCTCGGCCCCTCTCACGACATCCGTCAACATTTCGACAACCCGCCGGGCCAGCGGAGGTCCCCGTCAACCGAATTTCAGCCGGGACGGGACGCAGCCCGCGTCACGTTCCTCTGCCACACAAAAGGGAGGCCGGCGACTCGCGGCGGGTTCCCGGCACACGCGAAAGAGAATCATCCCGTTACCCGAGCCAAGGTGTTCGACACCGACGTAATTGACATCTCGAATTCCGCTGCGACGCGCGACTATCGATTACTCGAGAGCGCGCGGAGAGGCCGAGCGGGCGGGCGGCCGGTGGGGGTCGGCCGGCTGGGCAGCCGATACGGCCCGCTGTAACGTATAGCGCTTGCGATGTCAGATATCGACAAATGAACCGATACCCGGAGGTGGAAGTGGCGGCGGGAATGGTGTCGGGTGTGGGGGACAGGTTCCCGCGCGGTGGCGGAAAGGACGTCGCCCGGTTCCGGAGATGGGTGCCGAGGACGGGGAGGAGGATGGGGTAGGGTGCTGGAGTCGGGGTGTAGCGGTAACTGCAGAGAATGGTTCAGGGAGAGGATTGCGGGCCGTTGAGATGAGAGACGTGGACTGCCCGGGATCGAAGGTACCCGTGGTACTAGGGAACGCGGATGAGGGGAACAGATCGTTTTAATGGGAACAAACTGGGCGAGGAGTCGCCAAGACGGAATCGTGCATGTGAGGGGCAGAGAGAAGGGATGTACAGTGAACAACGCACAGAAGTAATGAGTCGACATGACATTAATAAAAAGATATTATATTTACTATATTCATTGATCTTTCTTGTTTTACGCAGATCTGTCGTAGATATTTCACCGCCATTAGCCATTCACTTAACTCCTCTTATTTTTGTTTGAAATAATCCAAACAGAGCAATAGATGCACTTAAAAGAGATACCGTGAATTAGGTTCGGTGAAGTCAAAACCTAAGTAATTAAAGGAAGAAAACTAACATTTATTCTCATATACTCACGATATCTGTAAGAAATTAGCGAACAAAAACACACATTTATTTAAAGCAGTTATTTTATCAGTGTGTGGTTAATATTATGCATGTTTTGACTCGCTCGATTCGCAAGAGTCATTTCGAAATTGTGACCTCATCAGTTTTATTTGCATGTATTTGCTTCTAATAATTAGGAGATTTCCTTTCACTCTACGGAGCTACGGAAAATATGCGCTTTAGGCCTAATCACAAAAACAACAGTTTCTCCCTTTTAAAATTAACAAAAATACATATGTAAAGACATCTCATACTGTTAATCGTTCTTTATTTCTTGGAAGAAAGGCTAGGTGGTGGGATTGGTGCAGTTGTTGCATGTTTGAAGAGCGACAGCAGGATTTCAGAGATGCGGCATAGGAGGACGAGGCTGTGGGGTAAGACGGGGCTAGGATGTACAGTGGAGCGAGGTGAGAGGCAAGGCATAGAAAGGCAGAGCGGTTGAGCGGCGTGTGGCCAGCGATGCTGCAGCGGGGCGGGATGTGTGGACAGGGGCGGGGTGGATGGGTCGACGAGGGCGGGTCAGGTTGGACGGATCAGGGTGGATGGGTCGGGGCGAGGTGGACGGGGCGAGGTAGACGGGGCGAGGTGGACGGGGCGAGGTGGACGGGGCGAGGTGGACGGGGCGAGGTGGACGGGGCGAGGTGGACGGGGCGAGGTGGACGGGGCGAGGTGGACGGGACGAGGTGGACGGGGCGAGGTGGACGGGGCGAGGTGGACGGGGCGAGGTGGACGGGGCGAGGTGGACGGGGCGAGGTGGACGGGGCGAGGTGGACGGGGCGAGGTGGACGGGGCGAGGTGGATGGGGCGAGGTAGACGGGGCGAGGTGGACGGGGCGAGGTGGACGGGGCGAGGTGGACAGGGCGAGGTGGACGGGGCGAGGTGGACGGGGCACGGTGCCCATGTCGGGTTGGGAGTAGGCGTGCTCGTCAGGGCGGGGAGGATACCGCGGGGCTGGAGACGAAAGAAGGCTGGGCGGGAGATGACGGAGAAGCGGACCGGGGGCTGGGCTGGGCTGGGTGGTGGCGGCGAGGCGCCCGGTCGAGAGGTGCAGGTGGCGGGAGAGGGGAAGGGGTGCGAGGGGAGTGGGTGTGAGGAGAGTGGAGCCGGGGCTGCGCCCCAAACGCGCGGCTTCCGATGACGGCGCGCGAGCGGGAATGCGTATTTCACGTCTCCATAATGTGCGACGCTATCGAGCCGGCGCGGCGCGGCGCGGCGCGGAGTGGAGTAGAGCGGAGGGGCGGGGAGGGGCGCGGTGCGGTGCGGCGGACGTGCACGCGGTAATTACGCTAACGCCCGCCGCAGCGACCGCTGCCGCCCCGCCCCGCCCCGCCCCCTCTCCACTCCTCGCGCTCCATTACGTCGGGGAGCACTCGCTCTGCGAATGTGGAAATTCGAACCCCAGACACTGAGTGTTCTTGGAACGGATGATGTGGCTAGCTATCATGAATGAAGTTCAAGACGTAGTCGCCATTGTACAATTCACCACTATGATGTAATGAGGAATGGAGCTCCATAATGAGATTGTAAAATTTCCACCATTGTACCATTTTTGCATATCATATTATTATTTTGTGTATTGTAAATTCATAGTGATGTTTCTTCCTGCCTTATATTTACAATAGCCCTGAGGAAGGAAATTAAAAAAGCCCAAAACGTTGACAAACTAATGGTTTAATTTCTTCTAACCAGTCTATCCAAATCCCGTGAACTACATTCCTGAAGTTGTGCGTAAACGAATTGAAGGTAAAAAGGCTTCTTACAGGCAAATTATGAATAAAATTGACTTTCATTCAAAATGTTAACATTTTAAAAAATGTATCTCTATGAGCGTTCATCTAACATTTTTCTTTCGAAATACGTAGTACTGTGGAGGTTAAAACTGTAGTGAAGTGGAGAAGAAACCTCTTTTCTCTCTTTATTTTTCTACATAAACAACTGAAATTCCAAAACTGGAATAATAAAGTTCGGAAATGAGTTTAAAACATTTGTTTATAAGAACATATCATTAATATTTATTTACTTATGATTTACTCGTATCAGACCTAGTTATATTTCCACCTTATTTTGAATGGATTACCGAAATTGGTTTTGACTCTGACTTGATTCTGAATTTGACCATGCGGAACTTTGTGAACAACTTGTACTTTTGGTATGGAACCAATGGAGCTACAACAGAATAATTTTCCCGCATTATTTGCAACGGCTAGACAATATAATACTACACGAACTTGCAAGTGTTGCCAACCAGGAAAAAAAAATTCTCAAAGCTAGGAGTCGATCGCAGGTAGTTAGAACTAATATAACAGTCACGTTTCCTGTACACCATCAGCCACACAGCTATTTTCATATTTCCCGGCCCTTTTAAGGAGCTAAATATTCGCATTTCACAATTTTTAAAACTTCAGTGATTTTAGTTTCTTGTTTTGAACATGATTTCATTCAGGAAAAAATCTCAATCGTGAATATTTTAGTTTTGAAATGTATTTTTTGTTTGTTTGCAGTTTCCTTCATCGGCGAATCGAACTCTGTATACTTTGTTACGATCACTAAGGAAGCAGGAGACAAATATTTTGAACGATATCTTAGGTCTTCTGAATTGCTCGTTGTATGATACTTAACAAATTTTTGACATAATAGTTATCCAAGAAGCTGACAGGGTGATGGCTATTGAGTATCAAATAACGAACATAACACCAATTGTAAGAAACTGATCGAAGCATATGTTGTCTCGATAGACTATCGGGAAGAGGTATTGAGCATATACCAGGTACATCAGTTCGATTTCAAATCAGGGTCACTAATACTTTAAACAATTTGAATTATTATACACACTTGGTACCCAGTAAGATGCACGCATCAAGGAAGTCATTTACAGAGCGGTGGTTATTTCCGACGTGTCAATGCAACAAACTGACACGATGATGGGAATTGGGTAACTATTACCCAAGAAATATTAGCTTTCAAATATTATGAAATTGAAAGGAAAACTGAAATCAAAAGTTCCTTTTTAATTTTCAAACAACCAAAATTTTTTACCGAAAATATATTTAATACTCGTGTACAAAATCTTCATTCAACATTTCACTTGTAAATAAATTAAACTAGATTGTAAGTTCTTTTGAATCAAGATTTTTTTGATCTTCTTTAGTAATAAGTAAAGAGATGCGTATATTCCGTAACTTCGCATAGCACAGAAGTCCCGACTGGGCACTGGATACAGAAAAGAATGTGCAGTCCTGACTCTTACCCACAGTTCAGAGAGGGCGCCATCAATTGCATTACCAGTGTCATTCGGTTTCTGACTCCATTATAACTCATCAGCGTCATTAACTTCGACCGAAAGTGAGTTACCCTTAAACGATCGCTTAAAATAACAGCTCGCCAGCGCCAACAAAAAGAGATACCCTGGTATTAAAGTGAGTTACGCAGATCATATTTTCATTTCGAACTTTGCCGTTAAAGGCATGCGCTTCGTTTGGAAAGCAAAGTGCGTTGTTTATAAATGGAAAAGTACATTAAACTGAGTCGCTTGTATAACATAAAAAGGATAGAAGAATTTAATGAAAAAATTCTGACTAAATTAGCAATTTAAACGGAATTACCGAGTTAAATAGTTAAATGGGAGTATTTCTAACAGGGGCTTAGACATGAATATTCATTTCCGAAACTTTTGTTCATTCATGATATTGAGCTTCGTGAAAAATAGTAATTGAATGGTAATTGACCGAGCCTTTCCCAAAGAATTAAAAAAGTTTGTAGTTTTAGGACGTCAACATGTTAAAAGGGATAGATCAATTTGAGAAAGATACTATATAGTAGTAGGTTTGTTGATGAACATTTTGAGAGGCGAGAGATACGTACGCTCTGACGAAATATACACATATTCGCTCATTTTCTTAGTCTGAAATTGCCTAAAAACGAGAAAACCTTGTGCAGAACCTTTTTAGCTACTAAAACTTATATACTAATAATTAGCTAAACACTAATGTGATGTACATTTCTATACAGGGTGCGGAAAGGATAAATATGAAAGTTTATCCTGTTGATTGAGAGGACTAAGATGATTAATGATTGAAGATTGAGAGGATTTAGGATAGCAAGAATTGAGACGGCTAACAACTAATATATATTTATGAGACTTAAAAGTTATTTAATTACTGGAATTTTCCTAGACACATTTGATGAAATAACATACATACACGTCCGCATTGAATACATATACATCTTTCGTCATTTTTTTGATATTTATATTTTGTTATGTAAGGTCGCATCAACATCTAGGTCATTAGCGACCACTATTGCATTTAATGGTATGTTAACTACGTATATGATATGATATGGTGACGATAGGGGGTGAAACGATGAACACAAACAAAGCCATGCCCGCGGCGGGACTCGAACACGCAATCCTTCGGTCCGAGATCGCTACGGCGGACCGGCTTTCGTCATATTATTTTGATCCATACCTCTATATAATTTAACCTTGAAGTAGTCTAGTAGTAATGGTTAAATAAATGAAATAGTAAAGGTTAATATAGTTAAGTAAAGTAACTATTTTAAATTTTACATTTAAGTGAATGTAATCGATGTGGGTAAACATTCCCACACCGATTATATTATGTAGAACCCTGATTCTTATGTATATTCTTATTTCCTAACTAATTATTTTCATACACATATCAATTTCAATCATTTCTGAACCAAATATGAGAATTGTACAGACTCTAAAACTGACTAAAATGAATTATCCTAACAAAATTCTAAATTGAGATTTCTTAAAAATCACGCAACATTGGCTTACGAAAACACATTTCGGTTGATCGTAATTTTATGGTACCCTAGACTCACCATTTCAAGTTGTTTATTTTTTTTGCTTCTAATTAGATTAATATTAATTTCTTAATAAAAATCGAAGGCGCCTATATTTTACTAAACGAAGTAATGAACATCATTGAAGCAGTTTAATGGAAGGTTGTGCCAGAGAGTAGGTGCTCTTCAAAGGTCAACGTAATCCTGCATAGGCGCAGATGAAATACGCAAATTGAGTTTCGCTAGAAAAAGATATATGTGGAGATTTTGGAGACCAAGAGCAGTGGCGTATTCGAAGGATCAGCATTGATTCCATGTAGCGTTCAGTAAACCATTCCTCATTTCAAGGGTGTGTTGAGAAAATAGGATGTCTTTCGCATGAGATATTTTAGGGTTACAAATGCATGTTCTTGCTATAGTAAATCTTAAAGTTGATTTTCAGTTTGGAAGCTAATCTTCAAGCGAACATTTAAGAACTTGAAAAATGGTTACAAGATTGTACGTGCTTTTTCTAAAAGTTTGGGCAACTTCAGAAGTAAAAACATTAAATAAAAAGAGTTATAATTAATCTAAATGTTATTTATTGCAATTTTTGTTCAGTCAGATACCCGCATGATGAAAAAATGATAAAAACCTAACACAGGCTAAATCGCCTCATCCAAACACAACATTTATAAAATCCTGAAAATATGGTCCTATTAGCTTTCACATAAAATGTATTGATTTTGCGGTAGCTTGAGCATCCAGACATACTCGCCAGCAAGGCATCGCCTCGTTCGGGAGCCTATCTAATCCCACGATTGGTCTCCCGTCAAGTGTAGTGCAATGCATTTAAATGTAACTGAGGAGCGCGATCGAAAGGGACAAGGAAGAGGCAGAAAATATTACATGAGATCCGTGTCCCGTTTGTTAAGGCTCTCCTTCGGCTATCTCCTGGTACTGATCGGAGAAACCATACAAATCTATGGAGAACACCCGACCGCTAGGATTCTCCTCCAGACAGCGGATGATTCGGACTTAGCTATCGAGCTAGTGTCGAAAATCCGCTAGTGTCGGGACTCGAACCTACGACCTCTCATTCAGGGATACTGGCCATCAATTTTTACTGCCCTGAACTAACTTAGCCGGTCATTTTCGTTTATGTACACGTGTTTGTTTTCCTTTAGCTCCAAAACAAATCTTACTGCCTAGACATCCCTCGTCTAACGTGGACCGCGCGCTGTTCTTGTTGGCGGCCTCGCCTTTAACGCAGCGCCGTCGTAGGTGGGGCTGTGTTGCGCAGGGCAGCTCTAGTTGGCGGCGGGACGAAGGGGAAGGGGGAGGGGGAGGGGGAGGGGGAGGGAGGGCGTGTGGGCGATAAAAATCTGCGCGGCACCCGGATGTGACGCGGACACAGCGCGCGGGCGCCTCGTTCCCTCGGGGCCGCCCCGTCCCCGCCCCCAGCCCCACCCCCGCCGCTGCCCCCGAGCATCCGCAGCAGGTGCTACCGCCCGCCATCGACCTTACGCGGCCGCCGCGCCGCGCCGCACCACGCCACGCCACGTCGCGCCTCACCACAGCGCCTTCGTCCCGCGCGCGCTGTGCAGTGCTGGGATTTCCTAGGCGGAGCTGCAGACGCCAGGATTTTCTGCTTCAAGGCGAGGATGATGGGGACGAGGATGATGGGGACGCGGATGATGGGGACGCGGATGATGGGGACGAGGATGATGGGGACGAGGATCATGGAGACGAGAATCATGGAGACGAGAATCATGGAGACGAGGATCATGGAGACGAGGATCATGGAGACGAGGATCATGGAGACGAGGATCATGGAGACGAGGATCATGGAGACGAGGATCATGGAGACGAGGATCATGGAGACGAGGATCATGGAGACGAGGATCATGGAGACGAGGATCATGGAGACGAGGATCATAGAGACGAGGATCATGGGGGCTAGGATGACAGAGACAATGATGATAGAGATGAGGATGATCGGGCGAGAATGGTGATGAGGATAACGATCACTATGATAATGATGACGAGGATCAGGGCTCGAGGCACACATTTATTCAACAAGAAGCATAAATATTACGCCGAATGTGTGTATATTGATACAAAAACGACAACGTGTATTCGTAACAACGTATTCGTATTGTGTACAGTAAATAGTTTTGCTTTTTCTACCCATTTTCTTAAGGAATGTCCACAAGAGCTTATTTTAGTGTTAATTTCCTAAACCGACGATCGACCTCCGTTACATTACCACTCCTTATATATAAAATTTCCATTTTGTAATTTCCTTAAGATCTTTATTATTTTGTGAAGTGTTTAATTTGAGATAATAGAGATAAATTAGATGTTTATTTTCAGTAATTGTTTTGTAATCGCAAATACAAGTATTTTTTTACATTTTTAAAATTTTCAATTACGTCTATCATCTGATCTACGGATAGTATAATGAAGATACAATTCATTGGAGGTAATGTAGTAGACAGATCGATCACCTAACAACTCTTTGTAACAAGGTAATGGTACCGCTGTGCGCACAGGCCGATGTGGCCCAAGGGGGAGGTGAAGGTAGGGCTCCACCTATTCGCCGCCGTCGGCACAAGGAGGAGGTTGTGTGGCGAGAACAACCGCTGCACTCTACCGCTTTTACCTCCCCCCCAAGAAAACAAACTCCTTGTACTTGGGTTTAAATCCCATCAAGAGGAATGTGGGATGGGAAAGCTGATTTACGACGCTTTTCCTCGGATTGCCCAGTATTTCATGCTCGCATTTCAACGTTGATACATCATTTAAATCAAATCATCACCCACTTTCTTAATCCATTAATCCGTTCGTTTCAGAATGTCAGCAGAAAGTTAATAACTAAGGATCATAATAAAAATGTAACGCATCGTAATAAAACACTTTTGATACGTTCCTTTTCTTTTTGAAAAATATAATGAGAATCATTTAGGATTGGAGTAAATTGATGATATTTGCCATCCTCAGTCAAATGCATTTTTATACAATGACGATTAATAATCATTCTGAACGGAATTACGTCTTTATACTCTCTCTCTCTCTCTACCTGGCAGTTATATCCAAAGTGGTGGATTGCCGTTGCCGCCCACTGTATGGAGTATGATAAGAATGATCATTAGGATTTTGCGGAACATCGCCAAAATTGATCAATAAAATATCTTTAGGATGTTTTTAAAATGCTCTAAAAGCAACGCAGTATGACGTAAAAATCTTATCAAAACCAGTTCAGATGAACAACCCAAGCAGTCCTGATGTAATCGAGGATTCTTTGTTTCGTTCAAGTGAACTATTCTGGCAAACGTTTGTTATCGACCACTCTTTATCCGTAAATCTCTGTCTTTAGTTATCCTGAAATCGATCGAACTGACAATGGCGCTACAAGAACCTTATATTGCATACTCACAACGGCTGAGATTACAAATTCTGAGCTAAGAAATCGAATAGGCAACCGAGTAATTCTTGGGAGGACATTTATTGCATCCCGTAAATATCATTATTTTCAAGGCAATACTATTAAAATGATATTAAAATCGATGAAATCATCGAAAATGTTTTAAAAAGACGGGAAAAGTTAAAAAATGACTTAATACAAATGGAAAAAATTCAATAAAAATTCCAGATAGAAATAGGTCATTTGCTTTTGTTATAACATAGAATTAATGTATATGCTAAAAGGCATTGTTTTAAAGTAAAAAATGATATTTCATTAAAATCCACCTCTTAGAGATCATTGATGCTGATCAATCATCCATGATGATTCTTTACGTATATATTATTCCCGTGGTATGCATTGTGCTTCTGTTCTACGAATATTATGCTTCTTTAGGGTAAGTTGCCAACCTGTGATAGTGAATAAATTGCGGTAAGTGATAGTGATTTTAATGATGAGCAGTAGTGATCAGAATGTCCAAAGATATTAGAAAACCTGCCAAAATCTTGCCATATTTCCAACAACTTGGTCACCGAAAGAAGATAAGGTTGTACCGGTAAATTATTTTATCCCTGTAAATCAGCGTTTACTCAGCGTTTTAAACAATTCACATTTTAAAACTTTTAAATGCGAAAACAAACCATGCAAAGTATGGTTTTGTGACCAGAGGTCGTATTTGTTATATCTCTGAACCGCATACTAAAAATGAAGAACAATACCAGAAATAGGATCCTTGTATTTAAAATAAACATGTACGGCCGTTGAGGCATTTTGAAAACTTCCGCAATGTACAGAAAAACATGTTTTGGGAAGTTGA